>VZSR01000514.1:10560523-10722160 GCA_013398615.1 Brachypodius melanocephalos
CAAAAAAACCTAGAGGGAGAAAAAAAAGTGTCCTTCTAAACCTGTTAGCAAGTGGACAGCTTATTTTTAGCAAAGAGAATTCATATCATACAAACATAATGGTCACCACTTTATCTGTGCTTTAAAAAGGCACAGGAAGAGGAAAAGCTTTCAGTGCTGCTACCTGGATTTTCAGCCTTTTGCCAGCTGTCTTTGTCAAGTAACCCCTCCACGACGTGCCTCGGGCAGGCAGCCCTTCACAGTAAAGCCAAAAAAAAAGAGGGTGGCAGCCATGCCCTGGGTAGCAAAGTGGGCACAGCTGCTGGTAAATGGGTAAACAACCCAGCCCTGCTCAAAACAGGGTGTTGGGAACGCAAATGAGGGTGGCACCGAGCCTGAGTAGGGTTTTTTTTTTTCCCAAAAGAGTTGAGAGAGGGGGCTGGGAAGAAAAAAAGTAGGGAAGGAAGGCATTTGAGCATCCCCACGCAGCACCCAGCAAGCGCTGCTGTGGATGCCACCCGGCATGGGCCAGGGATCTGTTTAATTCCTCACCAGGAAAAGGAAAACTAAAAATAAAGGAGTAAAAATCCAGCTCTTGCCATTATTAAATTTAAGCAAAACACTTCACTTGTGACTTCCTTCTCACGGCACTGCCAGGGCCGTGGGGAGCGAGGGGGGTGCTGGGGCCGCTCGGGATTCGGCCAGAGAAAAGGAACCGCGGCCACCCCGGCGGCCACCAGCCAGTGCTGGGTTTGCAAATCTCAATATTCTGCTTTTCCCTCCCTTTCTCTGGCCCCAGGGGTGGTGGTTTCTCCTTGTGCACCCCTCTCTGAACTAACACAGGTGGGACCTGTGGGAGCACGGCCAGCTCCATCAGCTCCACCCCTATCCTGGCAAGAGCCATTTACTCGTGGATTCCCAGTTTTTTGGCGATCCCCGTGCCTGGTTTCCCCGTGGGACAGGCACTTTCCTCCGACTGGCTGATCTCTGGCTACAGTAGTTACAAAGAATTTCAAGATTTACACACGCATGCACACGAATTCCTCTAAATACCTGATGAAATTTTGGCAAAGCTGCTTCATCCCCTCTGGCTGGCAAGGAGGGGAGCAGTGACAGAATCCCACAAACTCACTGGCAACGAGGAGCCCTCCACGGCTCTGCTGGCAGCCCCCGGGCCCCAGGGCGAGAAGAGCTGCTCCCTCCTCAGTTGTTTTCTATCTGCTCGATGTCTATCTCGCCGTCCAGCTGGAAGAGGCTCTCGGTGCCCGTCCCACCGCTCCTCCAGGCCGCCCTGTCCTCCTCCTTCCCTGCGCTCTCCTCCTCCTCCTCGCAGGACAGGTCATCCCTGCTGGCCCGGTGGTCCTGGGGCCTGGCCCGTGGTGGCTCCGGGACCGGGGTGCAGGCGGGGGTTCTGCCCGGCATCACCTCCGGGGCCGCGGGCCAAGGCTGCTCCCCGGGCCCCGGGAGGCGCTGGCAGCCGTCCTCGGCCGTGCTGCTAAGGCAGGTGAGGCTGTTGAAAGTCTGGCGGTTCTGCGGAGGCAAAGGGAGAGAGGCAGCTGAGGTAGAATCCTGAAACTGGGATAGAACTTACACCAGGTAAGTTGGAGTCTTCCTGACCCCAAACCTGAGTCCCTTGGCCCAGCAGAAAACAAGCAGAGCAGCAGGAACACTCAGCAGGTCCCCAGGAGATGGACAGATGATGCAAGCTCCCACCTCCCCATCCATGGCAGGTCCTTTGGCACCCCTGCTCCTGCAAAAAGGCATCAAAGCCACCCCCAGCCTGCTCTGGATCAGTCCCATTATCATCTCCACCCCATGCATCAACCAGTTCCATATGTAAGGCAGAACAGAGCTCACCAAAAATGAATTAACATTTTCCAACAACTCCCTTTGTCAGCCAAGAGAAACTTCAGCCCCTTCTTTAAATAGCTGGAGCTTGTGTCCTGCTAAACCCTGCTCTGTGATGGCTCATGGCTGTTCCCCTCACTGAAGACCAAGGAGGCACAGTTGTCTGTTCCCCGAGTCTTCATGCCTGGTTGCCGTGGCCAGAAACTTGATTTAGTTTATGTACTGTCACGTCTTCTAAACAGTTTCAAACTCTGAGAACGACAAGGAGCACTCAGGCATTCCAAACCCTCTGGAGCAGAGCATGCAGAACCTCCCAGGGATGCAGCCTGGCCACAAGCGTGCTCACCTGCCAGGGAATGCCTTCAGCCCAGGCTGCTTTGTAAAAGAGCAAATTAAATCCTCATTACTGAGTGCCAGTGGAAATAATGAGGCCATCCCAGTGGCAGAGTATGTGCTCTGAGCAGGAGGAGACTGAGGAGGATCTCAGCAGCTTGTGGAACCTCTCATCAAGCCAGTGCATGAGGGTGCATTCACTTCTCAGACATTTGGCCTGGACACATCCCATGGGATAGGCCTGAATGGGAATTCAATAAACACCTGGGAGGAAGGCAGCCCCCTCAGTAGCTAGAGATGTTCATCTGCTACTGGTCAGTTTTGGGTCCCTCACGACAAGAAAGAGGGGCTGGAAAGTGTCTAGAGAAAGGAATGGAGGTGGGGAAGGGTGTGGAGCACAAGGAGTGACTGAGGGAGCCCAGGAGAACATCAGCACCCAACAGAACATTGGTGACACAGAGTGATAGGGCTGCTGCCTGGATCTGCTCTGGCTGGCCCAATTCAGGACCAAACACACAGCCTGAGACACAACCTTGTTCCAAAACATCCCCACTGGCATTCCCAGGGAATTAGGCAAGTTTGCTTGAGGGTTTTTTCATTCAAATCCAGGTAAACTGGGAGCAACTCCACCAAAATAACTTACCCCAGGCTGTAAAGGAAGGAAGATCACCCATTTACACAGCCCCTAAGGGAGATGCAGGTGCTCTGTATCACACTCCAATTGGTTCTTAACAAATCAAAGGACTTTGTGCTGAGTTGGTCCCATGGACCATTGCTCAGAGGCTTTGGGTGCTGCACTACCCCATGCACACAGTAAAAAGTGTCATTGCAGAGGCTGCTCTAGCTAAACAGAGAAGTTCCTGCTGCCCCAGGAGGAGTTGGCCACTGCCCAAGCTGGGGGAAGCTACGTTTCTCATGGCCTTCAGTCTCTGAAACCTTTAAAAACCCACAAGCCCCAAGACTGTGTGAAAAAAGGGCATTTGTTCTTTAATTATGCAACTGCACCCAGTCCTCACGTCATCCTGGTCATATTTTTTAAATCCTAGCCGTGCCTCTGTCGTCTGGGTGCTGAGCATGCCACAGCTTCAAGCAGAGAGCTGCACACTGTGGTTAATGGACAACTCATAATTACCACTGGAGAAGGCCCGAGGACATAGCAGAAATATTTCCTAAGCACTTCACAAAATTTGCAAGCATATTTCCAACAGTGATTGAGGCACTTGAAAAGCCTAGGTCTCCCAAAAGTCAACAGCCCTCTCAGAAGTGCAAATCCCTTCCGCAAACAAAACTCTGGCACTTTTGGGAATGTTAATTTTTTCTCCTTCTTGATTGAGCTCATCTCCTGAATCAGGCACTTCCCAGTGTTTGGTACCCAGGTGTGGACATGCTGAGCTGCTACAGGTGGGATAGAGCATCCTGAGAGGATGGGAGATGCTCTCCAGTGCTTCAGAGGAGATGAGTGACTCCTGTGGTGGTGAATGAAGGAGGATGCAGGCCAGAGAGTAACTCAGCAGGTCCACAGCACATTCTTCCCCTCCAAAAGAAAAGTGTTTCCAAGCTCAGACACGTCTCAGGGAACAGCCACGATGTAACTTGACTTTCAGGGAAATTTTGCATTTTATGGGACTTTGGCAAGACAACCAAGCCAAGAGCCTCATTTTCCCTGCTCAAATCCACACACACAACCCTTGAGTCATTCCAGGGAATCCAAGGGGATGGAAAACCCCTTCTGATGGTCCCGGTGCTGCCAGCACTGCGGCAGCTGCTGGTGGAGGAAGGCCACAAGCTGGGCAGAGGAGCTCCCTCTGCGGCAGGTTGGACAGCTCAAAAAGCAAGTTTTCACAGGCACTGGCTGCCACAAAACCCCACAGCTCACCTTGCCAGTGGCTGTGGTCAAGAGGGTCCTGCCAGGATGGTGATCACCGAGCCAGCATTCCATGGGCTGGCTGTGGAGCAGCAGTGGATCAGCCACCACTATCAGTGCAATGTCTGTCTGCAGCCCTTCCAGAGTTCTTTGCTCTTTTTTTTGTATTATTTTTGTGTGAATTTAGCACGTGCTGAGGTGCTGAGCTGGCAAAACTGGGCAGTCAAGTCCCCTGTTGATGTCAGAAAAGAGCAGGTTTGGTGGCACAATGTGCTGCTTGTTCCCTATGGCCAGGCAGCCCTGGGCCCCTCCGAGCCTCTCCACACCCCTGGCCTCCAATGCCAGACTAAAAGGGGTGTCAGGCACCTCAAATCCTGTTGGTCTCAGGGAAACTGTGGGAATCCAACACAGATGGCTTTTGGGAGATGTTTCTGGCCATCCTGACTTCACCCAGTGAGCACCTGTAACACACCTTACACCCAGACCACCTTTACAGACCACCAGGACCCCTTTTTGACCATTTGAGGCACTGGTTTTTCTTCCCCCAATCCTTACCAAAGCTGCCTTAATCCAGAATGCTGTGTGAGCCTTCAGAGAGAAAACAAGGCATGGCTAATGGAAGTACTTGAAAAATCATCTAAAAATGCATAAATAAGAAATTCTTGGCCACTTGGAATAAGCTGCAGGGTTGCTCCAGAACAAAGCCCTTCCTGCATGCTGCCCAAGCTCAGGCTGCTTCTCTTTCCCACGGGGTCTTGTGATGCTCCACACTGTGCAGAGAGCAAGGCTACAATCAGAGAAGGCTGCAGGAACTGACTCACCCCTCTCATCCATCCTTTCCCTCAGGTTTTCCCTCCCCTTAGGCACATCAGGGATGGGGCTGGCAGCTGCAGAGCCCTGACAGCAAACTGGAGAAATCCCTCAGCAGCATTCCTGTGTCTGACTCTTCCCGTGGTAAAACACCCAGCTGTGAACTCTTCCCCAAAATCCATCCCTGCAAACACTCTGGTGGCTGTACCAGAACAAATATTAGCAGGACTGCCATCCCTGTGGTGATCACGGCTTTTGCTCAAACAACTTTTTTCTTCCTTTTTTTTTTTTCCCCCCCACTCTGCCAGGTGATTGCCGCAGTTTTCCCGGGAAAGGTGTAACACTACAAGCTGTCAGCAGCACCGGCCCTACCTCCCAAGCTGTCATCACCTCCTGTTAGCACACTGGGCTACAGTTGCTTCGGAAAGCTGAAAATAACCCGGTGCCAGAAGGGAAGGGGGGAGCGGGCAGCGAGATCCATGCGGGAATGATGAGCCTCTGCCAGCCCTCCCGAGCCAGCAAAGTCACCTCCACTGGGGGATTCTCTGCCTGGCTCAGGTTCAAATCACTCTCTGAGGCAAACTGGAGAGTAAAACACCTTCAGGCTGAGTTGTTATCTTTGTATCGTTGTATCTAAACGCTTTGGTTGTTGGGGAAATCCTGCCCGGTGTTTGTGCCAGGGAAAGCACTCATCCGTGCTGCTGAGGAGGAGGGACAGGTGCTTGAGACTGGAAAATGAGGCTGGAAAATGGGTTTGGTTTGGTTCTTAAGCTCTGCAGAACTTCGTTATGGCAGCTGCTGTGATTTGGGCCACACACACACACATCACTGGGGCTCAAAGCCCTGCACTGCCTTTAAGGCACCCACAATCTTCTCCAGCTCCATGCCCAGGCTGCTTTCCTGGTGAGTGGAAATGGAAGGGACACGTGGAGGGAGCTGCAGCAAGCGGGGCTTAATCCTGAGCTTCCAACAACCAATTCTCCTCTTTCTAACAAAGGAGCATCTCAGCAGCTTTGCCTGCAGGTCCAGGCTGAAGCGCTGGCACAAGCGCATTCCAGGCTGAGGGATGCCCCAGTCCCACCTGCACCTCCCTTGCTGCAGTTTGGCCTCCCCAAAAAGAGGGAGGCACACCCACCTTGCCCCAAGGAGCACTGGTGACCACTGCCACACGTGGCTCCCAAAATCAACATTGCCTCTGGGGGAAGGTCGGGGGCTTGCACCGACCTTGTCCTCCCACAGAAGGAGCCTCTGAGTGATGAAGTGTTGGGAAACAAATGCTGGAATACCTGAGGAAGGAGAACACAGGAGGCAGTGATGGGGGCTGTGAAAAGCGAAAGGAGCCCGTGTGCCTGGAGCAGAGCAGAGCTCGGTTAGACGCAGTGTTACCACGTCAGGGAGCTCAAACTCATCTGCTACTCTATTTTCTTTAATAAACCTAAACCTGACTCGTCCCCAGAGCTGACAAAACTCCAGGATTTGGAATGGCTCATCTTTGGGGAAATTCAGTGATTTGACTTGTCCCAAGTTAGGATGAAACATCACTAATATGGAATTATTCTTTTTTTCTCAGCCCTAGTCCGTTTTCACGCTTCATAATTTTCAGCACAGAAGTAACATTCCTGTCATGCCACTGTGGTTCTCACTTCAAGGCCTAAATGATAAGGCAGGACCGTATAAAAATTAAAACCAAACTTTGTGTCACTGTTTCAGCAGCACTGAAAAGAGAATATCAGCGAGTAAAGAGATAAAATCCCATCGTGGATAACCAAAAATCCAGAGTGTGTGGCACCTGCACCCACTGCCCCCACCTACCAAGACCTCCTGCAAATCCAGTGCAGACTTGAAATACACATTTCTATCACAACCTCAACCTGGGCTAACCCTGAGCATCTCTCTCTGGAGAGGAAAAATGAAGGGCCGTTATTTATTTTTTATTTATTTATTTAGCACCATTTCCTGAAATGCTTTGCCTTCCCGAAATTCTTTTGGAGATTTTTGCAAGGCAAGTGGTTCCAAGTAACTCCCAGTAGCTCCTATCTAACCCAGTAGTTCCTAGAGTGCTGAAGCTTTTTGTAAACCATCATGAAAAATCCTTTTTGGCTTTTTTGATCCAAAATGCCTCTTTTGAGCATGCTGACTCCTTCAAGGGTAAATCTCTGTGCTTTTCAAAGCTGTTTTTTTGGAGTCATACAACATACAAGCCTGGGGAGGGGAGGGTTAATCAGCACGTGGTCAATCAGATGTGCATCCTCGGGATACAATTGGATTTTGTCCATGTTTGGGACAGACACTGCCAAGCTTTGTTTGTGTTCCCAGCCCTGCCCTCCCATGTGAGTGTGAACAGTGGGTGCAACACCCAGCCCTGCATCCCTCGGGCTCGGGGTGGGATGGAGCTGGGAGCAGGGGATGGAGGATGGAGGCAAGAGCAGGAGACACTGCCAGGAGCAGGGGATGGAATGGGATGGAACTGGGAGAGACCTCAGAGCTCCTTCCTGTGCCTGAAGGGGCTGCACTAGAGCTGAAGAGGGACTTTAGACAAGGGAGTGACAGGATAAGGGGGGATACTTCCATAGGGCAGTTAGATGGGATTTTGGGAAGGAATTATTCCCTGGGAGGATGAGGAGGCCCTGGCACAGGGTGCCCAGAGCAGCTGTGGCTGCCCCTGGATCCCTGGAAGTGTCCAAGGCCAGGCTGGACTGGGCTCGGAGCAGCCTGGGACAGTGGAAGGTGTCCCTCCCACCTTCAAACCAGACAGTTTCTTTTTGATCCTTAACCAAAGGCTTTTTCCCACCAAGCCACAAACTGACCTTTGCAGACTCTCATTCCTGTTTATTTAAAAAACACTGGGGCTTGGAAACTGAAATCTCTCAGAAGTTACATCAATAGCAAACTATTTCCTGGGATACGTATGGCATTTAAAACCTCCAGTTTTTTGCCTATCACTACATTTGGAAAGATTTGTCACCAGCTCAAGTGGGTGCTGACGCCAGCCAAGATCATTGCCACCTCTCCTGCCCTCTCCAGCAAGCCTGAAAGGTGGCAACATTTAAACAGAAAATCTACTTACATGAAAATTAGAGATTTTTATCCCTCAAGAAAAAACTTGGGCGCTCAGAGAGGAGAGGTCTCTTCTCCCACCCTGCAGTTTGAAACTTCTTCCCACTCAGTGCCAAGACCAGCCCAAAACATTCCAAACTGGTGGGCTGCTTACTTTAGCTCTGGGAGTGTACAAACTCCTTTGTGCATGGATCCTCTTGGAAACTGCCATTACTCCTAAGTTTGGAAGGGAAAACAAGGCAGAGCGGCCAGCCAGGCTCCCAATCATCATGAACATTATGGAGATCCTCTGGAACCCTCCCAGGCTGGAGCTGATTTTAACCCTGAAAACAACAAGAACCACACACCCTCATTTCAGGGGGATGCTCCTGTGATTCCTGGAGCAGATGACTCCATCCCCTGAAGGCACGTGCTCCTTGTAGGGCAGTGAAGTCACTCTGTGAAAGGCTCTGTCTGTCCAGGCAGCCAGGGAACAATGTCAATGGTCCCCTTGTGCCCAGACCCTTCCCACAACAGGCACAAAGTCCTCTCTATAGCTCACCCTCATCAGGCACACCCAGGGCTTCCCCCTCACCACCTCCTCAGCTGCTGCCTACTGCTGCCAGCACCCTCTCATCCACCCATCCCTCACAGGGAAGAAGCTGTTTATGAACTCATAACCACGGGATGCTCTCCATAAGCCCTGGAGATGCAGAGCAATACTGTATTTTAATTGCTTTATTTATCCTAGAGTAGATACTCTCTGTCTCACATACTGCAAGACATTACATAATACAGAGCTTCACAGAGGAGAAATACTTTGACAGCTATCCACAGTGTTCACAGGTACAAACTTTGCAGAAAATTAAATGGATATTAAAGGAAACTCAGGAGGAAAAGACCAGGAGTACAGTATTTGTTAGGAGAGATGCAGCTCTGAAGACTGCAGCTTGTCTGAAGGTTCACAGAGCAACTAAAACCTTGAAGAGCCATCAGAAATACGGCACAAGAGCCACCTCCAAGCCTTGATTTGCTACCAATACACAGATCCTACAACTGGGAGGAACCAATACCTCATCGTATCTGACAATTCCTGTCAGTAGTCCAATGCCTTACGTGCCACTAAGATATTTGTGCCTTTCTTTTCATGGAAAGTTGTATTTTCAAACTCTACAGCACCACCTTCCATTTCCAGCCAGGGCTACTCCTGTTTGGGGTTTGTGCTGCAAGGAACATGGCTGGGTTGAACAAATATATATATACATTAAAAATTAGAAAAATGGAATGGTTTGAGTTGGATGGAACTTCAAAGTCCATCACGTTCCAACCTCTGACTTTGGGCATGGACATTTCCCACTTAGACCAGGCTGCTCCAAGAGGTATCTAACCTGGCCTTAAACACTTACATACACACACACACATATATATATATGTATAGGTGTGTATACATATGTTTATAAAAATTATAATTTTAAAAACCACATCTCTAAAAAGGATAGCTTTGTTTGGAACCATCCTAACACAAATTGAAATCTCTCAGTGACCACCACATCAGAATTTCAGACGACAGGAAGCAGAATGGGGAAGAGATAGCGAGGCCTTGCCTGGCCACAGCTGGGGATTAGTGCAAATTCCCACTGAGGGGGGCAGTCACTGGTGTGAGGGACGTGTCATGTGTCCCCTGCAGCTGCCCAGAGCCTGGTGGGGGAAGGCAATCTGCACACACCAACATCAGGGCTGGCCTATGGCTCAGCTTCCCGTTGATGACTCAGCCAAGCCACCAAACCCAATGTTTGTGCTGCCATGAGACGTTTCGGCACACCCCGCCCCAGATCCCAGGAAATGTTCACACCAGGATGGCAGAAAGCAGCAGATGTGGAGGTGGGACATGTCAAGCTCCTCTGGAGAAGAATCCACCACACCACGGGAGAGGAAAACCCAGCGGGTGTCTCTCCACCACACAGCATCCCTGACAGAGTGTGATTTTATTTTAATAAATCCATCTTCTCACCTAACTCACACAGATGCTTCTCCGAGTGACTTGCAAAGGGTAAAACCACTCATTCCTGCCAAAATCAGTCCAGCTGGAAGGACTCCTGGGGTCTAAGCCACCTCCTGTCACCTTTGTGACACTCCTCATCTCCCATTTATTTTAGATGCACCCACATCAGAAAAAGAAAAACCAGCTCTTTGGAAAAACCTCCCAATTCATGGAAAAATCTGATCCCAACCATTTCTGATCATGGCCTGCCAGTACAGATACAGTCCCTGGGGCTGTGAGGCCAAGAGCACTGTGCCTGGGCAGGAAAGCTGTGAGGAGATTCATTAACACTCTCTCAGAACAGCTGCTGGGATCAGGAAGGTGGGATATGTCCTCCTTGGGCTTGTGCTTCACATGGAAAGACGGAATAAAAGCTGAGGCTGGAAAGCGAGCCCAAACCCTATACTGAAATTAGAGGATGGCTCATGTCTTCGTGTTAAGGAGGTCAGAGATGCCAGGCCAGGTACCCAAACCCTCCTTGATTGGGGTGAAGAATAGAAGCCAGCTTCTTCCCACCTCACTTGCCTCTGGACTCAGGATAATTAAATGACACCTCCTCATCACCCACTCACATTACTGAAACACCCCTGGATCACTCCCAGTTTGAAAGCAAAGAGGCACAAGTGGGAGTTCATGTGCACTTAAAAGGAGCAGAAGGATTGTCGTGGTGCCCATGGCCTTTAAAAATTGTTGCTCTTTCAATGACAACCATGTGCACAGTTTGGTTTCTGCCCGACATTGAAGCCTGTCTGGTTTGGTGCCATATGAGTAAATAATAAAGGGAGGGATATGGGCTCACCTTCCCCCTCTGGGCTATGGGAATTGCAGACAGAAGAGACATAAGCACGATTTTGAGGAATGAAAGGCAATATTTTCCTAAGTATTTTCACTCCCAGCCTAACTTCAACATTGAGATTTCTCTCTTAATTAGCCCAGTTATGTAGCCATGTAATTGCTTCCAGGAGCGGCTCCCTCCCCTCCTGCCTGGCCTAAATATCCCTCCCGGTATGAAGAAAACATTTCTTTCAGGTCAGATTATTTTTATTTTGATTATGGTACCAGGTTTTAGGCCTACAAACACATGTGGTTACCAGCACAAGCGAAAAATTAACCCATCTGCTGCCAGAGCCAAATGCTGATCCTGTACCCAGCACCTCAAAGCTGAGTTTCCACTTTAGCATAAGCACCCAGGGGCTCAGGGAAAGCCCCATGTCTCAGTTTCCCCATCTGAAAAGTGAATCCTTCGTGGGTAACTGGAAAGTCCAGTCTGGACTTTGGCTGTCCTTTGCTTTACCCATTGCACACGCGATGCTTCTGCCCCATATAAACCTAGACTCGAGCACACGTGCAGCCACACAGGCTCTTGCCATTATTTCAGCTCTGAAATCCCCCAGCTTTGCAGTCTCCTGGGCTGGAAGCATTATAAGCAGCCTGGGGGATACCCAAATGTGCAGGGTTTTCTCGAGCACATTTATTCCCCACGAGGTATTATTTGGTTTTCCTGGCATTCCCATCCCGAGGAGGGCTCTGACCGTGCCCCACCAAAGGCAAGAATGTTCCCCATGACTTGCCTCATCCTGCTCATCCCTCTGTGCCAGTCCTCCCACGTCGAGAGCCGCCTGCCAGGGCTGCTCTCCACAACCCCTCAGCTCTCAAACCCTGGCCCTTGCAAAGCTTTGCTTTCTTCCCACTCTGCTCCAGCCCTGCTGCCCCACACCCAGCAGCACATCCCTGCCTTGGGGATTCACCCGCCGCCATGGGCACCTGAGCCTGACTGGGTTTGCTGCATGGAAACTGAAAATGTCCATGGGACCTGCTTGGATTGGATCCCAGTGGGGAGTTCCTTAGTGATGCTGTTGTTGGCTGTTGGTTGTAGCAACCGCCGGGCGTTCAGCAGCTCTGGCCACCCAGCCCGGGACAGAGGGACAGGAGGGGCTGGCAGAGGGGGTGCCCACTGATACCAGGAGAGATGCTGCACCAGGAAACCCCTTCCCCATTCCTACAGAGCTTGTGCCACACAGTGTGGAGCTTCCAATCCTTTCCTTGTAGTGTCACTTCTCCCAGAGGATGAACCACCCCAACACGGAGCAATGCTGAGCGTTCAGGCATTGCTTTCTCACTCTGGAAGATGTTTTGATGTGGAGGACAGCAGCCAGAAAAAACACAGCTATTCCTCAAGCTGAGGGTTTTCCAGGAACATGGACTGAGCTGCTTTTGGACATCCAAGTCATTAGATTTTTTGTCATCCTTGGATCACCCACCCATGCCAAAGCCGTGGCCATCCAAATTATAAACATGTGCCTGGGCTCAGCATCTGCTGGAGGGAAAGGGAAGCTCCTGCTAACCCTCAGGATCTCCTTTTTTTTCCAAACCAGCCAACAAACTTTCCCCCTTGGACTGATGCAATGGAGAAGCTGCCTCAGAACATCCTCAGAGGGCAACAAAGGTCTGTCCAGCCAGAGCCTGGACAGTCTCCTCCTTCCCTGTCCATCATACCAGAGAACCACAGAACAGTCTGGGCTGAAAGAGTCCATAAAGCCCATCTGATTCCACCCTCTGCCACAGACAGGAACATCTTCCACCGGGCTGGGGTGTCCCAACCAGGCCTTGAACATTTCCAGGGAAGTGAATGATGCTTTTCTGCTTGTACAGAGACAATCAGGGGAGAGTTGTGCTATTCTGCCCAGTGGCCAGTAAAATATAACAACACATCTACATGGTTTTTACTGCCCATCCAGCTTATTATCTAATAAAATAAGCTTGGCATAATAAACGTTGTTGCTGTGATTTATGAAAAGACAAGAGCAATCCTCATGTTTTTTGCCTGATCTCATCCAAGTGACTCCTTCACCTTTTTTATCCTCTCAACTCCTCTGGAGGAGGAAAAGATGATCTCTTCTTCCAATACCACTACATTCCTTCAAATACAGTCTGCAGTGCCAGGCGCAAAACACCATAAAGTATCATGTTTTTGTAAGGCAAAAATGTACACACAATGTTGGATCTCACCCATATGGTGAACTTCTCCCAACAGTTTCCCTGCAGATAAAAAGGGGATGCCTTGCACCAGACAGGCTTTGCTGACCCCAGCACCACAAAAAACCTTTAGGGCAAACACTCCCAATACAGGTGACTCTGGGATGGAGCACAGCAGGCAACTACATGGAACTGAAACCATGGGGGAAATTTTAAGACCAGCAGAAGATGACAGCCCACCCTGGGAGGTGGCCAGGGTGCCCCTGCTCCCAACATTGAGAGCCCTGGGGCCTTCACACCCCCCATTCTCTCCATTCCACACTGAGCTGATGGTGTCATTGACTTTGTGAATGTAAATTATTGATGTGGGAAAAGTCAAATCATAAAACTGCAGGAAATCTTATGAGTGTGGAAGGTGTGGAAGGGAAATGTCCTTCAGTGCAGCCTCTTGCTCTGTTTTTTGCTAATGTCCAGTCACTTGGTCCAGCAGGGAGAGGACCAAGGGGCAAAATCCTCCCTGATTCGTGCTTCAGATCTGTTATCTGGCTCTGTGCAGCAGATCGAAGAGGGAGGCTGTGCACTGTGTTAGCAACTGAAAATGAAACGTGATAACATCTCCAGAGTGGAAAATTACAGAGCACAAGAGCAAGTAAAGCCCGTAGCAGTAAGAATTCAGCACCTGACAGAGCCAGGGCTGGGTGCCTTGGGGTGCTGCCTTCATCTCAGCATGGCAGGCCCAAGGCTCCTCTCCCCCGAACTCAAAAATGCGGGGTTTAGCACATTCCTGTCAAAACCCATGCCAGGAGAAAATGACAACACGGTGGACTTGGTGTGCAAAAACCAGTGTGGAAGAGAAATGCACGAATAGGCTAAAGAAATCCATTCAGAAAGGATCAGAATCTATTTTTCTGCCTGGATAGAAGGATGCGTTTCCCCGTAACATATTATTCCTCATGCCACAGACCCACCCACCCTGGAGGACGCCGAAGGCTCTTGAGCAAAGCAGAGAACACCCGATCCCCTTGCAGGGACGGCCCCGCCGCCTCTCACCTGGGTCATCTTGGCGAGGTCCAGCGAGGGCCGCTGCTCCTGGAGCTCCTCCGGCCTCCTCCGCTTGATCCCCACCTTTTTGTCGTTGAGGACGCAGGGCTGGGAGCGGCTGCGGGAGAGGCCGGCGGCGCGGCGGCCCAGCTCTGGCGTGGAGGCGGGCGTGCTGCAGGCCGAGGGCGCGCCGTACTCCGAGCACGAGAAGCGCTCGTGTGAGCAGGACAGGGACCTCTGAATGTCCACCCTGTCACCTCCGTGCCCTCCAGCACCCGATTTCCTGGGCTGCCCGCCCAGCCGGCCGGCCAGGGCGGGGTGCTCGGCGCAGAGCGGGTTGGAGCGGGCGGGCAGGCTGAAGCTGGAGCTCCTCTGCATGGTGGCCACGCCGTTGGAGTAGCGCTGGACGCTGCCGCCGCTGTAGCAGCGCCTCTTCTCCACCGGCGTCCACACCTTGGAGCCCAGGGGCCTCCAGGAGGTGCCGCAGCCCGACATCTCATCGGAGAAGGACAGCGAGCGGCACTGGCGCTTGCTGGGAGGGGCGCAGGGGTGGCCGTGGGGGTCGCTGAGGCTCAGGTCCTTGATCAGGTTGGTGACGGAGCAGGTGGCGGCCGCGTCCCTGGGCCACCGCGAGCCCTCCTCGGCCTTGTCCGACAGGCAGTCCCAGATGCTGGCGCCCGGCTGCTCGAGCTGCAGCGGGCATTTCCTGCTGAGATCTCTCCATCTGTCATTTTCTGGTTCGGAAAGGAGAAAAGGAGGGAAAAAAAAAAAAAAAACCACACACCAAAAACACAACACACACGCACGGGCATTAGCGTTAATTAATTCTGCGGCTCGCTTTCTACGTCCATAAACAAAAAGAGTAGCATATGGGACGTTTTCCAGTACAAATTAATTAACTCTTGGAATATGGTTTCCTGAAGTGCCAGCAGAGCGGGTTGTGTGGTGTAGATGGAGAGAGAGACAAAGTGACAGTCCCAGCAGGAGCAAAACTGCTAGGAGAAGATAAAAACATGCCTGTGAATATTCCAGGTTGCACTAGCTAAGGGGAATTCAGCGGTGTAAAGTGCTGTGGCCATTGGTTATCTCTGTGCTACATCGTGTCTCAGATGTGTGCGGTTTGTCCCGGGCTCCACAACTGGCAATTGCCTGAATTCACAGCTGAATTGAAAGAACGTGGAACCACAGAATTGCTAAGGTTGGAAAAGCCCTCTTGGATCATCGAGTTCAACCATTCCTCCAGCGCTGCCAAGGCCACCACTAACCCATGTCCCCAAGAGCCACATCCACACGGCTTTTAAACCCCTCCAGGGATGGGGACTCCACCACTGTCCTAGGACTGCTGTGCCAGGCCTGGACAGCCCTTTCTGTGAAGAAAAGTTGCCTAAAATCCAATCTAAACCTCCCTTGGTGCAACTTGAGGCAATTTCCTGTTGTTTTATTACTTTTTTACCTGAAAGGAGACCCCCACCTGGCTGCACCCTCCTGTCAGGGAGTTGTGCAGAGTGAGGAGGTGCCCCCTGAGCCTCCTTTTCTCCAGGCTGAGCCCCCTTAGCTCCCTCAGCTGTTTTTATCAGACTTGTGCTCCAGACCCTTCCCCAGCTTCCCACCCATAGCCATGTCAGAAGAGAGGATTAAGGAGGGTGATCTCATTCCCACACACATCCCACGGAGAGCAAAAGAAGAAAGCAAAGCACCCTCAGGGCTGGGCTGCCCTGCAAAGGACGGGGCTCTCTGCAGATACACCTTCAACACCCAACAGGAAAACCATGGCAGGACAACCCCGCCGGCTGCTGCAGTGGAAAAAACTCATCAGCCAGCAGCCTCTCACCAGGGCCTGTTTTTGTCGTTGGCTGCTGCAAACAGAGCCCAGCCGTGCTGGAGAACCGTCGCTGCCAAGTTTCACATGATTGTATCTAAACCATGCAACATTTTGGGGGGCTTTTTTGGGTATTTCCACTCAGGCAACTGAAGGATGAATTAAAAGCCGTGCCCAGCCCGCAGCTGCAGGTACCAGCCTGGTAGGGAAGGTGCAACGGTGCAGAACGCTTCTGACTGAGGTTTCAAGTCAGGAGGTCAGATTTGGGGCCCCTTGCACCACTCCTGGCCGATTTTCCCATTTCTCCCTGCCTCCAGCTGCTGCCATAACAGCTCCAGCCACAACCAGCCTGGCTCTGCCCGCAGTACCCGCACGGCATTTCAGCTGTTGCTCCCCTCATTTTAATAAACACAATGAAAAGTGAGAAATCTGCGCTAGACAACTCCATCTATGTTTAGATCTTTATTATTTTTCCTCTGTGCTATGCTGCCAGCAGAGACATTTCTTGGGTCAGGTCAGCAGACAAAAGAAACAGAAATAGAAGCCGATTTTTCATGGCAAGCTGCCACAATCCTCTGGCCAGAGACTGTACAAAAGGCCTTGGTGAGGAGGATACGGGATACCTTCCTCTTTCACCCCTGCTTCAGCACAAACAGCTATAAATCTTCCAAACCTGGCAAAGAAAATGGTGAAAGCACCACTATCCACAGCCACAGCTTGGGGTTATTTGCTTTTCCCCTTGCACAGTGTGAGCTGGCACAACCTGGCCCCTCCGAGTGCCCAGCCATCACTGACCAGTCCCAAAATACCAGATAGCCCAGAAAGTGGGGTTTCGGTGCAAATAGGAAGCAGGTTGCCATGAAAAAAATTGGAAATGAAGTAGTCCAAGGGCTGAGGGTATAATTAAAGGACTCTGGAAAACCTTATTGAGGAAAAGCAGCTGGTTTTCCACTCAGTTTTTAAAGACTAAGATTCCCATCCTGTGCACATTGATAACAATAATTGCACTCGAGCCATTAATTCTGCTGCAGGTAAACATATATTAATTTTCTTAAACTACAAACTTCAGCCTGGTTTACCCTGAGGCAGCAATTTTTCCCAGGATAAAACCCACGACGAGAACCCCTTGGTCTGCAAGGGGCTGGAAAACTCTCCTTTGCCTATTGGAAAACAAAGGGACAACCAGAGTATGCTGTAAGTGCAGCCTGAAGGGCTCTTGCCCTGCTTAAACAGGTCCTTCTTGGCTGTTAGTGTCCCTGGATGAAATAGCATCTTCCTTCTGGATTTTGACTAAAAACCGCAAAAATAAACACTGACACCTTAACAAAACCCAGCTGTTCTCTCACAAAACCCTTGTGGTGCTTGTGGGCTGGAGTCACATCCCAAAATTGGGGAGATGGGTGTTGTGCTCCACCCTTGAGAGCTTTGCACTGCCCCACGGAGAACAGGATCCACCCTCAGAGCATCCCAGCCAGGTTTCCAAAGGCTGAGCTCCAGGTTTGGCGGGACACATCAGGTACTTTGCAGCTCAGTGATGGCCCTGGGCTTTTGAAATGACTGCTGTGCTCCTCTGGTGACACAGAGTAAATTTTAATGGCCACTCATAACCACAGAGAAGGATGTAAAACCAAAACGCTGACACGACTTTAACTACAGCGACACAAATGTGCTGCTATAATATTTTTACAGTTCCTTTTTATACATAATGCATGATCCTTCTGCTCAAGTTTCCTCCACGTTCTTTTCCCATGAAATAATTTACATTAATACATAATTTATTATGGCAACTTGTAAAGCAATTAGGGGTTTCAATCAATTTTTCTTATCCTTTTTGGCAGATAAATTCTGTTTGGAACCTAACCCAAACATTTGTCTGCGCACAGGTGCACACCCAATTCCCTTTTTTTTGTCCCATGTTGTTCAAGATAAATTTTGGTCTCACAGTCCCTGCGCACAGGGAAAAAGGCAGCCTGCACTTTCCACTGCCCCCTGTTTATGTTCAGGAGATAATTTCTAAGTGTGGAACACATTTAATGGTTGTAATTAGCTGATGGCAGTGCCAGGGAGCTTTCTTAGTGCAGAAATAAGATGAAAATATGATGGGCAGAGCTGCGCTTCAATGGGGAATGAAAACAACAGCCCCAAAATCTACTCTGGAGATTAAACACACCTGTGGGCTCTGGGCTCCTTGTGCCAACAGCCTGCATGGGGGAGGGAAATCCCCAACCTTGACAGTGAAATGTGCCCAGCTCTTCAGCAGGATCCTCTGGAGAGGTGTCCCTGCTCCAGCCACACCTCACCAGAATTCCCCAAGCAGCTTTTTCTCTTTGCAGGGTCACTGTGTTTGAATGTGCACCAAGATGCTCTACACCGTTGGCCTTTCCAAAAAACCCTGAAATTCCAGAAAACCTGAGAAAGAGGATGCATGCAAGCCTGGCAGGTGCTTCCAGGATGCACTCAAGGGCCATCACCCCCATGAAGGGGTTCAGGGTTGGGCTTGATGGTCTTGTAGGTCTCTTCCAACCTTAATGATTCCATGAGCTGGCTTTTCTCCTGGTTTCTTGGCTTTCCTCTGCCACCCAAAGATGGTGAAAAGCCACTTCCAAGAAAGAGCTGTGCAACAGTGAGCCCAAGGCTGCAACCCTGCCCCGGCACGCTCGGGATGATGGTGTTGCCAAACGTGGTGGAGGAGTGAAGGGAGAGTGCCAAAGGACAGACAAGCTGATCTGTGTGCCCCATCCCTCACCCTGCTCTGCTGCAGCACTCAACAAGGACAGACTCTGAGACAGCCCTCCATGGGAAAATGGAAATTATGGCTGCTCTGAGAAGAGCACTTCCCAGAGGATGAGTGCAGGATCTGTCCCCAATGGGCTCAAAGCCATCCTCCTCCTCCCTTTTACAATCAGGGCCGGGACTGGGATCCTGCATGCACAAGCACCTTGTCACAGCCTCAATAAAACCCTGCCTGCAGCTTCCCTCAGTGATAATTTCTTGCTTACACAGAAAACAGGAGGTCACGGCTGTCAGCACACACCTACTGAGCTTCTCTCACTAGGCCAGGTGGGACAGGGCTTGGAGAAACCTGGGACAGTGGAAGGTGTCCCTGCCACGGCAGGAGGTGGAGTGAGATGATCTTTAATGTCCCTTGCAATTCAAACCATTCTGGGATTCTATTACTTTTGACTTCCTGTATTGGAGTTTTTCTGTCTTTGGGTGGAAAGCAAGAGACATGGGCAGGGACACCTTCCACTATCCCAGGTTACTCCAAACCCCATCCAACCTGGTTTTGAACATTTCCAGGGATAGGGCAGCCACATCTGCTTTCTGCCAGGCCCTTACTACCCAAATGCCACAATTCTTTAATGTGCTATCTTTTTCTAGCTCAGTCACTGCTATTTTCACTGGGGACCTGCCACAGAGACTGCTGAGGAAGGAAAAGGGAAAAAAGGAGGAAAAAACAAAAAAAACTATCCATCAGTAGAACAATTCTTACACTCCTGGGTGTTTCAAGGACCCATCAAGGAGAAGGGAAAGCAGTAGTTGTTCAATTTATAGTTTTAGGCATTTCACCTTTAATCTTCCTCCAGGCAAAGGACTATATAAAGATTAAACCCAGTCTTTTTAGTAATGTTATCGTTTCACTGGCAGAAATATTTCTCACAAATCTAAAACCCAAAAGATTATTTAGGTCACTCTGAGAATTGGACCTAACCATGCATCATCCAATATATCAAGTCTTTAATAATGTTTGCTCAATATACTGAGTTTGGTTACAATCTATGATCCATTTTCAGATTCTTGCAGTGTTTAGTACCTTACAAGAAAAGCTCCAAGGTTTGGATGATGCTTTCCCTGGCAGAGGCTGGGCTTCCCTCTCTGCTGCTGCCCCATGGCCACAGGTCCAGAAATAAGCTGCCTCCCTCCCCAAAGCTGCCCTCACCCCAAAAGCACCAGAAAGACTCTTTTCTAAGATCCTGTTTTGTTTAAAACCCAAAAAAAATTAGCCAACTTCCCTCCAAACCTCCAAAATAGATAGAACTGTGAGTCTTTGCTTCATGTTGTTTGTGCTACCAGTCCAAACTTCACTGTGTTTCTTTATCTCAGTGCTTTCCCCCAACAGGTACTTGGTCCTTTGATCTGAAATATCCCCCAAGTTTTGCCTTTCAATAGTAATTTATTCTAAAAGTCAAGCAGGTTTTCATACTGGATTAGTCTGTGGTTGTGGCCCACATTTGGGGACATCAAGAAGAACACTCAGGGAAGACAACTAAAATGAAAGCCAAGCCAAGCAATGCCCTCCCAACGAGGGAAGGACGGGCTCCTCTTGACTGGGCATGACAGAGACCACCACAGGGCAAGCTGAGGTCAAGGAGGTGACATTCAGTTCCCCCAGAGGGAGGGTAATTTGGCAGCCGTGAAGACCAGCACAGCAGAGCTATGAAAATACAGAGGGCTCTGTAAAAGCTCCTAAAGACGAGCTGCTTCTCAATTAGGCAGAGACTCTGCCTCTCTGCTGGAGAGCCTGCCAGTGCCACAGTGCAAGACAAAACCATCTGATTTGGGCTCTTTGTTCCTCACTCATGTTTGAAAGGCAGGAGAGGGGGAACAGGCTGTCTCTATCCCTTCTTGACTTTGAAGCTTGTGATTTTCATCTGAAAAAAAACCCCACAAACGCTCTCCACATCCCCACACTCCCAGTGGCTGGAGCTCTCCGAGAGCTGGGGAGACATCTCCTGTCAGTGCATGTGCCCGGCTCTCATTAACGCTAATGAGAGCTGTGTCCGTGAGGAAAGGGGGCAGCCCCTTTGTCTGGGAAGGATTGGCTTTCACAGCAAGGAGCTCGGCTCAAACTTGACCTACAATTTTAATTGGGCTTTGAGGCCACGCCCAGCGATTGGCTCCCTGCTATGAACGCCAAAGAGCACAACACAACAGCACATCCTCTGGCACTATCAGCTTTTCAGGATCATGGGCCAAGGCACCAGTCCTCCATCCATTTTGGTGGCTGTTCAGCATAAAAATTGACAGAGGGCTCTGACATAAAAGGTATCAAACGTATTATATCATGGTTACTGTCAATGGCAAAAAGGAGACATTTTCCTTATTGTTTGAGGTCTGTCCAATCACTTTGTGCCAGGTGGTAGAACATCTTAGTGATGATGCTGTTATTTACTGCTTGCATCATGCAAACAGTCAAGAACCCAAATCTTGGGCTGGGTATTCAAACACAACCTCAGACCCCAAATGTTTATAATCTCAACTGTAAGAGGAGCTCTAAAAATAAGCAGATGTATCAAAGGGGAGGGGAAAGGAGATAAGCAATTCACTGAGCAATGGCAACAGGGCACAACCACCACCTCTGGGGAGGAGAGTGGCACGAGTGTGGTGGGGTGGGCACCCTTCCATCCCTGTGTGGGGGCCCACCCCGGAGTCTGCAGGGTTTGGAGACGGTTTTGGAGACATCCAAAAGTCAGGACATCCTCCCACCCATCACTGTGAGGAAGCGGGAGCAGAGGAAACATGGAGAGAAGTTTCTGTTACTCACCCATCACGCCACAAGAGAAGAGGGTAGGTCCTTGACTCATCTTTGGAGTGTGCTGCAAACAACCAGAAAAACTATTCACTTCTCACAGGCCTGGGCACCAAACACCACCCTGCCTCCTGGGCAAAGCCTTCCAAGGCCCTGTCCCACTGGGGACCAGGGGACAGACCCAGTCACCTTTCCTCAAGGGAATCAACCTAAATTAAACACTGTGCAGAGTTCTTGTCAAGGCCTGAGCTTGCAGATCCGGGGTCCTGCAGCCAGCCCTTACCTCAGGGAAGAGCTGCAGCGAGGTCCCCATCCCAAAACTCTGGAGAAACTAAAAGGGGAGCTGCACTTCAGTGGTAATCCTGGATTGGGCAAGAAAGGAGCAAAAGTGGTATCTTGAACCTCATCCAAGCCCATTAAGGCCTCCCCATCTAGGTACAAAGCAGCTATTTAGCTTTTTTAAGCATATAATGTGTTTCTAAGGCCAGGCGTCCTCACCTCAGCACTTCTGGGGAGTCTGGGCTCAGATTGTGCTGATTTGCACTAAAAACAGGGGGAAATGCCACTGTGTGGGTACAAAATAATCCTGGTTGCTTTTCACACTCTTTTTTTTTCCCCATGAATTTTTTTTTTCCCCATGAAATGCTGTCTCTTGACAGCATAAGAGACACCATCAGACTTCTAAAAATGAGCATGGATGGGTTCACATATAATAAATCAATATGTTATCCACAGCTGCATGCCATTTCAGCTATGCCTGCAAAAACACACTTCCATGCTAATTGTTCCTTTATTATCCCTAAAAATATCCATATTCTGGCTTCCGAAGTGTCTATCCTGGCAGCGCCATCCCATCTGACTGAGACTTTACATCATCTGAGGGAAGCACCAGCACGGCCCCCACGTTCATCTGCACTGCCATAATTGTGTTTTATCTGGCATTAGGCCACTGCACTCACACCTTCCCTCCTGATCCATGTTTTACATGTTGCCTGCTCACATAACTAAGGAATCTCAGAGTGGTTTGGGTTGGAAAGGACCTTAAAGCCATCCAGTTCCACCTGGGCAGGGACACCTTCCATGTGTCCAGGTTGCTCCAAGCCCCATCCAACCTGGCCCTGGACACCTCCAGGGATGGGGCAGCCACAGTTTGTCTGTGCCAGCATCTCCAGTGCATAATGAGGACAACAACAACAATAATAATAGCAACAATAATGTACCAAATGATGGCACCTGAGCAATCCAATCAAGGATCCCACTTCATATACAGAATGCTGGAAATACTGACTATAGAGGGATAGGGAGGCATAAAACAACTGCAGGGTGTAGATGTGGAGAGGGTAAATAAGGGTCAGTCAACTTTGGAGCATGTGCCACTTTTCTAGGCAAAGTAAGGGTGTCTCCTTCTGTCAATCCTCACCTTATGATCCATCAGCAGAATTAATCAGCAGGCAGAGAGGACAGGCAGCTGCCTCCAAGGAGCAGCCAAAGTGCAGCAAAGATGGAAGGGGGACAAGCCCCAGGGAAGGCAGGGGCTGTGCCAGTGCACATCTGTGTGCCAGCCCCAGAGACCAGACACTGTCTGCATAGGCAGGAGGGAGAGGAATCTGACATATGTCCCTGATCGAGTGTAATTACCATTTTGTAAGGTTTTGTCTTTATACCAAATAGGGAGCTGAACCAAAGGAGCCCACTGGTTGTTGGCAGGTGATACTGCCCCAGTGCTCAGACATTTATTCCCTTTGGGTTTTGCTTTTTGGCTTTCCCCATGAAGTCAACAGAAAAACTCCTGTTTTCTCAGGTGGATCAGCCTTCTTTAGTCTGCCCCAATTTAACAGTCCAGCAATTCACCTTGTGTACCCAGGACTGTCCCTGCACTCCTGACCCGGCCCCAGAGCTGTGGGAAGCACTCGGCAAACACTCGAGGGCAAAGATTTGTGTTACAGCTCTGCATCTCTGCCACCTGCCATCAGACACCCCGAGCACCCAGCCCTCCTCTCAGGAGTAGAGGAAATTCCTCTCATCTGCCTCTCTGCAGCCAGTTCCCCTTCACCCACCCCACACACTTCCCAGGGCACAGCTGGCATTGACTGTTCAGGCTTCCCCCTTCCCACCCTGAGCAGCAGCCACGGGAGATGCTGCCTTCCCAGCAGGAGCTAACACTACAGCAAAGGTATTTTTAAATGTATCAATATCCTTCCCAAAATTCACCCTTTTAAGGCAGGATTTTCCACTGCCTCTGGCTTGCTCACCTTGTCCTCTGCCTTTCACTGCCAGGGCAGCCTGCCTTCACCCCAGAACACTGTGCTCTCTGCCTGGGGAGCCCAGCTGGACAGTTTGTCATCCTCAGCAAACTCGGGCCTTTGTATTTCTTTTATGTTCAGAGTGCCCATTTATGGCTCATCCTGCCAGATGCTTCCTGCTGTGTTCCTGCACGCCCTTATCTGAGACTCTCAGAGCACCCTGCCTTTCGGTGGAGTTTCTTCTCAGACCATGCCCATCTCTCCAGGAGAACAGAGGGGAAAATGTCCACAACCAGCCTTGCTCTGATGCCTCTCCATCACCCTGCACCTCCTCCTCATTTGCTCTGACCCTGCCTCCAGCTGTGTTGCCCCTTATTTCCCCCTCCCATAGGCACACTCAGCCCTCACAGCATCTTTTAGTTTGTTTGCTGCCCCTCATTTGCTTTTTTTGTTGCCTGCTCATTCAGCATGATGGATTTGCACCTCTCCAGGCTCCCAGAGAAATTAAGTACCACAGCATTGCCCTTCAACATCTCCCACTCAATCCTGCATCCCACTTGCTCATCCTCCTATTAGTGGTGAGCATCTGTTCGCTGTGGGTGAAGCAACTTCTCACCTGTGTTACTCACAGCACTGATTTGATCGTTTTTGTACTGTTTATCCCATTGGGTGCTTACTGAAATCCACATATGCAAAAGCCACAGCACTCCAGTCATTTACTAATCACCTGCCCCTTGGATATTAATGCAGCTCTGTAGAAATCAGTGCTACAAACCATCTAGAGATCCATCCCTGCAGGAAAGAAAACCCTGATTACAAAGCCCCAGCAAAGTTCTTGGCAGTGAAACAGTTTTGAACGGAGATTTCACAAAGCTTACCAGCTCAGTCCTGCATGTTACGGAGTCAGCACCTTTGTTCTCCCGAGTTTTGGTTAAGATCATCACCATGGTAATGCAGTCCTGCCTCGGAGTCCATCAGGGTCCAGGCAAAGGGTGCTGGCAGCTGGGGGCTGGCAAAGCTCCTCCTTCACTCCATGTTCCCCCAGGAGAGGCTGGGACCTGCCGGCTCCTCCGGGGATGTGCAGGGACAGCCTCGGGGTGTGCAAAGCTCCCTGCACAAAGAGAGAGAGAGGAACAGCTTCAGGGGACTTCCCTGCAGGGTGGATGCACTGGGCAGGGGGCAAGCACTGCCCAAAAAGCACCCTGATGGTGGTTCCTTGAGGGGTGTGTTTATTTTAGGATCTTAAACACTGTTGGTGTCCCTCTGCTCCCCATCAGCACAGAGGTGGTTCACAGGATGGGGCACTCACAGGAGCTGTTGGGAGCACACAAGGTGCACGAGGTGATCCACAGGGACACAAGTATTTCAGCCAAATTAATAAAGTTTCCTCTGAATTCTCCATTTGAAAAGGGGACTCATATCCCCTATATTGAAGATACAAGAGACACTGAAAGAGGAGCTCATTAAAGCTCCAGGGTTGATCTCACAGAAACCCTTTGTCCCCAGACCAGCTGGGAGCAGATGTCCAGCAGAAAAAGCCTCTCCAGCATCATTATGGCTGTGAAATCCCCTGCATGCACCTATCCCACCCCAGTCACTCCGTGATTCCCACTCTATGAAGAGCCCTTTAGGGAAAAGCACAAGGCAAAGAGTTCCCTGCAAGGAAGGAGAGGCAGCTCCTTGCCCTGAAATGTTAAGGACCACACCATGCCTCTTGATCTTCCCCTATTTCTTATGTAGTTTTAGGTGAGAAAAGCTAAGGTTGGACAACAAGGAGGATCTTGAAACAAAAACTGCAAAAAACCCCTAGCTCTTAGAGCACTGCCCAGCCCTGACCATGAGCCCTGCCTCACCTCCTGGCACCCTCCCCAACAGACTTATTCCCTTGTAAAGCAGACAGATTGCAGCTCAAATCTGATTACCGAAATCAGCGTTTTCCCCAAATCACTCCCTTAATCCTGTTTCGTTATTCTGCTCTTTTCAGTTAATGCAAGCAACCAAACCCACCATTTGCACAATCCAAAGAACATGAAACACTGATCTTGTACCATCAAGTCAAAGACAATTGTGACATTTAATGATAATAGATGAAAATATTCCACCAAGTGTTAACCCTTATTCTGAACTGATATGGCTGCTTTTCCCAGCTCCTAAATCATCCTGTCCATGTTTACTTGGATTAGAGCTTGCAGTGGTGTTAAGAGTAGCTCATTTAAAGGCCAGCTGGCTGGTAAAGAAAAATCACCTTCTATTATTTTATGAGGACAAAGTTCACCCAGAGTGCAAAGCCAAGATTGGGAATCAATACATTTTCCGAAGATTTACTGTTCCCAACGGTGCCTGGTACAGTCTCCAGCTTTCTGTGGGATATCAGTGGGCTCATCATTTACAGTTTACTGGTAACTTCATCATAAACCTCTGGGCAACCCAGTGACCAAATGAAAACTGTCAAATAGAAAAGTAAACATTTCAAAGTGTCAAAATGACACATAATTTGTGAGCAGGGTTCAATGGGATACTGGGAAGGAATTCTTGGCTGTGAGGGTGGGGAAGCCCTGGCACAGGGTGCCCAGAGAAGCTGTGGCTGCTCCTGTGTCCCTGGAAGTGTCCAAGGCCAGGTTGGATGGGGCTTGGAGCAAACCTGGGACAGTGGAAGGTGTCCATGACAGGGGGTGGAACAAGATGGTCTTTAAGGTGCACTCTGAACCACACCCTTCTGTGATTCTGTGATTTCCAGCTATCACAATCTTAGCTGTCCCTGATCCTGACAGAGATAGGAGTGCTTGCTGCAGTGACAAGCTCTCAGTGCTGGGAGGACACTGGCACAAAGATCAAACAAGGGCTCAGAGCAGCATGAAAGCAGCTAAGCACACTCACCAGGTACGATTTCTTCAGGAATAATTACCCTTCCCTAAGGTGATGGTTAATGCTGCAGCAGCAGCCCGGGATACACACCCGGGCAGGAGCAGCAGCAAGTACAGGCAGAGGCTCCCTGCCCTGGCACACCATCACACCTCCCTGCTCCTCTGCATCCCCTGCAATTAACACAACCCTAATGACAGGCAGCACAAACTGCTCTGGCAGCCACCACCACCACCCCCAACGCCGGGGCCGAGGCGCACTTGCAGGTATCAGCACTTTTACCCACTGCTTGGTTGGCTTCGGAGCCATCCCCGTGAAGAAACTCCAATTAAAAGGGAAACTTTCCAGTGAAACGTGATCCCTGGCTCTCCATCCTGCCTCTCAGGGCTCCTGACGCACGGCCCTGCCCTGTCACATCCTCTCCATGCAAACAAGTGCCATGGGACACAGCCTGCAGAGCCAGGATGGGCCCTGTTGATGCTGAGGAGGAAACCGCTGTGTATTTATAGGCTGGACGCTTTCACACACACACATGCTAATAAAATGATACTCTGCGGGGACCATTCATTACTTTAAGAAATGCATTTCCTCGTTTGCAATCAGATAAAGGAACTATCTTCACCGTGATGTCAAGGTTAAGTTTAGACTCGAGCCACAGCCACTGGAATTGACATAATCTCCTGAGCTATACAAAAAGCCCCCAAGAAACTCTAGTGCACAGAAATCCCCAAATTTTAGCAAACCCTGCTTCCTACATGGTTCAAAACAGACCAAGCAGAAGCCTTGTGTGATCTTTGCAGTGGCAGAGGTGGGAAGTGGTTTCTCTCAGAGCTGCTTTCCAGACAATATCACAGCTATGGAGTGTTGGACTTGGAAAAAAATTGAGTTAAATGATCCAACTCTCATCCACAGGCTTGAAAGGTAAACTCTGAGGAAAGAACATGCTGCTTACAAAGCACAAGCACAGAGCTGCTCATGGGGGATAAACAGCCCTTCCCTGCAGGGAGGTGTCACACATGACTGGTGTTAACACAGCAGGCTCCAAGCACCACTGACAGCCATGCCCTGCTCACCTGCCACACTGAACTGCATGGATCAGCAAATTGTCTGCCAGATGCTCTGCCACAGCTGGAGGGAGCATGAACAGGGACCAGCATCACATCCCCATGCAAATGATGAAGAACCCCCTCACAGAAAGGGTTACCAAGCCTGGAGTCCCCATCACTGGAGGGATTTAAAAGCCATTTAGATGTGGCACTTGAAGCATGGGTCAGTGGTGGCCTTGCCCACGCTGGGGAAACAGTTGGACTCCATGACCTTAGAGGTGTTTTCCAGCCTTACCAACTCCATGATTCCATGATCTGACCCCCAGAAATACTCCTTGTGAAGATGACTGAGGACCAGCATCACACAGATTGCCACTTGCTGTGGGATCACCATCCTCTGTAGAGAAAACACTCAACCCCTGTCCAGCTCAATAATCCATCTCCAGACACTCACACTGCCATAAAACCTGTTTACAGTGGAAAGGGCACAAGGGAATGAGGAGCTGGAGCTGTATTTTGCATACTGATACACCCTGCAAGCAGAACAGTGAGAATTCTCTCAGAATATAAATCACCTGCCCCTGCTGGATTTTTAGTGCTGATCAAAGTGATGAAGCCATGACCCAAGCAGGACCCCACTCCCCACCCCTGCCCCAGCACCATTCCCTGTGCTGTGCTTGAAGAAAATGGCTGAGCAGGGAGCCACTGCGATTTCGGGAGTTTATTCAATGCAGTTTAGGCCCACATGTCTGAAGAACCAAACCTGATCCCTCTGGGCCACACTCTGAGCATGATTCCAGGGCTTCACCACCACCCCACTCTGGCCAGTGAGACAGAAATTCCCTCCACTATGCACATCTTGATTTCTCCATGCAGTCAGACCACTGTGGGGACCAGGCACAGCACAGCTGGTCATCCCCTCCCAAACCCTACAGGGGACTACAAAGAATTTGGGGGAATAGCCAAAACTGGTGACTGTAATTGAAAATTGTGGGGTTTAAGGCTTTCTGCAAGCATAAAACAACGATATTCACCCAAAATAAAAAAAATAAAAATGCTTCTCTCCCCATCCTTCCACTTCTTAGAAGTGATTTGGGGCTACCCTGAATCTCCTCACTGCACAGCCTGTCTCACCCTTAGGGCTTTGGACAATGCCAAGGAATACATCTCCAATTTGTTGATTTATTGTCTTATGAATTTGGAAAAAATCCATGAAGTCTACCATTTGCATGTAGCTAAGTCTGGGTTTATTTCCTCACTCAGGCAATAATTTGTGTTCTGCAACAGGGCTGAGTAGGCTCAGCTCTGGGCAGTTCCCCTTGCTTGAGCACTAGTCTATGTCATTAGAGAATATTGAGTTTATTTAGGGGGTAAAAACCTCCAATAAATGAGAAAGATGCCATTCAGGGCCCAAGAAGAAATCTTTACAGTCTGAAGATGCCCCATGGACTAGTCCTGAGCAAACAGGATCATGAGTCAGCACACGTGACTTTCAAAGGATGACATTTCCACAGAGGCAGCTGCTTCAGGATTGTCCCCTGGGATTCTGTCGAGTCCCAAAAAGCTGCCCCAGGATGCCCAGCCTGGGGAGGTGAAAAGCTGCAGCCCTGCCCATCTCACCCTGAGCCTGCAGTCAGCTCCTCCTGCTCCACAAGGTCTTCCCCAGCTGCTGGAAGGGCAAACACCATCCAGGATACCTTGGCTCTCACAGTGTTCCACTCCTGCCCGACTCCTGCCTGGCAAAAACTTGTGCTGCCCCATGCTCCAGGTACTCAGAGACTACCAGCCAAAAAAAAAAAAGAATAAGGAAATGTCTTCCTCTGCCGCCTGCTTGCATCCAGACTAGACTTTTCCAGGGCTGACAAGACAAAGACACACTTTGAGCACTAATTAGTAAGTAAAGGACTTGCCTGCATGTAACATAGCAAAGGGGGAGGGTCTGCACAGCTCCAAGAACCAAAATCACCTCAGTGCCTATGACCAACAGCTTCACACAGGAACACAGGTTCTCACCAACTCAGCCCAGAACTCACCTGTCCTGCCAGTGCAGGACAGCCTGGATGGAGCCAACATCTTCAGCCACACTAGGAAATCCACAGCCAGAAGGAGCTCGAGGTGTCCCATGACTGCACCTGTCCCACAGGGCCACCTTAGGAACCAAAAATGCCATGTGCAGCCACCAGGGATGGCCACATGGAACCTGGCTCATGGAGCTTGAGATTAACCCTCCCT
The DNA here is from genome assembly GCA_013398615.1 of Brachypodius melanocephalos. Classification (NCBI taxonomy): domain Eukaryota; kingdom Metazoa; phylum Chordata; class Aves; order Passeriformes; family Pycnonotidae; genus Brachypodius; species Brachypodius melanocephalos. Next base: position 10,590,184 of record VZSR01000514.1, read on the forward strand.
ACCTGGACCAACAGGCGTACCAGGGTCCTGCCCACACCCACAAATGAATTACTGAGCAAATAAAACTCTATTATTTCAATGGAGTATTAGAAACAACTCTATCATTTCAATCCAAGCCCCTGCTCCAGTGCCTGGGTACTGCCTCAGTCTGACACCAAAGTCACACAAGGCAGAGGGTCCCCTGCCCTCCAAACCCCAAACCACACATCCAAACACCCCCAGTCTCCAGGGAGCGCCTGAACTCCAAGCTCCTAACCAGATCTACATGCTTGGGTTGAACCTCAACTGCAGGCAAGCTCTCACAAAAAAAGGAATGAGAGGAATTAAGGAGAATTACACATCATCTACTTGAGTAAAAGGTTTATTGCCCCCGTGCTCTTAGGGAGTAGGAGTGGCAGGGGAATGAGTCCCGTACACACCAGCAGAGGAAGGGCTGAAAAGACAGGGCAGGGGCAGAGGTGCTTTGTCTCAACATCTTTAGCTCGAAGGAAATGGTGCTGGCAGTGACTTTGCCTTTTCCTCCCTGGCAACTGAAAAGGAAAAGAAGAAAGCAAAGTTAGTCATTGCAAAACAGCCACCAGCAAGAGAGAGGTGCAAGCGAGGAGCTGTGGGAAGCGGCAGGACAAGGGGGAATGGCTTCAAACTGGAAGAGAGTAGGTTTGGATTAGATATTGGAAAAAAAAATCTTCTCTGTGAGGGTGGTGAGGCCCTGGCACAGGTCACCCAGAGCGGTTGTGGCTGCCCCTTCCTTGGAAGTGTGGGCCATGCAGACAGAGCCTACAGCATGATCCCAGTCCCAATGACCACAGAAATTACTCATTTTCTTTGAGCAAACCTGTAATCATTGCCTATTCCACTCATTAGGGGACTGCTTCTACCTTTGAGTAGTATTCCCATGGAAGTATTGGGCCAAGGGCTGTCTCTGGAGGAGAGCAGCTGTAGCAGCAGCAGCAGTCCAGCCTGCTGGCCCAACAAACCATCTCACCTTTCTGTGGGTTTCCCCCGCCGCCCCAGTTGTGAGATTTATTACAAGAATTTGCAGTGGTCTGTGAGACACTGTGAGTGTTGGCCACACTCCCAAAAGCTGAGGAATTGCTGAATTGAGAATTGCTTTGGCTGCTTAATCTCAACAACTAGGGATGCTGAACAAGGCAGCAGGGTCTGGGTTTACTTTTAATTACTGCTGAGAGCATGCTGCTCTAGTAAACAGACACACGAAAAAACAATTCTTGTTTCTTCCTTATATTCTCCTCCCATATACAGCCCGAGATGTCTGAGCTGAAGACAGTAAACAGCCCCACCACACTGCTTGTACTGACTCACTTCTTGAGCATAAACAACTTCAAATAGCACATGGACCCCTTGGAATACCTGTCTCTATGAAACAACCTCCATCTGCTTACAGACACCAAATAATGCTCTCAGGGTTAGAAACACTGAACAGTTTGGGTTGGAAAGGACCTTAAACCTCATCTCATTCCAAACCCAATTGGCAGGGACACCTTCCATGTATCCACGTTGCTCCAAGGCCCATCCAGCCTTGCCTTGGATACTTCCAGGGATTGGGCAGTCACAATTTCGCTGCCCAACCTGTGCCAGGGTCTCCCCACCTTCAGTTAGGGGGATTCTCAGCCAGCCCAGGCTTCCTTGCTGGCTCCAGAACTCTCAGGCACCCTGTGAGAAGCAAATCCTGGAAGTGCAAAGCAAGTTCAGCGCTGCAGCACCGGCTTTAATGCTGGTGCTCATCAGTGACCACTAAAAATCCACCCAGACGAAGCAGGAGCAGGATCTGGGACATGTCACTGTGTAATTGGGGAACACTTGCCAAGACCCACAACACCATCATCGCTGTCACAGCCAATTTGGATGCTGCTTGTAAGTCAGATTTCTCCCTTCTGCAAGGCTGAGATGGAGAACAGGTAGAGGCTGACAGCCCTTATGGACATGCCTGGATTTAAAGCAGGATGCATGGATCAACTGCCAGATTTCACATTATCTTCTACCATCTCCCCTTTATGGACAAATAAGACTGCAGAACCCTCACGTGAAGCCCGGACAAATGATCACTTAGAACCTTTCAAAAATTGAAATGATCTCCCTGAACTCAGGAGGCAGTATTATAAGAATTTCAGATGCTTTCAGTGGACAGTGTCTGTGCCCACACAGGGTGACACACATTCCTGCTGTCACCTGCACACCCTACACTGTTTGCATTAGACCAAAGCACTTTGGCTCTCGGGCTGACTCTGGGGGTTCATTCCTCAGCTGAGAAATGGCTTTCAAAGAGCTCCTGGGCTCCTGAAAGACAAACCTGGAGCCTTTATTAATCCTCCTAGTGACTCAAAGGCACTTTTCCCTGTTTGTCCCTCCGTTGCCATCAACAGGAGCAAGGGGAAGGCACGGTGGAGGGAGGGAAGGAGCCCTCCAGGGCCAGGAAACCTTTGCCCACACCGCCACCTCCGTGTCCCCATGAATTTCCGAGCCCTGCATCTTCCATAAATCTCTCCAAGGAACGAGCAGCCAAACATCTGTGAGTTGTCTGAATTAGGGTGGATTTGGCAGCCTGAACAGCAAACTCGCATTTCCTCGCAGCCTTGGCGTTCCTTGTTTTCCTCGGGTTCATTAAATACACAACAATCTGTTACCAGAAGATGGTTCCTACGTGCAGGGGCTGCCAAGGAGCCGGGTCTGATGGCTCTGGTGGAGATGGGGGAATGTGTGAGGAGCAGAGAGGGGGCTCTTCTTGGTGCAGCAGGGCAAGGAGAGGATGGGCTGCACCCACCCTGCCTCCCCCAGCCACCATCCAGCCTGTGGCAAAGGTTATCTCTGGTGTCAGAGCCATCCTGGAGGTGACTTTGGGAAGCTTCAAGGGGAGCAGAGCAGAGTGTGGGACAAGCAGGAGGAGGTGCCTACAACAGCCAAGGATGTCATCCTGCAGCATCATCCCAACTGTGGATGTGCCACATCCAGATGGAGGAACCAGGCTCTGCCAGGGTTATTCACACCTGTGAGCAGAGCCCTGGGCAGGGGGCATCCCTGATCCTGAGGAAACTGGAGGGTTCCCACTGCTGCTGGGCAGCACGAGGCCCAGGCATGCAGCGGGGGCACTGCCAACACCCAGCACAGGCAGACTGGGCTGATGCTGTGATGGGGAACAGCTCTGGAGGCTTCGCCTTCCCTCAAAGGAAGCCTTTCGCTACGAGGGAAAAGTCAAAGCAAACACCCACTCACGGTGTTTACCTGCCTAAATCAAAGCCAAAGCAGCACTGGAACGTGCCCGACAGCATTTCCACAGAGTCATTCATGGAGAGTTTGGACTTGGCTTTTAGCTGGTGTTTTTAATATCGCAGGGAGACGCTTGTGAGGCTGGAATAATACGGAATCTGTTGCTGTAACACACTCTCCGCTCCTGCGAGGTGTCAGCAGCACGTAGAGCCCAAACCTTCTGCAGGTTTGGCTCCATCAGGAGATCCCCGAGGGCCAGCAGTGAGGTGCTTCCCGTGGGGAACAGCTCCAGTAAGCCCGAGGTACCACTGCCCCAAAGCAGGGTACCCCACCAGGGGATTGCCCAGCAGGAGAAGTAATGCCCACAGAGCACGATTTTCCCAGAATTGGGATGCTTTGTGCTTGGAGATGCCCCTGATTCCCATGAGCAGCAGCCATAAAAGCCCAGATTTTGCAGCCCATCTCAGAGAAGAGGAAATTTTTTTTAAAAAAAAAAGTAAGTGGAAATGCAAACAGCCCCTGGTTTTATTTGGGCTGGCAGGAACACAGTCCTGCCCTGCTCTCCTCGAGCTCATTTATGACACCGTGAATAAGCAGCAATAAAGGGGAAAAAGAAATTAAAAATCTGCATTTTCCACCCCATAGGTTTCCATCTCTGGATAGTCTCCATATATCCCTCTTTCTCTCGTGCCATGGGTGAAAATCAGGATTTTCCTGAAAATCAGATTCCCCTGTGCCACAGAAAGGGGAAGCCCAAAGGACAGAGGGGTTGGCCCCAGCACCAGCGTGGTGTGAACCACAAAGCCCACTCCTGAAACAGCATCCCGAGGAGAAGTGACCTAAATGCTGCATCCCAGGCTGGCTCCAAAGCTGCCAGGAAGGGAACCAAGCCAGGTATTTTGTCAGTGCACAAACATGAATGATTGCCCAGGACAAACAGGGCAGCAAAAATGTCCACCTTCATCACATGGAAAAAACATGTATCAACTTGCAACCCTAATGAGCGAAGGAATTAATGAATCCTGGAATTTGTAAACCATTATGAAGTCCCTAAAATAATGCCAGCACCCTAAATGAATGAGACTGTGAGTTAAACATCAGGTTCTGTTAGAAAACAAGATAGAGGGGGTTTTATAGATATTAAGGACAATAAGAAGTCACACTGATAACAGAAAGAATGGTGGAAACATTAGTCAGGATGCAGAAAAGGAAGAAATAGACAATATAAATATCACTGTCCTGAGCAGAAAGGAAAACACCACAGTCACATTTGTCAGGAGTAACCTGGGACGATATTAAACAGCAGGCACTAAATATAGATCCTTCTTAAACAACAGCTCCAAATAAATTTACACCTTCAGTTTTCTAAGATCATGCCAAAAAGTTTTCCGAGCCATCACCACTGATGGTCCCTGGGGACAGGCACAAGCCAGCCTGGTAAATGTGGGGGGTGAGACCTTGAGCCCAGCAAGGCTCTGGTTTCAGTGCAAGGTCAGGGAGTCAGGAATCACAATTACAACAGCAAGGAAAGAGCTCCCCCCTCACCTGGAGCCTTTGTGCAGGTGAAAGGGAGCGCTGGTATAACAGAACTCATTAAAGTGCACAGAAGTGGATGACACCTACTGATAACACTTTATTGGCACATCTCAAACAGACCTGCAAGTATCTGGTGGCACTGGCTGCAACAGAAACTACACTGCCACCCTATGCCCTGCAATATTTCTGGCAGTAAATGGGAAGGAAACAGGGAAACCAGTGCTGTGTAAGTGACTCGAGACCAGCAAAGGGCTAAAGACAGAGAGCAACATCGTAATGCGGAACAGAGAGAAGCAACCAGCACAGTTACAGAGATGATACACCCTAAAAAACTAAATTGCTTAAAAGCCACTCACCTCAAAGGCAAGGGCATGTGCCCAGGCTCCTGCATGGTACAGTAGATCACCCAGGCATGCAGGGATACGTCCACAGGCTCAATAAATTTGGGGTATCCAGGAGGAGAAGAGATGGCACAGCCTCTGTGCTCTGCACTCCACACCCTCTGCAGGTACCTGGAGCCGCCTCCCACCTCTGACCAAGGTCTGGAGAGGGCTCCAGGAGTAACTGGGAGGCTTCCAGACACAGGTACAGTACAAGACTGTGGGAACATGGAGTGGCAACTGCTGAGGATGATCTGGCTGCCTCAGAGAGGGCAGGAGAAGCTGAGCAGGTCCCTGGGAGGGAGCAGACCAGCAGTGGGACACTCCCAGCACAGCGGGAAGCTGGAGCTATGCAGATCCAGAGCAAGGGCAAAGTGCAATTTTTTTCCTGAACAACCCAGACAATAATCATTGCAATAGCCTACAGCACCTCAAATGACTGCACAGGGCTCTCAGCTTTATCTCTGCACTGGGGGGCCTTTCTAAAAGACACTGAATCATAGAATCATTAGGTAGGAAAAGACCTTTAAGGTCACTGAGTCCATGCTGTAGCAAGAATTAACTCAGAAAATTACTAAAATGGTGATACACACAGCAGTCCCAGAAGCAGGGCTCTCCTGGCTCACTGCCCCCATGCCCCAGGGTGGGATGTGCAGGGATCAGGAGGGTGGACTGACAGAGCAGCTCCTCCACAGGCTGGCCTGGCTCTTGTCCAGCTCCTCTTGAAGCTGCCACCTTTCTGGTGTTATCATGGGGTTCACAGGACAGGCACAGGGAGGGCATTGACAGCACAACCCATCACACTGCAGAGCTGCAAATTTTTCTTTACACTGAGTTTCAAATACGTACATCTGAAACCTCCATGGGAAATGTAATTTCTACCAACAACACAAACCATGCACAACCAAAAATGTGGGTGAGAGTTTCTAAATGAAACATTTACATTTTGGCGATGCACATCTTCATTAACCACGATGCTTTCACTCTGAGAATACCATCCATTGCACTGCATTTCATTTATAACACAGCTGAGAGTCCAATAATCACAGAATGGCCTGGACTGGAAGGGACCTTAAAGAGCATCTCATTCCACCCCCTGCCATGGGCAGAGACACATTCCACCATACCAGGTTGCTCCAAGCCCTGTCCAACCTGTCCAGAGATCCAGGGGCAGCCACAGCTTCTCTAGGCTATTCTTTTTTTTCTGTTTTCCTGAGTTAACAGAGAGTCCACAAACCCCAAAATGGATATTTTGAATGCTTTCTGTATCTTTATGATTATAATGGCTCTTCAGCTTTGGCACACAATTGTAGCTTTTGGCACCTAGTTCATAATATTAAAACTTGTCCTTTCAAAAATAGTATACAATATTCATTTGTACCAGCTGGGACAAAAAACCCCAAAGCACTTGGTAACAGGGATAATAATACATACATTTGAAGTAATTTCATAGCATTGACAACTATTGCCCAGCACACCAGAAGGCTGTTCTCAGTAAGGTTAAGGCAAGCACAGGAACACAAAAATCACAGTTATTGTGACTTTCCCATCACTTGAAACTAGAAATGGCCAACTCCACCTGGCCTAACTGTGCTGCCAGGCTGTCCCAAGCAGAGAAGACCAGTTGTCTGCATTAAATCCTTTTCATTATAATTAACATTTCATTGGTGCAGAATAGTGATGATGGCACTTGTACGACTGGAGCAGACAAGCACGAAGGCTTGTGTGGGGTCACTGCAAGAGTTGTCATAGGGTAAAGGACAAAAACAAAATCTTAAATGCAAATAAGTAACACACTTTAACTCATCCCCTTGGCTTTAGGAGCAGGATGAAGGGTGAGTCTCTTGACCCTCTGGTCCAGAGCAGTTGCTGAGACCAAAGCCAGTCACTGATGCACCTCGGCAGCCACATCCTTCTGAATCCCCTCCCCAAGCCCTGCTTCTCCTCAGCCATCCAAAGGACTCCTGCTCCTTCCTTTCAGGGGCTGGTTCTGAGCAGAGAGAGGCAGAGCAGGTTTTCCAGCTGCTGGATCCAAGCTTGCCAGATCCCATTTTTTACAAACCCTGGGAGATGTGAGGATTTATAAGCACAAAACGGCCACGAAGTCAAACTCCTCTTTCACCATGGTCCCATACCTACCGCACAGCCAGCCCCGAGCCCTGGCTGCTGAAAGCAAAAGCTATGGCCAGGAGCCACAAATACAGGGAATGATGTAGCCCAAGGGATGCTTCAAATGGACTACAGAGGAGTGACACCAATGATGCTGCTATATTTAATCCTCTAAAAGCAAAAACCATGACCAAGTCTCCCTTGGGGACACTTTTAGGGGGGAGGTGCAGAAACTCAATGCACCAGAACAGATTTTTTTGCACTCACTCAACCAGTTCTTAAAATATTACTCAAATGAAGTGATTACTGAGCCAAACTCGCCTGGTACTTCCCACCCATCCATGCAGGGACCCACAGCATGCAGTGTTGGGAGCAGCCATGCTGCACACAGGGTTTGGTGCTGCTCCTCCAGGTGAGTCTAATGCAGTTTACTCCTCCCTGCATTTCAAAGAAACTTCTACCATACCAAATCTTATTTATCTTACACAGCATATGTCAGATGCATAAGATGCAATATCACACGTATCCAACAGCACAGGCTGCAAAACTCATGGATTAAACCACCTGAAGCCAAGAGAAATTCTGGCTGGGAGTTAACTGTACCACCACACTTCTCAATTTTCAATCCCTACCCCACCTGTTGATGACTAAAGACCCACACATCCACAGCCTGTACTGAGATGCAGCATCCCAGAGAGGTTTCAGAAACAGGCTCTTGCTGGGGAATTTTTGTCTCTCTAAAGGCAGCCAACTCTGAAAAGTTTGGAAAAACAAACAGCCCATGGATCTGCTCTCTCCAGCTCCCTGCAGCACAGCCACGTTCTGCATTGCTGCTCTGCAGAAATGGCTGGGTCACAGGCAGCCAGGCTGGCACGGAGTGTGACCTTGGAGAAATCCTTTTCCACAACTACAGCACTGCCACTGCTCCTAGGGAGACTTGTGGGCAGAACCAGAGCTCCAGGGCTCAGGTCTGCCAGTGTCCTGACCGCTTCCAAGGAATTTACAGGTGGTCTCCTCCCTAAAGGGAGTGGTGGCACTCATCCCATGACATGCTGGGGACTGGGGACAGGAGGGGAGCAGGAGGGAGCAGCCCAAAGGCTCCATGACCAGGCAGCCTGGCAGGCACAGAGGAGCAGCATGGTGGAAAATTCCCTCCTCTATGCCCGATTAGTTTATATTTAGCTCTCTGAGGAGCAGACTGTTGTTTTGGTGATAGTTTTTGCCCAGCCCTGCGGGGACCCCTGCAATGGCAACTGTGGCTGCCACCAGACGTGAGACCCACGGCAGTCACAGCCCTCTGCTGCTCGGCAGACCTGCTTTGTTTTTTAGTTCTGTTTCCCCGAGTCAGCAGGCTTGCTTCCTCTTCCTCCTCCTCCCGTTTTGGGAGAGAAAGGAGCAGAAAACGTCAGCCAAGAAGAGAGCTTGCTCGAGGAGCTGCAGAGGAGCAACATCCCAGCTCCTCTGCTGCCCTGGTCCCCCATGGCCACGGGAATAAAACTTGTCTTTCTGAAGGTATTTTCACTCTAGGAGAGTTTTGGTGAGTGCAGATCTGACAGGAAGGCTCTGCTTGTCCTCTCCCTCCCCTGGGATGTGGGAAGGAGACTGGACCCCTCCAGGCTGAGCTCTCCAAACAGCTACGAGCATCTCTGGCACCTCACCCCATCCCAGCCCGTTGGTCCAGAGTCTGCCCTGCCACAGATGAATGTTCGTGTTGCTATTTCCCAGCAACATCATTTGACAAACCACGTGACACGGGAGGGGGAAGGGGACAAAACCAAAATCACCCTTCCAGCTTGGGGTGTCCTCTTTTCTATCTGAGATTTTGCAAGGCAAGTGCAAACCGCCTCCATGCTGACAAATAAAAGAAAAATTCTATGCAACTTTATAAGAAAGAAAGGAAAAAGGAAGAAGAGTCTCAAACCACACAGTTGCCATTTGAGAAATAAGAAATCAACGAGCAATAATAAACAGACAAGTGGGATAAAGCTCATTCCCCTCCCCACCCATCAGGACACAGCCCATGGTGTCAGTTCTGCACACAAATTACAGGTGTTTTGGCAAAAAGTTGTGTATCTTGTTCTGCCTATACTTTTGCTGAAAGTGAAGCAAGCCTTTGCTACTACAAAAAGAAAAAAAAAAAAGCATATAATTAACCAATGCAGATTTGGGGATTTATATTGGTATATGTTTGCCTATTTGCATGTGTGCATATTTATCCACATGTATTTATTTATGCAGGTATCCATAGCTGAAAATTAACCTACTTTAGTGCTAGCTCTGTCCCACGGTCTGCTCGATCTGCATATACGAAAATCTGGATCTCAGTCGCACAAATCAATTATCCACTGAACTGATTTGCACAGATTTTCTGTGCAAAGTTTTGCATTTACAGCAAAAGGCCATCTGCTTTCTATAACCACTGTGGTTCCTGGACACCTCGGCCCTGTGCAGAGCTGGAAGTTGCAGAAGTTTCCCTCCCTGCTCTGGAAGTGCAGTCTGGAGGCAGGGATTCAGCAGCAAAACCTCCGGCACGCGTGGCCCTGCTCCACGTGGCTGTGCTTGGCAGGGAGTCCTTCCCTCCTCTGAAGTGGAGAGAAAGAAGCAATTCCACGGCAGGTTGTTTTGGCTGGGGTTTTTTCCCCCCAGCTTTTGGAAGCAAGGAGGCTGAGTGCTTCTTCTCCTGACAGAGTGCCTCCAGCCCTAATCCTGCCCCCCTGAGCAGGGCCGTGCCAGAGCTGAGTGTGACACACCCACCACCACAAGCATCCTCAGGCTCCACAGGACTTTCAAAAATGAAGAAATAAATCAGAAGCTCACTTTAAACCCTCACCAAGCCACAAGAGGTAAGGACAGAGCAAAGCGCTCTGAAATTCAGGGTTTTTACTATCACTGTAATTAATCTGTTTCATGACCCACCCCAAATATTTTCTCTAGAAACACTATCTACACTGTTTTGGGATTTCTTTATTTCTTTTTCCAGCCCTCAGACAAGCCCTGGTAAATATTTCTGCCCATGACAGAGGCAGGCCAAGGGAATTTGGGCTTAGTGATGGCAGCAGCATCTCCTGTGTTCAGAGATGCCCGACACTGGGCAGGGATGCTCACAGCCCTCCGTGTTTTTCCTGGATTATCACAAAACACTGCTACCTCTGCAATTTGCAAGTAGTTTTTAATCTGTCAAAATAGACTTTTAGTAATGCTTGAGGGTTCAAAAGGAAAATATGCACATCTGGTTTCAATCGCCAACCGAAGTTTCGCCCATCAGCCTATTTCATAACAAATTACACTTACTTTTCACTCCAGAGGATTTCCTAAGGAGGGGATGAGCTGCCAAGGTACACCAGCGTCTGTGGAGACCGCACGGCACCGGGAGGCAGCAGCACAGCTCAGTGACAGGCACCGCGCTGGTGCAAACTCTGTCTGTGTCAAGTAAATTAAAATTATTGAGGAAAAGCCCCTTACCCGTGATATCTCAGCGTACAGCTGTACGTGAAACCTTCACGTACCTCAGAACCTGATCAACCTGACGTCACTGAATGGAGAAACAAGACTTACAGGCTTTCTAGGACAACCCCACTGCCAGGGCACTTCACACAGCAAGGCGCTGCCGTGTCCCATCTCAGCAGCATCGGGCGCTGGAGACCCACCCGGGGACCGGCCTGTGCCCCTCTCCTGCTGCCCTGGGCTACCTCACACATGCCAGGAGTGAAATCCGAGGCACGGCACGGTGGGAAGCGTGCGCTGGCCCCGGGTGAGCTGGAGAGCATCTCTGCGGGGATGCTCAGCCACGGCTGCCCTGGGCTGCGGCCCCCGTGAGACTCCGAGCCCGGGGAGTTTTGCACCGAGCCCGGCGGCACCCGAGTTTCAGCCCCCCGGAGCAGCACTCTCGGCCCGGAGAAAGGAATGCACGTGTTGATCCTTTCGCAGGAAATAATTCCAGTGTAGAAGGCAGAGGGCTCGGAGCGAGTGAGGACCGCTCGCCGCCCGCTCGCCAAACTCTGGAGAGCCGCCCATCCCCGCACGTCGGGCTCAGCATCCCGCAACCGCCCGTCCCTCCGGACACACATCCCACCGCCCCATGCTCAGCCAGGGCGGCTCCTCCGCGGTGCCCCCCGCTCACCCCGGGGCCGGGTGAGACCCGACGGCACAAAGGCGGACATCCCCAGCCCGCTCCGTGGGGATGCGGTGGCGGCGGGGGGTACCACCCTCCTACCCCATCCGCTCCGAGCCTCCCCGTCCCCGGGCAGGGCGCACCGCCGCCCTTTGTCCGCTCCCCTCCGGCACCCCCCGGGGCGGCCCGGCCCCGCTGCGCTCCGGGCATCGCTTACCGAGCGCTTCCCGCGGTGGCGGCGGAGCGGCCCGGCCGGGCCGGCTGTGGGCGCCGCTCCGACCGCGCTCCGCTGCCGCCGCCGCCGCCGTGCTGCGGGCGGGGCGGGCGGAGGGAGGGAGCGAGGAGGAGGAGGAGGAGAAGGAGGAGGAGGAGGAAATGTGCTTGTCACTTCCTGAGCGGAGCCAGTGCCGGCAGAGCCCGACCCGCACCTGCGGAGCGCCCGCCCCGAGGATCCGCGCACCGGAGCGCTCGCTGCGAGGGGAGGCGGGGAGACCCCGGGCTGCCGCCCCCGATGGGCATCCCTGGGGTTAAACATCGCCAGAAACAGCGGGGGTGTGATGGGGGGAAAGTCCAAAAATAATAAAAAAGGGGGGTTCGGGCAGCGGTGAGGCGCTGCCCCACGGGGAGCCGCGGGCTGGCGCAGGCAGCGCTGCCGCGGCATCAGCGGCCGCACACGGCCCCGCTGCCCGGGATGCTGCGGGTGCGGCTCGCCTGGGGCTCCGCGGCCCGTTCGGAGGCCGAGAGTGACTCCTGGTGGCACGGCCGGCCCGGGGAGGAGCAGGAGAACTGGACTCGCCAGCAGCTCATTGAAGGGTCCCCGCAAGAAGTAGCGCAGAAGTTTTGGCACATCACGGATGAACACCATGCGCCCCTGCACCCACCAGTGAATAAAAATCCCACTCCTTATTTTTTCTCAGTTTTTCGTAGAATCATTGACTGGTTCGGGTTGGAAAGGACTTTTAGAGATCATGTAGTTCCACACCACTGCCGTGGCACGGACACTTTCCACTATCCCAGGGTGCTTCAAGCCCCATTCAACCTGGCCTTGGACACTTCCAGGGGTGGGGCAGCCACAACTTCTCTGGGCACCCTGTGCCAGGGCCTCCCCACCCTCACAGGGAACAATTCCTTCCCAATTTCCCACCTAACCCTGCCTTCTGTCAGTTTGAAGCTGTTCCCTCTTGTCCTGTCAGTCCAGTTTTTTGTTCCAAGTCCTTCTTCATTTCCTTCAGAGCCTGTTTAGGAAGGGGACAGGAGTCCTCTGCAGCACTCAGGGGTACATCTGCTTGTCTTCCCGTGGGAATGGCCTTTAGCAGCTTGGAGCTCTCAGTGACATTTTCCATCCATGCAGGCTGCACTGTGCACAGCACGCGGGCTCCTTCCGAGAGCGAGCGTAACGAGCGAACAAGGAAACGACATGACAGCTAAAAGGAAGATTTAGGGCTCATTACAAAACAGAGCCCAAACATTAATCTTAAACATCTGTGAGCAGACAACACAGATGTCATCAGGAATGAATCTGGGGCTGAATTTCATCCACCCAGCTGGATGGCCCGGTATGGTGCTGGGGATGGCGTGTAGGGACAAGTAAGGGACAAGGAGGGGACAAGTAAGGGCATGAATGGCAAGAGAAGCTGTAGCTGCGAACTCAGCAGTGCTCCTGGTGTCCTGCCCTGCTGCTGCACAGCACAGGATAACAAATTACTGTCGAGGAAGACTTATCAGGTAATATGTAATGCAGTGAAGAAGTAAGAGGGAAGCAAGCAGAAGTAGCGGGCACATTCTTAACAAGGGAGCAGCTCCCACCAACACAGTGAGAGCTGATCTCAACAAAAGTGGCTCCGTGCTCAGCACACATAAAATTAAACAGGAGTGGCCAGTCTGAGTGGGTGATGAACAGGGAGAAGAGTTTGATGATGTGAAGGGGCTTTTGCATCATGTTCCTCCATCCCACTCAGTATTTGCTTTTCTTATCACGTGTTGAGACTGGTAGCAATAAAACACTTGCTAACTCCTTTTCCAGAACTTTGGGAATCAAGTCTGAAAATGTTTTTTTATGGTTTCCCAGTGGAATATTTCAGCAATAAAGCTCAGGGCATAATTGAATCCATTCCCGTGGCAGTCTTGGGCTCCAAGACTCAAGCAGAAAGTTGTTTTCTGTCTGCTTCTGCAGCTTGCTCCAAACCCAGCATTTTCTGCCTCCATCCTCTATGCTTCCCAGCAGATGAGCTGGCTGTGGACAATTCCCAGCACGTGTGAAAGCCTGTTGCTGAAGCATAAACCTGTTTTCCATAGACAGTATTTTCAGTACTGTTCAAATAACTGGCTGCCCATAGGCCCTTGTTCCGTACAGTGTTTTTTCCCTTTGTTAGAAGAGGAGGGGATAAAAGGAATAACTTTCAAGCTTTAAAGAACTGGCCATGACAGTTTAGTTTTCATGGACAGAAAATTCATTCAGTTCATCTGTGAGCTGATTTCATTTGTGTTTTTGTCTCAGATGTCAGTGCCTTTGCTACCCACTGACTGGGAGCCATCCTGATGGGGATGGAAACCACGGATAGGAAAAAATCTAATGATCCCCACAGTTCTGGGGTCCAAGTCATTAAGACATGTCAGTGTAGCAGTGCTAAGCCCTGTGGATAGACAGCATTTCCTTCACTTCCAGTACACAGGATCTGGCTGCAGTTACAGCCTTCTTTCCATGTAGCTTTTCCAACGTTTTACTGTCTGCTTGTTGTTATTCAAATCACATGCACCAAGGTTACCAATAATTTCAGAAGTTTGTCCTTTTCACAAGGACCCTGCCCTGTCCTTCTGAGCACCTGAGCCATCCCAGTTGTTTATGGGTCTATCCTTCTTCTTTTCCTGCCAGGCAAAGAACACAGATAAGGGACTTGCCCAGGGCCAGAGGGTCAGAGTGTCCCAGCCACAGGCTGGTGTCCCAGTCACCCAGCTCTTCTGGGTACCATGTACTCACAGGGACATGTTGGCTCCACCAAAGGTCTCTTGGAACACAAAATGGAGACCAGCTTCAGAGCCACCCTCCAGTTTCAGGGGAAATCCTCAAATTCGCAAAATCCTAATAACAGCAAGCAGAAGTATTTCTAACAAATATTTCATGCCCAGGGAATGAACATATCTCTGTAATATGATCAGCGTGCTCTGTGTCAGAAAGTACCTGAACCACATAAGATGCCCTAAACAGGTGAAGCATTGCTGTGCAGAGGGTTGAGGTGAGAAGTGTAGTTCTGACTACATTTGGCACACAATGGGATTTCCACCAAACTTAAAAATCCCTTTTTTATGTCATAGGCCATTTGCTGCACACATGCAACAGCTTTGTGTTTGCTGCCTCCCTCCCTGCCTTGGCAGAGGGCGTGACACCTGATCTGGGTGCCCCAGCCTGGGAGCAATGGAAACATTGATGGATAAAATAAATAGGCCATGAAATACATATGGGAGCCTTTCTCTGCCTGAATGTGCTTATCACTTCGTCAGCCACATTTGGGTCTGAATTGGTTTAAGATAAGCCCAGAGTTATTTGTCCATCATCCACAAAGCTCGAGGCAGCTGCAGACATGCCCCAAAGCATCACCCTACCTTGGACAAGTAGCAGTGCAGCACCCATGGCGTTGAGGAGCCCTGGGGTAGGGCAGCAGTCAGCTGAATTACTGAAGATTGGGGTGAAAGATCCTTCTGCTTGAATTTCAGTTCTCAGCCCTATCAACAGGTAAAATTTCTTGATATAGGCACACTTTCCTCACTGAAATTAGTACTGAAAATTGGGGTGAACAATCCTTCTGCCAAAATTTCAGTTCTCAGCCCTATAAACAGCTAAAATTTCTTGATATATATGCACATTCTCCTCACCTCTACTTGACACATGACACTGTCCATGCATACCTGGCTGCTGCAGTGACTGTGCTGAGGTTTGTGTCTGTTCCCTCACCGGCTTCTGTTAGCTCTGGTTCTCCAGCACGGGCTCATGCACTTGTGATTACCCAGAATTTATGTGTCACCTGGCAGCAGCTGGTTTGCCTGACAGCACTCAGCTTAATTTCCAGTAACAGAGAAATGGGCTCATTTCAAGCTATACTGTTACCTAACAAATGGAAATTAAGCCACAGGTTGGCTTTTCCCTTATTTGTGTTAAACAAAACAGCGTTCCTTTTCCTCCTTTGTCTGGAGGCTATAACACCTCATCCCCTTTCACTGAAAGCCCTTGGTAGCCATTAATTGCTCCTCAATTTAGCTGCTAGCACAAGGGTTAGCTCATGCTCAACCTACTTGCAGCCAAAGCATGGGATAGAGCCGTGCACCACCCCTTCAGCCGGAGCAGGTAAGGCTGTGCAGGGCAGCCTCCCCCTCCTCTTATCCCAGAAAAGGCAGCAAGCAACAGGAATTCAAAGGCAAATCCCTTCATGGCTTTGCAAAGCCCTGGCCCAATTATTTCCTTTGTGCTCTCCACATATTTTACAGGAGATGATTCCATAAGTTAAAATGCTTGGAGGGCCTATAAAATAAAGCAGTTATTGTTGCAGCAAGCCATGTTCTCCACCTCTCGGCATGCCAAGAGCAGGGAAGCAATTCTAGTGCCAAAACTCTGAAAATTTTGCTGTATATTGCTAAATACCACAGTTAAAGATTTTGTCTGGTATGAAATAACATAAAATTTGGCAGTCTTATACCAGGCACCCTGGCTCACAGCAGAACAGACACAGCAGAGTAGATGCACAGGCAGAATTTCCTCACAATGGCTACAGTGCTGCCAGTGCATTCCTGGAATGCAGAAATAGATGGAAGCCACTGTCAGCGATGAAGAGAAGCATGCTGTGCCTAATGCACCAGAAAAGCTATTCAAGAACTCATCCTGACATAAAAATAACTCCAAAGAGGCTGTGTCAGCTCAGCTTTGAAGCTTTGCAGGTATCTGTTTGCTGCGCCCTGCACACCTGGCCTCACCCTGCACTCCTGGTTACAAACCCAGTGGTTCTAAGTGAGGGATTTCAGTTCATCCCCTCCTTTGCTCACTCGTTTGACTCTTTGGGCTTACAGATTTCACAGCCGGTGCAGAAGTGAAATAATTTTGATACAAATTGTATGAGAACATTGTTTGCTCTCCAGAGAATCACACCTGAGATCTGTGTGGTGGGACATGCACTTCTTCACCCAGGTATAACGAGCTCTGCTGTAAACAGCAGGTTTAGAAACCCAAATATCTTAAAGTTCCTTTTTAACTTTGGTTGGAAAAGGACAACGTAAAAATAAAACAAAACCAACTCTGAATCTCCTTTGTTATAGGTGTTAAATACCTCAAATCCCATGATACAATCAAGGCAGCTGGCTATTCCCAGATTTTAGGAATGGTGTTGCAACAGTGGGTTTGAATTCAAGAAGGTGAGCCCATAATGCAAACAGCTATTTCAGCCTCAATAATGCTTTGCAATGATGCTCTCAATAACGATTTGCAGGAATATTTTCCTGATGGGATAGAGAGCCTGTAATCACATGCTGCACCACTGCTGGCCCTGTCTGGAAAAGCAGCTGCCATCATTCTGTTGGTGTTTCTGATGTAACCCAACAGCTCTTAAAAAACAGTTGTAGCTCCCAGAAATTCTTCATGTTACATCACAAAATCATACCGAGTTTCAAGAACAGAATATTAATTTCATATCTTCTAAGCCTTCAAAAAAGAAAACTCAACCTTTAGAGAAACAGCCTATGGACAGTACTGCAGTCCAGGCTGGGCAGGGTTTGGAGTAACTTGGTTTAGTGGAAGGTGTCCCAGTCCGTGGTAGGGGGCTGGAATGAGATGGTTTTTGAAGTCCATTCCAACCCAAATCATTCTGGGATTCCATGAGTATTCCTGCTCCTTAAAGACCATCAAATGAACATGCCTCTGTTGCAGGTAACAAGCTGGTCACCAAAAGGGAAGTCAAGGACTAAGGAAACATTATACTTCCCTCTGAATTTTCTGTGTTCATTCAGTTGTGCCATGATTTTCATGTCTGGTATTTCTCACTTTTTAATCCCTATAAAAATGATTCTAGGAGTAGTTATTTCAAGAAAGTACTGTGATGCTGAAAGGGCAAAGGCTTTCTGTCTGGAGAACCCATTTACCTCACACTCTAGCAGAGTCCCATGAGTAGAAACTCTCCCAGAACAGACATCTCAAATCAATAATTATGTCATTAATATCGCTTGTTCACCTCTCTCAGATATTTCATCCTGACAGTTCAGTTCTGTGATAAGCCCCATAAAACTCCAGTGTAAAATGCTCCAAGCTCTTTCAGTAGCACAAGCCCTGCAATGAATTCAATGGCCTCTCCCAGTAAATGCCTCAAAAGGGAATCCCTAGACACAGTTTTCTTGGCAATAGGAGGCATCAGGAGCCAGGTTTGAGCTGTGCCAAGCACAGATGTTGGTGGAGATGCTTTGTCTGGGCTTAGGCACTAAAAACCACCCTCAGTCTTCCAGGAATAAAAGGTCAGTCCTGAGAGAATTTCATCCTTCAGCATGCTCTCAATGAACCAGGGAACACAAACCCTTTCTGTTCTGCCCACGTTCTATGCAAAAACCACTCCAGGAAGGTTTGCCAGCTCTGCAGCATCACCCAGCCTAAACTCAGTCCTGCAGGAACAGCCTGTGGGCTCAGCCACCTCTGGGATCCATGGAAGATGCTAGTTTTACTACCCACAAACCTCATATTTGACAGTGAAATCACAGACAGAGTTTTCTGATAGCAAAACAATAGGAGCAGAATGTGTTTCAGATGCTGCATTTATTCTCCTGCATTTAGTCATCGTAAAGATTCCAGCCTCCAGGAACTACCATGGAGCACTCCCCCAACTTCCAGCAAAGACTTGCTCCTCCTAAATCACTGCTTATTTCTCTGCCTCTTTTTCTACGTTTTTTCACTGAAATGCATCAACATTTAGAGATGACACCATCAAGAACCTCCTGCCAACATGAACTGCCCCAAATCAAGGACAGTCTTGGACAAGCAATTTCCAAATACTCCTAGTCAAAAATTCCCCACTGCCTAAGTCAGTATTTGAGCAGCTACCTAGACTCCATTATCCAGAAAATGTCAGGTTTCCAACAGAGCAGATTTTAAATAATGAGCCTTTGGTTATTGTTGCCTTAAAATAAAGCTCCTAAAACATGTTTTACAAGTATTTTTCTGCTCTCCAGTGGCACCTGGAAGTGCTTGGGACTGAAGGAATATGCAAACTACAGATCAGACGCAGAAATCCTTATTTTTCAGGCAATTTTAAGAAGCTTATTTTTTAGCTTTAAAAGTTACATAAAAATACTACCCAGAGAGCAAAAACTAATAATAATCAATTCTGTAAAGAGGGGGAAAACAATCCTTGCCCTGAACCTTACACATCTTGTGAAGTGGTAATCTATGGTTAAAATCCAAGTAATTGATTAAAAGAAAATCCATGACAGCCCTGATTTTATTTTCATTCCATGATTAAATACACATCATGCCTTCATTAGCAAAAATTACAGATGGGAATAAAACAGATGCCCAAAACACATCCTGCCAGAGTCCTTGAAAATTAAAATTTCCTTGTATTAACTCTACCTGATGCCAAAAATGTCACAGGCTTTTTACTGAGGCTATTATCAGTAGTGTTCTTTGAATCCTTTGTACTGCTATGCTAAAAAAATCCTCTGTTTGGATTCCCAGTTACATTTCCTAGCATTCCAGCTGGCTCCTGGGCAGGGGCAGAACACAGGACTACAACAGTTACCCAAATGGTAACAAGCCCTTGGTTTTGACACTCAGGTTAGAACCCAAGCCTCACCAAAGATGCAAAGAATTATTCTGGGACTGATTTTTTTTTCCAGCACTGCTGATAAACAATCCTCCCAATTGAATATATTTCATTTTGCAAAAAGATGCAGCAGTAGGATTCCTACCTTGAAGACCTTAACAGATGGATTACAGAGGGAGGATTCACCACTCTGCAAATAATGCCTTGATTCCTATGCTGGGAAAGGACTGGAAGTATTTATTGACCCTTAAAGATCTCCCGAGGCCCGGGAACAAGGAGAAGCGTGGAAAGTAGGAGAAGCAATTCCCTGATAAGCAAACATGACCTTGCCTGTGAAACAAAACCCGATTGCTTAAGAGGGCCTCCTTGATGTTTGAAAGAACAAGTTTATTGTCACCTGCAAATGTGTTTGTCGAGGCATGAAGAAATCTCATTTTCCTGCCTTTCAAGCAACAGCAATATTCTGAGATTACAAAACAGAAGAAATGAAGGCAGCGAAATTGAGCAAAAGGATTGCACACAGAAGTTTAAAAAATACATATTAAAAAAAAAAAAAGGAACAAGGAATGAATAGTTCTGCTTTGAATTCTTTTGGATTTATGCAGTTAAAATACACCCTGAAAAATTCGCTGGAAATTTTCTTGTGACTGTGGCTCTAAAGACTTTCCTATATAGCAGGTTAATAATGAAGGAGGCACATGTCACACACCAGAGGCTGCACATCACACCTTTATGTATTCATGAGATCAGGGAAAGGAACTGACCAGGCATGAACACACTCAGGAAAGGGAGACTGAAAAACACTCCCTCTGTGGGAAAAGGGCTGAGCTGCTTCAGAGGAGACACAATTATGCTAAGTCTAAGAACCACAGAAAATCTGAATTTAAAGTACCAACTGGTCCTTTTTTGAAAGTGCTGTGGTTTTGTATTCATTTCCCTCCACAGCTACCCTCGTGTTCATTAAAGATCCAGCACTTACATTGCAAAAGCTTGTTCCCTATTCCACTGCACAGCAGAGAAATGAGATTTTTTCTTTGTAGGTCACTATAGGTCTATATCCTCTATAGGTCACTGCTTACCAACACAGAAATTAAATATCAGATAATCTTTATGTTTCAAACACAAATATCATTCAGTT
Source organism: Brachypodius melanocephalos (assembly GCA_013398615.1). Lineage (NCBI taxonomy): Eukaryota > Metazoa > Chordata > Aves > Passeriformes > Pycnonotidae > Brachypodius > Brachypodius melanocephalos. The sequence goes on from VZSR01000514.1 coordinate 10,610,470, forward strand.
ATATTGGTCTCTGTACTTAACACATCTGATTTCCCTCTCTCTTACAAACTTGCAGCTTCTCTAAAACAAGTGAGGTTGTAGCAAGGACACAATTTATGGGCAAATTATGCAAAGCTGAAATGTTTCTAGGGCAATGTTTTATAGTCCCTTAGAGCTCCATACATAGTATTTTACTGTGCACTCTAAAAGCATTTATTTACACACGTGTCTGAGGTTTTCTGTCAGGTTTAAAGTTCAGACTTTTCTCATCTAATCTAATTTGTCCAAGATGCATGGCCTCACTTTTTTCCTTTGGAAAACCAACGCTGTTACACTGTTTCCAATTCTTCCTCCAAAGCAAAACTTGGGTGTTGGCAGCTCCTCCAGAATTTCAAATCCTGCCAGACAGAAATTGAAATGCTTTTATTAGAAGGAAGTTGTTTTATTTGCCTCTTGGATAACCCTTTGCAAGCCATTCTTTATTCGTCTGGAAAACTTGCAGGTAATCTGTGACTTTATAGGACTGTATTGTTACACTGCATCACTGCTTTTTATACAGCTGAAACTCTTCCATGGATAATAAAAATCCTAGCTGGCTGACTTACACAAATTAATGGCAGAAAAGATGAGAACTTGCCAGTAATTTCGGTTCCCCAGAAGGGATGGTTGTTTCAGATCCACACTGAGTTTCAAGCCTCAGGCATGAGATTCAGGAGCTGACTGGCACGAAAAAAATACTCCTGGATGGATCAGAAGGGCAGCTGGGGAAGTGACAGAAAATGTCACAGACTTGCCAGTTCCTCTACACATGGGTAACAATGTTACCCCAATTTCGGAGCAATCAAAGAGTGATCTGGCTCTAGTAATCAAGGATCCAAAAAGTATCAGAGTCCACACACACTTTCCCAGAGTAATTAGATCGAAATTCCCAACCTCCAAAGTGTCGGGAAACCTGTCCTCCTTGGCACTGGCAAACACAGGAGCTGTAATTCCCCGGGAAAACAGAGGGAAGACAGGCTGGAGCATTTACTAATCGCTTTACCTCCTCCAATCCTGATCTGGGAAAGTCAATATGCTAACACACACATTAAAATTCCCTCATCCCTTCCTTCAGCCACCCCACAGAGGGATCTGTTCAGCTCTTTACCTTCTCTGAACTCGTTCAGCAGCTCCTCCTTGGTCCAGTTGCAGGAGGTGATGAGGAAGAAGCCCTCTGGTTTGAGCACCCTGCACAGGGATCCCACGTACAGCTTCCGCTTCCCCACCGCGTCACTGGGGTCGAGGCTGATGGCATCAAAAGTCCCCTTGTCAATGCAAATGTCAAAGCCTGACAGCTCAGCTGAGGGTGCCAGGAAGTCCTCTACCTAAACCAGAAGTCTGCAGCTGTGAGAACAATCTTCAACTCGGCAGCTCCTGAATCTTTAATGCAAAGCAAGACTTTAGGATACAAAGCTTCACTCCTGACAATGGGTGTGCTCAGGGAAGGGCAACTCACAGTGCCATGGCAGCTTCTTTCTTCTCTACACATCGTGTGATGATCTATTTGCTGTAATCTAAAGCTCAAACTAACGCACTTGAAGCTCATTCTTTAAACCATTATTTGTACTTTGATCCCTGCCATGTGCCAGGCACTGCACAAATGCAGAAGGACAGACAGAGCCTGCAACAAAGAGATTTTACAGCTGACACACAGGAGCAGAGACATCACACAGCTACGGAGCAGGAGGAGAGAACAGCACGGCAGAGAGCTCAGAATGACAGGCAGCCACAGAATTCCAGCGTGGCTGAGGCTGGAAGAGACCTTTGGAGGTCATCTGCTCCTACCCCTGCTCCAGCAAGGCCTCTCAACCTTCCTGCTGTGCAGCTACTGGTAGGGATTCTATCACTTAAGGACTTCTTCCTCTACCTCAAGTGTGAAATTCAGAATGTAGCAGCTAAAATACAGAACTTGCCACTTGGTAAGCCACTACTCTTCTACCTGTTGCAAGCAGGGAAATCTTGTTAGCCCTAATGACTGTTACAAACAAAAACCAGAGAAAGACCAAAAATCTTCCTGTAAATAGATTTATTTGGGTAGAGTTCTCTCACAAACGAATCTCAAAAGACATCATTCATTTAGTACACGGAGTACATCTGAATATCAATTAGCTCATTTAATCTTGGGCTCAATTGCTTTCTATTTCCTCAATTACCTTTGTCTCAAGACTTACCTTTAATTTAATGTTAGACATCCCTTCTTTCTCTCTTACTTTTTCTGAAAGCTGTATTGCAGAAGGTGAATAATCAATCCCTGTGAGATTCATGTAGCCAGACTTTGCCTAGACAGAAGCAGAGAATCTTAATCAGTGTGCTAGCAATTGTTTTTATCCAGCCAGTGCATTCCCTACCTATGATCCATCTCATCTCTCCTCCTATTAATAATATGAAAAAAACACAACTCACCTTTTACTCATTTTTGTACCTGTTACTATTACAAGAGCTCAATAGCTGAATGAGCTGAAATAACTTTATTCTGCCCAAAAAAACTCAGCAAAAGAACTGGTGACTGAAAGCTGCTTTATGTCAAGTGGAAAATTGAGCACTTAAAAGTAACACCCTGGAGGGGAACAGGCTCTGTTATCTGCACCAAAAGTAACTTAGAAATCAAGAATTTTGAGTGATGACATGTGACAGATGCTTCAAAACAAGGGGAAAAACCTCTCTGACATGTAACATTGGAGATTGAGCAATTATTTTGTTTATAGCCCAAATTTTAAGAGCCAAAAGACATAATACATTGCACTAGGGCAGATATCCACTGCAAAATCATACATTTTTCTAATTATTCATGCTAATGCCTATTTGAATACAACCATTTGCATGCTGCCAGGTGTCTGCATCAGCAATTTTCAGGCAGGTTATGCACCACATATGATAGCACACAGAGACTTTGTTAATCTAAATTTGTTGGAGATAAGGATAACTCAGGGAACTCAGTGAGATCCCAGCAGCCCTTTGGCAAGGCAGGTGGGCTCCTGGCATCAGCTGGAGCTGGGCACGTGGGAGGGGAGCAGGGACACACGTCCTTGCTCTGAGGCAGAAGCTGAAGGGATCAGCTCAGAGTGGAAGGTATAAGCTCAGGGTATCTCGTGTGTCAGTGGCTCTGGCAAGATCCAAACCTGATGGAAGAGCTCTGATCCTCTGGCCAGCTGCAGGCTGTCACAGCAGAGACAGGGGAGGAAGCTGGGGTTTGGAAAAACACATGGAGTGATGTTAAGCATCCAGCTGCCTGGTCTGCTTGTTCCAGAGGCTGACACCTCAACTGGCAGGAAAAGGATGAGGAGTTTCCACAACTGTCCTTCCTCCTTGTAGCAGCCCCTCAGGCCTGAGCTCGGTGCTAACCAGCTGTTCTGAACTGAGGGCTAATTGCAGCTGAACACAAAGGCACTGTTGTTTGCATGGGATGGAGAACATTTATTGCTCAGGCTCCTGCCCACGTTCCTCCCTGGAGCAAAGCAGGCTTCCTCAGATGCCTGTGCTGAAGGTTTGGGGGTGGAGGAGTGGTTCCCACAACAGCTCCTCTGTTTGCAAAGGAAAGGCTTGAGTCACTTCAGGGAGTTCCCAATCACTCCTCTAGTCTTGGGGGCAGAGAAGGAAGGTTCAGAGATAAACAACATTAAATGCTGCAGAACCTGTAGGGCCTGACTGTGACAGGAAGGGATCCTTCAGTTGTGCCAAAGGTGACCACGCTGCACCCTGCAGCTGGCCTGCTGCCCTGGAGGTGATTTAACAGCACTCTGCTGCTGCTCCTTGAAGCAGATTGAAGAGCAGGAGGAGTTTGGAACATTACCAGCTCTGCCCTGTGACACCCCCACTCAGGTGAACTCTCCCCGCTTCAGAGAAGTTCCTCAATATTGGTGGCTCCCACGTTACTTATAAAAATAAGAGGAGGCCAGAGCTTTCTGTGGCAGCAAGGTTTCCTCAGAAGAGCTGGAATTTTTGGAAGGCAGAAGAATTATGTCACGAATCCAAGCCACCAGATCCCTGAAGTTCACAGGGGTAGGACCACACCCTACTAAACACTTAAAAACAGCAAGGGGTGCCACTTATGTGATACTTATGTACCTTCAAATAGTTCTCTTGCAGAGAGCTGATACTAATGACTGAATTTATTCCAGTATTGCCATTTCAATCCCATGATGGAGTCCAGCTCCAGTGACAGAACAGTCCTATGGTACTGTTGCTGCCAAAAGAATTCCAGCTCTAATTCCAAGGCTTCCATGCAGCTAACACACAAAAAAATTTCTTTTACATCAACTAAGCAAGTGAGATCCTGAATTATTCAGCAAAAATAAACAAGGTAATTTTTGAAGCCACTTTTCAAGAGGGAACACGACTGAAAATTTCCTGTGAAAGAAACCACAGTACTGTGAGGTGCTTAATGTAAGGGAGGAGGGTGCTCTCACAGGAGTTAATAGTTTTTAAAAGCTATCAGGCTGTCATTTTCCCATTACAGTATGAAAAATCAGTTTCCCATTTGCAAGTGGAGTCAGTATAAATTGAAGTCTTACCAAGAAGATTTTTCTGTTGGGTACTTCAACCATGATAGAGCTATAGCTGCACTCAACAATCACCATTATCAGGCTAATTTCTCTTAGTGAGATGAGCAATTTCTGCTTTTGGTGACATCAATTCTCCTGTGCTGAGGTGTGGCAGCCAGTCTCTATAAAGGCTTTAAAGTCTTCTAAAATCAAAGTCCATGTTAAAAAAAAAAATTCCACTCCAAACCTGACTTTGCCTTTCAGTCCTTCCAATTCCTTCAAGAATAATGGAACCAATGGGGAATGCAGAAGCTGTGACAATATGACAACACCTTTCTTTATCAACTCTCCTGCAGTATTACACCGAAAAAAAAATCAAAAATAGAAAAAAAAACAAAAAATACTGGAACTCCTGAACATCTTGTGCACAACAAAAACATCATAACACTTCAGAACACACCTGATCAGATTTCCCACCTTGACAGAAGGGGACACTTCTTTAAAAGGAGTGTTAATAAATTTTAAGTTATTTACATAAAAGCCTTTGGGTTTACCTACTTTTTAATATAAATAATGAGTGTTTTTATCAGAACTGAGTGCAGAGAAAGAGTCTGGTTTTGTACATGAGGGTACTTTGTGAATTAGTCAATTTAATTTCCTTATCTGGGGGAGTTTACACAACAATGGGAAGAAATGCAGTTTTAAATGTGGGGAAACAGGAAGGTAATGTTAAAACAAGGGATGCTGAGGCTGATTGATTTAGAGAAATACTTAAAATTTTAAAGCCTGAAGTATTGACACTTTTCGTGTTTCACACAGGTTACAGCTCCCCAGGATTACCACTGCCACTTGTGAGAACTGTATTTCAACTGCTCTGATTCTGTATAAAAAATACACAAACTTTGCAAAATACCAACCAATTCAACGAGTAAAACTCCGTTCCCAGTCCCAATGTCAAGCACAGAGCTGTCAAGGGGGACCTTGTGCTTTTCCAACCACCTGATTATGCGCACCATGCTTTCTTCTCCAAACCTGGAAAAAACAAAGGCTCAGGTAATTAAAACAGAAAAAAAAAATGCAAAAGGTACAGCAAGTTTATTTCATCACTCACTCTCTCCAGTTTTTGCAAAAAGCCCTTTTTACTATTACTAAAGTAAAAGCTTCCACAGCTCATATTCCATGTTTGCTTTGTTCAGATGAAAATTAATCCTTAATTTAGCAGTCTTAAAGTTCACTGAAAGACCAGCTCTGGGAGGTGAAAACATCCATATATTTAAAAAGGAAGCAGCAAGGGCAACCTGTGTAGTTACACCTGAGCTCAGGGATAAAAAGCACACTTGTCAGTAACATACACCTCAATTACCAGCTCAATTTCTGTGTAATGACACTTGTCCAAGTGCAGCTGAGCAATCTTCACTGTGAAATTGGGCAAGAGAAGAACTGCTGGTTTCAATGGTAAAACTCCCCATCATTTTGTCAGCAACTCGTCAAATTGCTGGCTGTGGTTTTGCAATGTCTTTTATGATAAAGAAACAAGAGAAACACTTAGCAGGGGTTATTTTATTTACCAGATTTCCCCGGTATCTCCAATGTCTTGAAAAGTTTGCAGTTCTCTTTCGTACGCAGCATCCCAACTGGAGTCGAGGGGGAAGAAAGGAGAGAATATCATAATCAATTCTGGGAAATATTTAGATTAAAGAGGGATGGGAAGAAAAATTAAAAGATAGATTCAGGCTAGATATTTGGAAGAAATTGGCTGTGAGGGTGGTGAGCCACTGGTCCTCAGCATATGAACATGAACAATGTGGGAGAGAGTCCAGGAAAGGCCTGGAGATGCTCCAAAGGCTGGAGCCAGGCTGAGAGAGCTGGGGTGGAGTCACCAGGAGAGGAGAAGGCTCCAGGGAGAGCTCAGAGTCCTTTCCAGTGCCTAAAGGGGCTCCAGAAGAGCTGGAGAGGGACTGGAGACAAGGGATGGAAGGACAGCACACAGGGAATGGCTTCCCACTGCCAGAGGGCAGGGATGGGTGGGATATTGGGAAAGGAATTGTTCCTTGTGAAGGTGGGGAGGGACTGGAATGGATTTCCCAGAGCAGCTGTGGCTGCCCCTGGATCCCTGGAATGTCCAAGGCCAGGTTGGACACTGGGGCTTGGAGCAGCCTGGGACGGTGGAAGGTGTCACCATGGCAGGGGTGGAACTGGATGAGATTTAAAGTCTCTTCCAACCCAAACCATGATTCTATGAAACGGTGAGAAGGCTCTATCCTCTGTGTAGCAGCGCCACTTTACAGAATCACAGAATCTCTAAACAAACAAATAACACATAAACCAGAGACCGGTTCGTGTTGAGAGGGGACCTTAAAGACCTTTCACTTCCACTCCCCGCCCCGAGGGCAGGGCCACCTTCCACAGCGCGGGTGGCTCCGAGCCCCGTCCCGCCGGTGCCCGCCCGCGGTGGGGCACACCCGGTGCCCGCCCCGTGCCCCGGCACTCACTGCTCCCTGGTGCCCAGCACCGAGGGGCTGAAGGGCTCGTCCCCGGCCAGCGCCATGCCCGGCACGCCCCGGAACCAGCGAGCGCGGCGGGCGGAGCGGCCGCGGCCGCTCCCGAGCCGGAGGACCTGGGCTCGGTGATCCGGCCGTGAGGGGCGACGCGGCCCGCTCCGAAACTTGGCGCGTTTTTTAATCTTTTCTAATCTTTTCTGGTCCCCTTGGTCACCTAAAATCCTGTCCTGGGAGTGTGTCCAAGGCCGGGTTGGATGGGGCGTGGAGAGACCCGGTCTGTGCAAGGTGTCCCTGCCCATGGCAGGGGTTGTGAGTAAAGAGTCCTTAAGGTCCCTTCCAATTCAAATACTTCCGTGATTCCATGAAAATCAGTGCAATATTTAAAAGAACTGTCTATTCTTTTCAGTGTTTATTCGTTGCAAGTGTCACAGACATTATTGCTGTTACAAGGTTTATTGCAAGGTGTTTTAATAAGAAAATAACAATGATAAACAGCACTGGTGCACAGTTGCCTCCTGTACAGTTCCGTGTGTGTGAACCACGGCATTTCTTCCCAATATTCCATCTAACCCTACTCTCTGTCAGTGGGAAGCCATTCCCTGTGTGCTGTCCCTCCATCCCTTGTCCCAGATCCCTCTCCAGCTCTTCTGGGGCCCCTTTAGGCTCTGGAAGGGGCTCTGAGCTCTCCCTGGAGCCTTCTCTTCCCCAAGTGAGCACCTCCAGCTCTCCCAGCCTGTCCCAGAGCAGAGGGGCTCCATCTCCCTCATCACCTTTGTGACCTCCTCTGGATAAGCTCCAGCACATCAATGTTCCTCATCACGAGAGACATTGAGGGGCTGGACGTGTCCAGGGAAGGCAACGGAGCTGGGGAAGGGTCTGGAGCCCCAGGAGGGGCTGAGGGATCTGGAGAAAAGGAGGCTCAGGGCGGACCTTGTGGCTCTGCACAAGTCCCTGCCAGGAGGGAACAGCCGGGGGGGTCGGGCTCTGCTCCAGGGAACAGGGACAGGAGGAGAGGGAACGGCCTCAGGCTGGGCCAGGGGAGGATCAGGGTGGATATCAGAAGGAATTTCTTCATAGAAGAGGTTGTTAAAAGTTAGAAATGGAGGTGGTGGAGTCCCCACCCCTGGAGGTGTCCAAGGAACCCCTGGACGTGTCACTCAGTGCTCTGGGCAGGGTGACAAGGTGGTGATGGGTCACAGGTTGGGCTCGATGGGCTCGGCGGTCTGTTCCAAACTCAACGATCCGCTTGCTTCCACAGTTTCCCACCCTTCCCATGCGGGTACCCCACTGCTCCCCCCAGGACTACACTACCCATGATACCCCGCGACGCCACCGGAAGCGGGCGTGCGTCCGGCGCGCGTGTGCCGTGGCGGCGGCGGCGGCGGTGTGTCCGTCATGGCGGCGTCCATCTCCGGCTACACCTTCAGCTCCGTGTGCTACTGCAGCGCCAACAGCAGCGCCGACCACGTATGTGCCCCCCGCCGCCGCCTCGGGTTCGCGAGGCTCTCTCACGCAGCATCCCGGCCGGCAGCAGCGCTGCGGAGCTTCTAGGCCGCGTCGCCGCCCGTGGGGCCCGGCCGCGGGTCACAGCGGGCGGAGGCGGCCCCAGACGGACACAGCGGGGCGGGATGTGGGGTGTCCAGGCGGCTCCCCGCAGGATGTGGGCTGTCCGGCATGTGGGGTGCCCCGGATGCTCCGCGGGATACCCGAGATATGGGGTGGCCGGTTTGCTCTTTCCCGGGTAGGATGTGGGGTGTCCCGGCTGCTCCCTGGGATGTGGGGTGCCCGGGGTGCTTCTCCCGGAGTGTGGGGTCCCCAGGATGCTCCCCTCGGGATGTGAAGTGTCTGGGCGGGGTATGGGGTGGCTGGGCGGGGTGTGAGATGTCAGAACGGGATGTGGGGTCCGCGGGGTGTTGCCCTCGGGATGTGGGATACCAGGGGTGCTCTCCGTGGGATGTCCGGGCTGTTCCCCGGGATGTGGGTGCCCGGGCGGGATGCGGGGTGCCCGGGGTGCTCCCCGCGGGGTGGGGCTCCCGCAGGATTCGGGCTGTGGGAGGAAAACGCTGCTGTAAAAGCTCATGAGCGGCGTTCCAGCAGCTGCGACTGACCACGGGCGCAGTGCAGAGCTGGGGTGTTCCCGAATCCCTCGGTTTTGTTGGCACATTTTTAGCCTGAGCTTGCTCTTTTCCTCTGCACCTTGTGCCAAAACCTCCTGATTCCAGCTCAGTCTTCTTCATTTTGGGTAGGGATGGAGAATAAATGAATTTACCTTAAAATTGCCTTACTCCTAAATTGCCTTCTGGGTTTTGCAATCTCTAGTGTTGTTCAGGGTCCAGCCCAGTCTCCACAAAGGGGGCAGAGCCCTCCCTTTTGTGATACGTTTGCCTCGTGTAAGTTGTGTGTAGAATGTTCCTTTTGGGCAACCCATCCCTGTAGTGTTGTGAAAGGATGCTGGCAAAGCAGAAAACCAGCTTTGGTAAAACCTCAGGGCAGCTTATACCCACTGCAGCTCAGATGTGTCTTTCAAACTTCATCTTTGTTTCAGTGGGAAGCTAAGAAAGTTACAGCAAATGATTGCATATAGTGGGGGTTTTTTTCTATTTTTAATATTTTTCTTTTAAAATTGCAGGAAGGATTTCTGCTGGGAGAGGTGAGACAAGAAGAAACTTTTAGCATTAGTGATTCACAGATCAGCAACACTGAATTTCTACAAGTGATAGGTAAGTGATGTAACTTTGTGTCCTGAAACAGGCACTGCTCAGGTTTCACTTTTTCAGGAGGTTTCATTAAGAATTGCTTCTTGTATGGGACCATCACAGGGCGTGTCAGACTTTCAGGATCATGTTTGCTACAGTGTCTCTGTGTTTGTGCTCGAGATGTGAGGAAAGGAAACACATCTTTGCAAGTTACGGGGGGTTTATGCATCTCCTTTTATGGAGGAAAGATTGTGTATTGAAGATACTTGTCTGCATTCCATGGTGGGAAAATTACAGTGGGGAATTTCCTGCTTGATACCATTGCCTAAATACAGCATGTGCTCAAAATAAAATTAATTCCTCGCTTGCTTTACTGATACTGAAAGGGTCAGATTTTCAGTAGCAGGTTTGAATGCATGGCTGGGAGTAGGTGACGTTATAAATTGTCACAGCAGGACTGGACAAGGAATATTTGTCAGACAATTTGTTGATAAGCACAAGTTCTGTACAGCTGATGTGTTGTAAAAATTGAACAAAGATGAAAGATCTTGCTGTTAACTCTTGGTTGAAGGAGATTTTTTTTAGACGTGAGTGAGAAGCTGGTGCATGTTTGGTTTATAGAAAATAGGAAAGCCCTGAAAGAAATTGCTTTTTTGTTTCTGGATGTATAACCAGCTGTTAAAATATATTTAAACCTCCTTAAAGACCTGGCTTTGTGAATGTGATCCCAGATAACAAAGCAGGGTGTGCATAAAGCTCAGTGAAAACACAAACAGCTCTAGATTGACTCTCAGATGTTATTCTGATGCAAAACAGGTGATCTGTGGACATAGGCAGTGGTACCAATTACATCCTGAGAGATTTCCCACCTTGCAGTGGTGATGGCTTTGTGCTCTGGACTCCAGAAAGTTGTGGAGTTTCCTGTTCTGGTTATTCCTAAGAGAACACAGGTGGTAAATTGACTGTGAAGTGTCAGTTATGAGCTGAATTACAGAAGATAAAAGCATAGCATTTTTGTGTTTGCATACAGTCACTGTCAGAGTGTTGCTGATGGCTCTGTGTGTTCAGACAAAACTGACAGAGCCAGTCATCTTTAGGTTTTTAAATTAGACCTTGATCTTCAGTGGTCACTGATCTTGGTTATTGTTGGCAGTGATGTCACCACCTGCAGCCTTGGCCTGGCTTCCTAAACCAAGTGTTTGTGGTGTTAAAAATTGCTCCCTTTTTAAATCACCCCTTTGTCACATTATTGGTTACAGTTACTTTATGAAAATTACCCATTCCTGATGACCCTCTGGATATTTTTTTAATTTGCCATTTTTACTTCAATATTTATTAATCAAAATTAACTCTCGGACTCCCAGTTCAGCTCATGAGATTGACAGTTTTGTGGCACTGTTGTCACAGATGACTTATAACTTTCTTTTGTGTCTCCTTAGTGGTGGTGTTTAAATATATAAGTGTGTGTACTTAGTATGTGTACAAGATACATAAATATATATAAATAAGTCAATGCGTAAACCTGAAATTTAAAATGTTGGCAGCTTCATGGGGTCTGAGCAGGAGGTTTCTTGCTTCCTGTTTCTCAAAACTCAAAGTCTGTGTAGCAACATCATTACCCAAGAATCAAGAATGATGTTGCAGTCAATGCATTTGCTGGAAGGAATTGGAATAATTTTACTTACAGGCTTTGTTAGCAGATTGTTTGCACAGATGCCTGCATGATGGTGTGAAAATATTAGAGTTGATACAATTTTATATCAAATAAAGGGAGTCAGTAACTCTAACAGCAGCATCCCAAGGAGTTCTTGCCAGTGAGAATGTGCAGTTTGTCAGGCAGTGTGCCTGGAATGGATGCTCAGGACCTTGCTTTGATAGACACCAAATGTCTGAGATGTGGATGTGAGCTGGCTGCTGCTCTTGGGAGCTCTGATCCATCCCCTGCTGCCTGTGCTGAGATGGCAACCCCAGAGCAGCAGGTGGTGAATTACTGCAGGGAGGCAGGGCCTGAACAAAGTTACTGCTCAGCTCCAGAGGGGGTCTGCTGGAGGAGCTGGGAATGTTTATGCTGTGCCCTCACAGAATCCCTCACAGGATGGTTTGGGTTGGACCTTAAACCCCATCCTGTCCCACCTCCTGCCAGGGGCAGGGACCCCTTCCACTAGACCAGATTGCTCCAAGCCTCTGAAAAAATAAGTCATGCTTGGTGTTGGAAAAACAATGTAAGATTTGATTTTTACTCTTTTCTTGCTCTCCTCTGAGATTGCTGGCATGTTACAACCTTTGCTGATTAAATCAGCATCTCTGCATTTATCACAACCTTTTCAATGAAAAAACACTGCCCTGGCTCTTTAATATTTCATATAACAGAATTATAAAGTGCAGCTAAATGTTTTGAAATTGCTTTTAACCCCTTTTCTCATTGGAGGTTCTGTTTGCTTTGCCTCATTAAACACTACAATGTATAATATTTCAGAGATTCTCTTCCCCATCCCTTTTTATTCCTTGCTGTTGTAACAAACAATGTATATGGATGCAAGTAAGCTGTTGTGGAAGGGTAGAGAAAAAAGAAAACAAAAAACAGAAGTGCCTTTGTGTGAGGAGTTTGTGACTATCAAACAGTATCAAAAGTGTGTATTTGAGGCTCAAATAAATCTCTGTATATCTGAGCAAGTGTATGCCTTGCTTATTAAAATATTTTTCTGTGTAAAAGGGCAAATGATAAAGTGGAGGCAGTTTTCTGGGTATGGTGCTCTGTCATTGTGTTGAGACATTAAGGGCAGTGTGTGGTCTGACACAGATATTTCTTGCTCAGTAGCTCTGATGTGGAAAGTTCATGCAAGATATGCCACTGTAATTTCTCTATGCCTGGTGCAGTTGGACAAAAGTCACTTTTTTTTGTTTGTTGTTGCAGAAATCCATAACCATGAGCCTTGTTCAAAACTCTTTAGGTAAGCTTCTTTTGTTGTCTTGCTGTGGTTGCTGCAGAATATAAAAACAGGGAGCTCCCTGCAATATATTAGCATTTCAAATGTCCCTACCGGTGTTTGCTCATCTGATGGTTTTACAGAAACACATGGGAATGGCACCAACCTTGACAATCAAAGTTAAAGTTGACATTTGTAGTGCAGCTTGGAAGGGGTTTATTTCTCTGTCTCTTTGGATTTCCTTGTGTAGCTGGTGGAGGTGGGGCAGCAGTCAGGTCAGCTCATACCACTCTGATGATGAGGATGAATGTCAAAATCAATTTAAATTATTGTGGTCTTAGGCTGGCTCTGCCTGGGCCTGCTGGGTCACAGCATCCCCTGTGTGCCCCAACCCTGGTAACTTGCTGGGTTAACAAGTTGATTTGTGCTTAGTGGTACCAACCTGCACCAACTAATTACTGTAAAATTTTCAGCTTTCTCGTTATTTTTGCCTTCTGATCTCCTGAACTCCAGAATTTAAATTAAATATGGGGCTAATATATTCTATTTAACAGCTTCCATCTATTTACATGTAGATTTTCTCTATAGTCTTCACTTGTTACACAGTGATGGCTTCTGAAGTGCTGTCTAGAACTGCTTTTGAGAAGGAATTCCCAATTAATCTCCTCTTGTCTTGAGAGATTTCCAGCCAATTAAGAAGACACAGTAGCTGAGACATTATGATTGACACTGGTTGCATTAAAGAGAAAAGCTGCACTCAGTCACTTGCTGGCTGATAATTACAGAGAGGGTACTCTTAACCCAGTGATTTAAATGCTGCAGACTCCACTCATGGAGATAATATCCCAGTGTCTGGTCAGCTCCTGCTGGATCCCAGAGATGCTTTGTGCAGCACATATCCACACGGATCACGTTCCCTGCTTCCCCCAGGCAAGGAGTTGGTTGTGAGTGCCAGAGCTGATGGAGGAAGGGGAGCAGGCAGGATCTCACTGCGTGCTGCTGCTCAGGAAAGCTGATGAATTAATTGACTGCACAGCACCAGGAACTCTCACAGCTCCTGCACTCTTTATCCGGACCAGAGTATGCTGTTGGTTATTCCTGTAAAGCACAGACAGAGAAAGAGTTGGACATCCACTACTTACCAGGATTATAAATAAATAAATATGCAAACGTTAATTGAAAAAATGGTGCAGATATAACATAGTGTCTCAGATTTGTCATTAGTTGTAGTCTGAGTTTTCCCAGCAGTTTACACCTTGAAGCAAATGGTATTTCTATCCTTATTTACCAGGCAAGCACTGAGCTCAGGATTTGGTGGTTTTTTACCCCACCCCCAAAAGGTGAAGTCACAGACACCTAAAGCAAAGCATTTTCCTGCACCGCTGTAGGTTTTAGTTTCAGCTCTTGAAAGAGACCGAGGAGGAGTCTATTTTCAAATGTTTTTCCTTTTATCATGCACTCTGATCTACCTGAATTTCTAAACCTGTCTGCATAGGTAGATTTATAAATTCCTAAATCTGTCATATCCACAAAATAACAACATGTCAGGGTTTGGGTTCAGCTGTGGAAGCAGAACCATATGGAAAGACCATGATACTTTGAATTATTGCTGACTCTTTTGGCTTCAAGGATCCAGCTGTGTGAGTGCAATGGCAGGACTGGAGCTAAAGAAACTGGCCCTGCTTTAATTTCTTCTGGGCTGATGGGCTTCTGATTATCAAAGCAGGGGTTTACAGAATGCTGGTCAAAATAAAATTGCACAGTGCATTTCTGTTGGTAAAAGTAAGGATCTGGAAATTGCTTTGTATGGTCTAGAATGCCATCTACTTGTAGAACACTCAAAGTATAAATTATTTACTTTATGTATAATATGTGTGTATAAACTGTGTACCTTCCTTTCTCTCTTCCTTCTTGTTCAAGCTTTTATGACTATGCAGGCAAAGTTAATGAGGAGAGTCTGGACAGGATTCTCAAAGACCGAAGAAAAGTGAGTTTTCTATGTTTTCCTCCTGCTGTAGGCATTAGAAAATGTGGGTTTGGACAAATGAAAGGAAAAAAAAAGGTAGTTAACTAGAATAAATACTTTCCTTCACAAATCTGATGGTTTGTTTTGATCCAGGGCTTATCCTGTACAGAAGTTGTTAGATTTGTGGTGCTTAGATTAATCTGGGGGCAATGTCTAATTTCCCTGAAGAAATGCAAAGGATTTAAGCCCTCCAAAAGTGTAGGGCTGTATTGACCATCTCAGATCTTGAGGAATTCAGTTTGTTTAGTTGTCCTAAAGCTTTTGGGTAATGGTGATACCACAATTTCAGCCCCTGTGTTCTCAGAAGGTAAATCTGTGTCTCTCGGGTAACACTGTGGGTTTTTCCTGATGTCCTTTGATTACAGAACGTTATTGGATGGTACAGATTTAGGAGAAACACTCAGCAGCAGATGTCATACAGAGAACACATCATTCATAAACAGCTGACACACATCCTTGGAGTGCCTGATCTTGTCTTCCTTCTCTTCAGCTTCATTTCCACTGCAAATAACTCAACTCATGCTTTAGAATATGTGCTTTTTAGACCAAACAGAAGGTAAGCAAACTCTGTCAACAAACCAGTCCTCATTCTTTGTTCTGCTTTTTACTGCTATTCTTTAAACTACTTAGGAGTTTGTACAATTGCACTTAAAGAATTGTCCAATGATGTCTTGGGATGCTTGTTAATGATGACAGTTGTTGGGGGTTTTTTGTGCAAATAATTTATAAATTAAAATTAGGGTGAGCAAAATTTCTTTTCAATCTCTAAAACATCAGACAAAAAAAATCTATTTTAAGAGACATCAGATGTCACTATCATGTTTCTTCTAATGGATCTGAATGCATCTCTGGTAGTTTGAGTGTACATTCCAAAGGTTCTAAGAGGTGTGGGGATGGCTCTATGCTAAGGGAGTTTTTGATCCTGCATTTATTTTGAATACAACTTGTAATATTCAACTACTTTTACTACAAATCTAATGCAGAAGCTTTAAAATTACATGAGTTCTCATCATCAGAGGGGTGGGATAATATCAAGGCTTTTGTAAGGAATATTCTTCAAATGAATTGAGAAATCTTTCTGAACTTTTTCTGCAGGTATAATCAAAGGGTGTCACTTACTATTCCTAATTTAGGCAACACTAGTCAACAGGAATACAAAGTTTCTTCAGTGCCAAATACTTCTCAGAATTATGCCAAAGTTATTAAGGAACACGGGTAAGGACTTCTTTTTGAATAAAGTAGTCATCAAGCTCTACACTCTGTAGAGAATGCTACACATGTGCATGTTGATGTGCTACACAGAGAATGCTACAAATGTGCATGTTGAGCAGCAAAAAAACAATTCTGGAGGAGGGTGGTCAGTTCCCAGTGAGCTTTTTTTGCTGGTTAGAATTGGATCTTTTAGAAGAACCAAGGGAACTCGGTGCACTCTTCAGAAGAGCAGAGTTGGTGTGGCCAGTCCATGCTGGGGCCCTTCATGCTGGAAGCTTCTGACTTGATTTTCACTCACCTCCCCAAGGAATTCTGTGTGCACTTGAACTCTGCCTCAGAAGCATTGAATTCTTGATATTTTTCTGAAGTATTTTCAATTAAATGCCATAAATTCAAAGTAGCTTTTCTGGCTGTTAACAATGAAATTATACAAGCTTAAAGATTTTGGCACAAGTTTAATCTCATTCAAATGAGACTTTATTGTTCCAGAAGGAATTTTGGTATTGAATATGCTGCTGTCCAGATTTTTGCTTATGACAGTATGGTACATTTTTAGCAATATATTATTGCTAAAACAGCATATTTAGCAATAAGATACATTTTAATATTTAATACATTAATACAGTGATAGACTGCTTAACAAGTATTCAAAGACAGCATGAACTAGAAACCTGTATTGCCTTTTCTCACTTATGATTTCTGCTTTGTTTTTGGTTTTAGTACTGATTTTTTTGACAAAGATGGAGTGATGAAGGACATCAGGGCTATCTATCAGGTTTATAATGCACTTCAGGAAAAAGTACAGGTAACATCCTTTACTCCATATTGGTCTGTATATATGTGGCATCTTTTATTCATCTTTTGATTAAAGCAGGAGTGGAGGAGATTTTTAGAGCTCATAAACAATTATCACAAACTATAGGAAAATAAGTCCGACTTTAAAATTAAATGTTTCAGTTTTTGTTTAATGTGAGCATTTGCACTGGCTTCTGTGAAAGTGGTTGGTACAAATAGCACCAATTCTTTCTTTTGCAAGTAAATGATTTAATACTTAGTGATTTATGGGAGGTGTTAGTCATTTTTAAGGGTTTGCAGTGAAGAGAAGCCCTGCTGAAGGCTGCAGGGATTTGCAGAGGTTTAAAAATGACTCCTGGCTCTGGGTACGGAGTATGAGCCCAGCACCATCTGTCAGTTAAAACTTGTGAACGTTTTGTGTGGAGCATGAGCGAATCCTGCTCCAAATGTGCCAAAGCATCTGAGAATGCCGGGAGTGTCAGCTCTGCTCATTGTGAGCTTGTCAGTTCACAGCTTGTCCCGTGTGAAGAGCGGTGGAGCTGTGCTGCCCCGGGAGCTCTCACATCTGCTAATTGTGCTGCAGTCACAGCTTGTTCCCAAGCTTTCCCTTGGCATCTGCCCTGGGGGGATTCGTGTCTCTGCCCCAGCTCAGCTCTGCTGGTTGGCTCCTGGAGCAGGGAGAAAGGAGTGATCCCTCCAGCCATCCCCTGCCCCTGCCTGCATAGGGGAAGCTGTTCTTTCTCACTGGGAAGTTGCACCTTCCAACCTCCTTTGGAGGGTGGGTAAGGCAGACACTTCCAGGGCAGCTTCAGGGAATAGGAAAGTTTCTCTTCAGAGATGTATCCATTAGCTAATGGCATGATTCTGTAATGCTGCTCTTGCCAGCAGCAGGGCTATCCTCTGTGCTCTGCTATTGTTTCAATTACTGACTGGAAAAATGGAAATGGGCTTCTTTAGCCTGGAGAAAAGGAGGCTGAGGGGAGACATTGTTGCTGTCTTCTCCCAGGTAACAAGCGACAGGAGGAGAGGAAGCCACCTCAATTGCACCAGGGGAGGTTTAGATTGGAGATTAGGAACAATTTTTTCCCTGAGAGGGCTGTCAGGAATTGGAACAGGATGTTGGAATCATCATGCCTGGAAGCAATCATGATGAATACTTAATTTCATGGGATCACAGAATGCTTTGGGTGGGAAGGGACCTTAAAGCTCATCTCATTCCACCCCTGCCATGGCAGGGACGCTTTCCACTGTCCCAGCTTGCTCCAAGCCTCATCCATCCTGAACACTTCCAGGGATGGGACACTCACCAACTTGGGTTCTTATTACAAATTTTCTGTCATGATGAATTATTTGGAAATGCTTTTCCTATAATGCAGCAACAGCCAGTAAAGAAAACAATCTTGAGGTTGAATATTTCTGCTACAGTTAAATCCTGCTTGTGGTTTTGTGCTTCAAAGGCTTCTTTATTAATGTTATCCTGAAACTATTTCCTATATTTTTGCCCAATCTGAGCATATCTTACGTTTTTCTCCCAGGCAGTATGTATAGATGTAGAAAAAAGTGAACGTGTTGTTGAATCTTTTCAAGCTGATGTAAACAAATTGAAAAGGCAAATCGCACAAAAGAAGAATGAAAAAGAACAAGAAATAAGTAAGTTGCCTTTTAATTACTTTTTTTTTTTCAGAAGCAGATGCTGGTGAGGAGAAAAGGCTTTATAGAGTTAAAAGAATTGTTATATTGCTGATAACTCATGGGAAAAAAAATCCCATTGGGAAGGGCAATGTGATACATTTGTGTTGAATGACACCTGAGCTGTGAAAGTGTGTGTTGCAGGTACTTCTGCTGGAATCATCCAGTGTTAGCAAGCTTAACATGTAGGAGAGACAACACTGTAAAGAAAGAATGAGCAAGTCAGTGCTGGAAATAACACAGGAAAAGATCAGCTGTAGGAAAAGAAAAGTGGGGGAAAAAGCACTAAAAACCGGATCCTTTTTCAAGGAAAGAAACAGGGTACTGTGCTCACAGGCCAGGAGCTATCCATGGTTTTATAAAGTCTTTATTCCCACTCCCATTTGCTGACTTAGTGGTAAAGATATTTAGCACTGAAATACCACTTTTCAGTGTTGAAGTAAATCTTTGTAGGTGTTGTTCATCTTATTTTGCTGCTCCATAATTCCCTGAGTCAGTGAGCCTTGCTGTGTGAGAAGATTTGGCTGATTGCCACACTGTTCCTCCTTCCTGAAAACTGAGTCTGGGCTCAGGAGACTTTGGTTAGCAGTAGGTAAATTTTGTGAAGCACTTGGTTCTTTCCATAAAGGCATTGCTGATCTAATTGAATTTGTGAGTGTGAGAGAAGACTGAAGGTAGAGAGTAGAGGCAGAGAATAGGCAAATGGGAAGGAAGATAAAAAACTAAATAATTTATAGGCAAATTACACATTTCAGCAAAGACTGCCTCTTTTACTTATGTTTTGAAATGATAAGCAAATAATGAAATTTTGTCATTTTAGCTACGAGGTGTTTTTTATTATTTCTGCATCCTGTTACCTAAAGCAGTGTGTGACAAAAAGATGGTTTAGGTGGGTGAACACCCTAAACTCTGCAATGGGGCTGCTGCTGCTGTGCTTGGTATTTTAATTTGCTTCAGGCAGCAAGGTACTGTTATCACATGAGCATTTTAGTGCATAGTTTGATCTGTTAGCCCAAGTTCTTCTTTCTCTGAACCTCAAAGATAAGGTAACAGAGCCAGGATTAGCCCAGGACCATTTAAAAGGTGGAAGTAAATGAGTCATTGCTGTTTCCTGCTTGGCTGTAGATGAAGTGGGCAGGGAACTGCTACTATGGGGAAGCTGAGGTGGGTATTTAGTGTGACTGGAACTGATCCCAGCACAGATGGGAAAAGCTGGGGGAGGAGGAGGAAGAGCAGTCAGTGCTCAACTCTGGCTACTACCAGGGAGATGCAAATGCTGGACTGAGAATTCATGCCAGAGCAGAGAATCATGTGAGAGGGCTGAAACAAGAAAACATAGAGCTTGGAGCTCTGCAGTATTTTTAGATGTGAGTAGTTAATTACTGAATCTGGCCTTCTGTTCCCTCACTTGCTCAATGCTGGGAGAATTTCCTTGGTTTTAGTGAGGAAAAGGGAGCGCTTGATTCCAATTCCTGCAGGAGTGTTGGTGTTCTTACAAACTTTGGGTTAACAGGTTATGACTTAAATACTCTTTTATAAAAGCCAGTTGAGACTTCAGTTGCCAGATCACTGAAATAATTCTGTGATAGCAAGATGTTCCAGGCTTTGGTGAGTGCTGTGCATTTCCCAGATGCCAGGAAATCTCCCACTGCAGTTCTCCTGCTGTGGCCCAGAAATGGAGTGCTGTTATGTAGCCACTTGAGGGAATAGGCTCTTTTTATTCCCAAGAGACATTTCAGTGACTTGGTTAAAGGAGCTCTCACCCTCCGTTTGGGGTTTCTCCAGAAATACAGTGTTACAGTAAATAGAGCTGATCCCCTTGTGTCCATCACCTTACACATTCCAGTGTCAGTTCTGGCAGGTTTGTTGGTTAACAACCCCTTAGGAACCAGCCTCTCCCAGTGCTTGACACAACTTCCTGCCAGGAAGTCTTTCCTTGTGTCTAGTGTACAATACTCAAATTTGCCTCTCTGCAGCAGCCTCTTAGGTACATTTAAAAATGAAATGGTTTCTTCAGTCTTCTCTACTAATCCCAGTTATTCCAGCCTTTCCTCTTAGGTCATGATTATAAGATCTCTGATGAATCCTTGTGTTTTGTAGCATTTCTCCAGTTTTCCCTATTTTTTATACTGTGGTGTTCATATTTACATATATTCTGGTTATATTTTTAACAACTACAGTGAAATGATCCATACCTGTATCTCCACAGCTGAGTACACCTCATGAATATTGATATTTATAGTTTACATAAATCAAGTTTCTTTTCTGCAGAAGGATGCAAGCGTTCCTCATTTTGCAGCTTTTGCAGTTCATTATTCCTGTGCACGTCTTCCTCAAATTATTTTCCAAATCAGCTCATTTAAGATGACTTTCACATTCCTGTTCTGATACCCTGCTACACTCCCAGCTATAATTCCATCATTTAGATTTTTAATGTGAGTGCAGTTTTTAAAATAATAATTTGAGGGGGGATGACATGGTGATTTCTTTGCAGTTGTTATGAGATTGTCCCCTAGCACCAGGGGCATTGAAAGAAAAAGTACAAAGTGATATTTTTAAGGTATAATATCAAATATCAATTTTCATGGATGAAAAGTGAGTTGAGTTTTACTGAATAAGATGTAAGTGAAAAGGAACAGGCAGGTTGAGCCCTAACACAGGTGCTTTTTGATGTGAGAAGGAGCTGAAAAACACAGAGAAAATTTGAGGTGGAAACAGCAACAGGCTGTGGAAACATCCTGTAGCTGTGATTTTTGGGAGCTTAAACTGGAGGAAATGATCTGTACAGGATGACTGCACATGAAAGTGCAGCACTTGGATAAAATAAAAATAAACTTGGATAGTTTATTTGCTTTTTGACTCGTTTTGGGTTTGAAATGAGATAATCGAGCTGTGCTGATCCTGATGAGGTTCATGGCTGCACTGGTAGATTTAGGGAAGTTTGACATGCTAAAGATTAGGATGCAGTGTTGAGCAAGATTTGATGTGATGGTCAGGGTAGTGTATTGATGGCTCTATAACCCTAAAATCAGAAGTAAGAAAGATGAGTAGAGCAGACTGAGAGGACAGGAGCCAGTGCTGGAGTTGAAAAGCAGTGCCAGGGATGAGCATTTGATAACAAACAGAAAGAAAGAAGAGAGGACAGGCAAGGTGATCACAGCTCAGGTATGTGGAGCCATGTCCAAGAAAGCATTAAGTACCCCCTGTTCTTTGCTTTGCAGGAATGCAGCAGGCAATTTTAAGCAGGCAAATGCCGACAGATAACATGGAGCCCATGTTTGTCCCCCGAATGTCCTACACTGGCTTCGCTGTGGAAGGCTGCACGCTGGAAGATTCCGACGTCTCCGACCCTCCCCCGCCGTACTCGGATTTCAACTCAACCGCTCACGACAGCTCCGGCAGCCCCGGGATCCTGGAGAGCAGCAGCGTCTTCATGCCCCGGCCTCAGGCAGTCGGTTCCTCCGGTTATGTTTCCTCAACTGCAGGATTGAAATACTCTGGCAATGGAGCATCCATGGCACCTTCCCAAAGAGCGCTCGCTGACAATGCTGACGAATCAGAAGACAGTGATTATGAGAATTTGCTTGAACCCACAGAGTCCTCTGACAGTGAATACTCACAGACAAGGGAGTCCCGACCTTCAGCACATCCCGATGGTGATTCCAGGAACACTCAAACTTCTCAGATTTGATAGGGGGGCAAAACAAAAAACAAATCCACATGACACTGTTTTTTCATAATCGTTACCGAGAGATTTTGGGGATTTAACCCGGAGGAAATGAACTACACAGGATTACTGTGCACACAAAATGTAGAAGACTTGCACTAGATGGTTTATTCAACCTTGTGATACATTTTGCAAGTTTTATAATGGAATCATTAGGATAATCAAGTTGTACTAATACTGATGAAGTTCATGGATGTACTGGTAAATTTAGGCAAAATGAAATTTATAAAGATCTTGTAGCTTTTGTTGCCATATTTTCTTTAAGACAATAAATTGGGATGTAGTAACTAAGCACAGTTAGTCTACAGATAATGTTCTCAAATCAAAACTTACCTCTTGCACTATCATGCCTTGAATTTTAATTTTTGAAAGGGAATAGTAAATATATCATCCGCCTTCAGAATAGCTTTCTATGGTAAGCCAAATTGGCCTTTGCAAGCAAAGAAATTTTGGTAATTCTGAGAAGCCTGATTTCAAAAGATGTGGTCAATCTCCTTCTGTGGGCATGCCCTCATCAGAGGAGGGGTTTGGTCTGATCTTTTTTACAAACAGAATGTGTCTCACTTTAACTGATGGTTGCCTTTTTTTCTGTAAAGGGTGTCGAGGGGGGTGGGATGCCTGGTAAATCATCCAGATGAATGTCATAAATAGAATTATTCTGGTTTCACTGGGTTTACAATGACTTTACGCCACACTAGCCTCATTTATTGTCTCATGTGTTCTTTTAGCATAAATATGAAGTGCACATACAGGAGTAAATGACCGACAGAAGTAGTAAATTCCATCATGATTGGACTGTGGAGTCTGCAAATTACAAACATCAGAGACTGCTACTTGCATTTTATTTGCATCTGAATATTGGATTTATGCTTCTAGATGAGTTATTTCATGTGATAAATAGGGGGATAGGGTAGGAGAAGATTGTTTGGAGAGTCCCCTGGGTTTATTACCTCTTTTCCTCTGGGTGAAACATGTAAATGATTATTTTAATTTGAATTACAGCTCGTGTCAGAAAACTGCCGTTTGGGATAAATGAAGTGTGGTATATTTAGAGAATTTCATGTTTGGATGCACTTACTTTTATTTAAATACTGCTTGTATGCTAACGTTGCCCAAAATATGTGAAATTGTGCCACTAAGAAGTTTGTATTATTGGACTTTATCCCTGATGTGTAAATGAGAAAATACACATTTTAAGATGAGGTTATCTGCAGCATTTATCACTTTGAGGTAACAATAGCCACTTCTTCAGTTTACACTCAGAACAGTGAAGCAGTTGTTTAAAAATTTTAAATATCTCAAATTTACACACTGAAATTTTAGTCTTTTGGATCATGTCCATAGGCAAAAGTCTGTTCATTACCCTCTACTTACCTGTACTAAATTAAGCAAAATAACTTTGGGAAAAAAACGAGATGTTAAAATTGCCACTCTTCTACTGAGTGCTCCCACCTTTAAACATCTAGTGCTCTGGTTTTAACTATTTTACATTGTTCTCATTAGCCTTAACTGGATGGATTTTAGTCTTGGAGTGTTGCAATCCCTGGAACAGAGACCTTGCTGTGGAGTGCCCACCTGTGAGTACCCGTGGCTCAGGTGTGGATGTGTCGATGCCGGAATCAGAATTGACAGGTTGGCAGCCACTGTCTTCATTTCTATTCTGCACAGAAACCTGCAAAATGTACATCTCTGACAAAGCAGTTAAATGTGACAATAAAATCTTATTTAATCCTAACATAAATTTTGATGCTTGTCAGGTTCCACGTTGATGGAGGAGCTTACTGGGAAGCAGAAGTGTGGCTCACAAGTGGTTTGTTCAGTCTGGTCTGCTCGGGGGACTGAGGGGATGTGGCACAGGGAGTGTTCCATGCCTCACATGTGTGCTTATGTTTATACAAGATCCTTGAATTCTGGGGTTATTTGACAAAAAATATTAAAAGTTCTGCTTGGTTTTCCATGCTCCATGTAGGTGGGACAGGTGTGTCATTGTGCCCTCCAGCCAGTGCCTACCTGCAGGTATTTTTATTCACCATAACTGCTGACTCATAAGAACAATGGATGTTGCCTTATTAATTTTGATGGGGTTTTTTTTTGATGTACGTAATATTCTGGCAAAAAATACACCTGCTGAGACTTTGCAGTTTTCATGACAGTCCTGTTAAAAACAACAATGGTGGGTTGTGATCCATTAGAAGGCCACAGGGAGCAGCTTTAATCCTAAATTGTGGTGTTCCAAATTCTGGGATTTTCCTGGTACAACAAAATATTTTCTGGTTGATTGTGAGAAACCCGGAACTGCTGTTTCCTTTATTTCCAAATTTACTCTTGTTCTCCCTCTGATTGTTGATAATAAGAAGAACAGGGATGCACCATATGGGAAGGCTTGATGAATTAGAACTATCACATATGCTTACAAAAGGAAGCACCATCAAATATTTCTGAAATTAGCTTGGATTGACACTCTGGGAGTCTCCAAGTCCTGTCTTTGCTTATGGGATGGAAGATGCTGGCAGAAAGACTTTGTGAGCATTTGTTAATTTTGGCATATTCATGACTCTGCAGGTTTGGAGTTCATGTCTCACATCTCTGGGGACATTTCACTGCCTCTGACATGTCCTGAGTTAAAATGTGAAGAGAAGCTGTTACTGTTGGTGTAGCATCAAGATAAGCAAACTGATAAAACCCCTGTTAAGTGGGAAGATGCTTCTGAGTACACTGAATGTAACTAGAATCAGTCTGAAACTTTGCTTTTTTTGGTGCTGCAAGGTTTATTTTAAGGGTTTTTTGATAACAGGCTTGCTGTGCTTGGTTCTTCCATGGTTCTGCCTCTGAGCAGTCTGTAGATCAGCTGAAAAGGTGTTGCTTTCTGGCTTCCTTTGAGGTGAATCTTCCTCTGGTTTTCTCTTTTCTCTCCAATATCTATAATTTCACACACTCTGTCATCTTAGATGTGTGGGGGTATTTGCATGTACCTTTATAGTGCTCTCTTCTGTAACTTATGGATCTGGGAAGAAAACCAAATTTAATTAAGAGTTTCATTAGTAAACTGGTGAGTACTTGGACACCTTTCAGTGCCTGAAGGGACTCCAGGAGAGCTGGAGAGGGGCTTTGGGCAAGTGCCTGGAGGGACAGGACACAGGGAATGGCTTTAAGCTGAAGGAGGGGAGATTTAGATGGGGTATTGGGCAGGGATTTTTCCCTGGGAGGGTGGGCAGGCCCTGGCACAGGGTGCCCAGAGCAGCTGTGGCTGCCCCTGGATCCCTGGCAGTGCCCAAGGCCAGGTTGGACATTGGGGCTTGGAGCAGCCTGGGACAGTGGAAGGTGTCCCTGCCATGGCTGGGGTGGCACTGGATGGGATTTAAGGTTCCTTCCAACCTAAACCATTCTGGGATTCTGTGAGCTGTCCCAGCCTGTGGTCAGGACAGTGACAGGAGTTTTCTGTGGCTCAAATTCCCGTTTGCCCCCCTGGGGGGCTCCTGCAGAGCTCTCACCACTACACCTGTCACACCTCATGGATCCGAGAGCAAGAATGTTCAAATCATTGACTCCTGGTTTTCTTGCTCTTCATTCTCACCTTTAAATAGCTTTATATTGTGTAGCAGCATCTTGGCTGAAGTACCTAAAACAAGAAAAAAAAGGAGATTTCTTTGCTGTGAGCAAAAATACCTGGATTCCCCTCTGGGAACAGCCAGTGTTATTCCCATTGGTGGAAGCAGAGAGGCTTCAAAGGCAGGGAGAGCAGAAGTTCAGGAGACCTCACTTCACCAGAGCTCCAGCCTGGGAGATTGTTCTCCTTATTCTGAGGGAATTTCAGGCTCAAGTTCCCAGGACAAGCCCTGCAGATGAAGGTGGATGTCAAAGGAAGTCAGCCAGATCCAGTAAGAGTTACCTTCAGGAAAGAAGGGATCATCACAATCGCATCAGCTCATGGTGTGGGTGGCTCAGCAGTAAATCCAGCAGCAGGCTGTGTGCCAGTGGAAATCTAGGAGGTTTTTCCACCTAGGAAAGTAGTTTTTTCCTCCTTGTAAACTTTAAATAAGATGGTAACTTGCACATCCTTGTCTTTTCCCTAGGCATCATCCAGAGAAAACAAAACACCTTATTGCCTTTTCCAGGCTTATTAGGGAGAGGTGCCTGCTGAGCTCTGCAGAAGGAGCTCGAGGCCACCAAGGCTGTGAAAGCTGCTGCTCTGCAGCACTCCAGGTCACTGCAGGGTTTTGCATTAATTATTTCCAGCTCTCCTGAGATCCTGTTGTTCCCTGCTCCAGTCTCTGCCAGCACCAAGGCAGTCAGTACTCACCAGGTATTAAAGAAAAGGGTTGCTTTTTCCCCTCATGTGGATTTGTGTGCCATGTATTTATTTCCTCTGGCTTTATTGGAGAAGGTGTTAGGAAGGGAAACCTAAAAATCCACAAGAGACAAGTAATAGAATAAACACACAGGTGTTTTGAAATTCTTCCATTATAAGCAATGGGTTTTTTTAAAACTTTGACCGGATTTAGTTTCCTGCTCAACATTTTGCTTTGGGCAAATGTGGAGGGTTTTTTTCCAAAGGAGGAAAAATAGTACTGCTAAAAGTTTTCCCTTCAGAAGGCCCATTTCTACCATGGAGATTGTTCCAACAATTTTTTTGTGCCAGTTTGTGATTTTTAACACATTTTCAAGAGCGAGAGGCTGCTGTAGCTGTGAACAGGGATCATTGGTGGTCTGTAATATTAATAAGGAATAGCCAATTTTAGCAGTCATGTTAAATAAAATGCTCATACTCAGCCCTTATGGAAAAAGCCCTTTAAATGGGATAATATCACCCAAATGCTGTGGCTGTAAGTTTTTAGTCTGAACAGACTAAAGTTTTTATCCTAAACCTGTAGAGAGGTTTGAATGGTGGAATATGGGATGTTTTGGCTTGGAGGGGACCTTAAAGCTCAGTGTGTGCAATAATCCAAGGTTTTGGCATGCAGGAAGGTGAATGCTTTGCTGACTTCAGGCACATTAGAGTAGCTGTCACTTGTTAATAATAACCCTTAATGTAGGGATGTTAAATTTCATACAGCCTGGGCACTTGGAAGAACAGGAAGCTGAACTTCCCATGAGCTGAACTTCCCATGAGCCATGCAAAGTCAGAGTTTTGATTCCCACAGAAATGGAACCTTGGTCTCAGCAGGTGCTGTTGAGCAGGTCCCTCCTTTTCCTCTGACATCGGGAACACTCGGCTGCAGATTGGATCCCTGATGGAGCTCCTGCAGTCTCAGAAAACGTGAGGAATGTGATGTCCCTGCTCCTGAGCACAGGTGGGTACTGCAACAGGGAACACAGGATGGACCAACAATGTCACGGCTGCACAACGGGATCTGCCTCCTGTGTGCAAACAGGATTAGAGAGAGGATGGAGAACACTCCTGCTCCTTCAGCAAGGGACACCTCGGGCTCTTTTAATCCTAAATCCTGCCTTGAATTTCCAAGTGCCCTGCAATAAATCCCTGAACAGAGAATGAGGAGAAAGTCTGAGCAGAGGGACCAAGGGGCTGAGCTCCCAGGAGTGCCCATCCCTGGAGGCACAGCCCACAGCCTTCACACTCCTCATCCTGCTGGAGAAGTGCTGGTAGGGTGGGATGAGGAATGTGCCAGTTATCCTTATAAATGCCTGATCCAGGTATTTTGGTGGGACTAAGGCTGTTACTCTAGCAGCAGGTTCCTCACCTGTTCATGGTCAGTCCCTTGGCTGCTCAGTGGGGGTGTCTGAGGGAGCTTTGCTCTTGCTCTGCCATTTTTATGTGTTTGTGAATTGTCCAGACACAGGTGAATTGTTGGCTTTGGCACATTTAAGGGATCTTAACCCAGCAAGACCAACCACAGTGCCTTTCCCTGTTATGGATGCATGAAGTTCAGTGCTGCTATTCCCATTTTTAACTGCTTTCCTACAGCTTGCTATCAGGGAATGTTTGCTTTCTGAGCTGTTGATTTTGCACAAAAATCCTTAAATCAAGCTTTTTACCCAAATTCAAACATTGCCTGTTGAGCCCATCTCCAAAAAATGTATAATGTATCTGTGCCTTGCTGCTGGAAGAGCAGGGAGTTTGCAAGGATTAAGGAGCAGGAAAAGGCATCGAGGCTTTAGCAGGGAGTCAGTGAGCATTGCTGTGAAAAATCACCTTGTTAATTCTGGCACTTCCCACTGAGCTGTTCACCCATGGAACACAGAAGCTGGGGAACCTCTCAGTTCATTTATCAAAGCACTTGCAATTCAAAGCAGGTGAAGCACTAAAAAAATATGGAGCAGTGAGAGATCATTTCTCCAGCTTGTGTGGATGCTCTGTGCACAATCAATGGGGACAGGGGCTGGGACTTGTCCTGGTCATTTCTTCTGTGCTGATGTTCCCGAGGAAGGAGATTGATTTTGCCAGGCTTAAAAAACAGCCTTGGCCTTCAGTGTTGTGGGAAGGGTAATTTCAAACCCAAATGTTTGTTGATGGTGTGGAATTAACCCCCAGGCTTTCAATGGGCCTGCCTCCCTCAAACAGTGGTTTCCAGATCCCAGGAGCTCCCAGTGCCAGGCTCAGTCCTGCAGTGAGTCCCTTTGGAGCTGGAGTGACCATGGCAGATGAGGCAGAGCTGTTGGATTGCTCTGATCTTCAATTTAAGCTGGCACAGGTCACAGCCTGTATCCCAGAAATCCACCTTTGTAACACCCAGCATGGCAGGGAAAGCTGAGTGATTCCCTTCATTTAGCTGTCCTAGAAACTCCGCTGCAGCTTATTTCATCCTGGCCTTTGGGAATTACATCTGAGAATTCCCTTCTCAGCAAGGGAATTGGGTTGGTGTCAAGTCCCTGGTAACCCTGAGTTCACACCCTGTGGCTCCTCTGCTTGGCTGGAATATAATTTTCTGTTTCATTGTTCATGTCTTTGTCATTAAGTACAACTGCTTTGATTTCATTTTTCCACCTCATGGTTAGGTTTGATTTGAGGGCAGTACAAAATCAGATGGGGCAGCCACAGCTTTTCTGAGCAACCAGGGCCTCCCCATCTGGGACATTCCCTCCTGGGGACCTGCAGCAAGCACAGCCAGACCCTCCGGTGGCCTGCCTTACATTTTCTTTATTTCTACTGGTTTTAGCAATGATCATTTTTAATACCTTTGGATAATTCTTAGCTGTAAGTGCACAGTCATTGTGGGGGGGATGATAATCAAGACGTCTCTGATTGATTTGAACACCCTGTGCTTTTTTCCCTTTTCCAGAAATACTCGTGCAGACTGACACCTGCTATTGTGCTGAGGCTCTTTTTGCTTCAGCAAACTTCTCTGCAGATATTTAATCTACTTTTTTTTTTTTTTCTTTTTCCAGTTGCAGTTACAAAAGGCACTGACTCAGGTCTTTCAGAGTTGTCATTTGAAAAATGGATTCAGAATAACAACAAAAAAAAAAGGATTTTTTTTTTCCAGGGGAAGGTGAGAGAATGCAAAAGTATTGAAGTTAAGCACAACCTTTTACAGGTGCTGGAAGAGGAGATCTGCACTTTTACCATCCCTCCAGAACCCATATTTCAGGATGTTTTAGGCAAGGATAACACCTTGAGGAAAACCAAGCAGTGTTTGGGAAGAGCTGGTGTCTGCACTTGAGGCAGAGGAAAGGCACAGAATTCCATCAGTAATGGAATTACAGGGGAGCTGGGATCTCAGGAAGGCCCTGGAGGCAGAGCTGGTTGAGTGCTGGCTCTGGAGGGTGCACAGAGCTACCTGTGGGACACTGTGACACACCGTGGGACACTGTGGGACACTGTGACACACCATGGGACACCATGAGACACCGTGGGACACCATGGGACACTGTGGGACACTGTGACACACTGTGGGACACCGTGGGACACCGTGGGACACTGTGGGACACTGTGACACACCGTGACACACCATGGGACACCGTGGCTGCCCGCCTGCTGCTGCCAGCCCGTCGCAGCATCTGCCAGCTGATCTGCCAGGGAAATGGGATGTGCTGGTTGCCATCTGTAAAGCATTTCGTGACCTGCCCCCCACTCCAATCAGAGCCTGCCTTGAGGGCTGCTGTCTGCAGCAGGGCTTTGGCTGCCTGCCCTCCAGGGGAGCTGCAGCAGTGCAAAGCATATCCCTGAAAACACACTGGTAAAAAAGAATGAGGGGGTTTTAAAATATGTTTTAAACTATTAACGTCCTCTATTTGCTAAAACATCCCAGCTGCAGGTTTGATGTTGTTTTCTACATTTTAATAAATTCTTCAGTGAACACTCAGTGAGAGCAACAAGTATTTGAAGCCCTGGGAACGGGATCTGTCTGAAGGCACGAAACTGAAGGTCAGCTGCTGGGTCAAGGTAAGGTCCCCATGTCACTTGGCTTGTGTCTGATGAAAGATAAATGGACATTTGTTCTCAGAGTGTGACCTGGCACTTTCTGGTTTCATGACTAGAAGGAGAGGGATGAGCTGCTGAGTCCTTGGGCAGCTTCACTTGGTCTCTTCTTGGAACTCCTGATTTTTAATGGGCTGCTCACGCTGTCCCAGTGCAGGGGGAGCAGATGATCATGTAGGTTCAGGGACCTGGCTTTAGTGGGATGCCCCAGAGCACAGTGCCTCTCCTAGTAAGACATGCTGAGCACAATGGGGGTGTTCAGCCTGGAGAACAAAAGGCTCTGGGGAGACTTTGGAGCCCATTCAGCACCAGGGCTCCAGGAGAGCTGGAGAGGGACTTTGGACAAGGACCTAGTGACAGGGCCAGGAGAAATGGCTTCACACTGAGGGTTAGAGGGAATGTTGGGAGGGGATCCTTCCCTGTGAGGGTGGGGAGCCCTGGCACAGCTGTGGCTGCCCCTGGATCCCTGGAAGTGTCCAAGGCCAGGCAGGATGGGATTTGGAGCAAGCTGGGATAGTGGAAGGTGTCCCTGCTCATGGCAGAGAGGGGTGGAATGAGAAGTGCTGGTTTTGAAGATCCCTTCCAGCTCAAACCTTCTGTGAGTCCATGAAATGCAGCGCCCTGACACCTTGCCCAGGTCCTTGCCAGCCCCGGGGAGCTCCAGCCACAGACCTGGTGCAAGAGCCAGGACAGAGAGTGAGGCCCAGAGCCTTGGGGACACTCCACGTGCAGCTGGGCCCAGGAAGCAGCTCAGGCAAAGGGGAGAGAGCTTCAAACAGGTGAGAGGCTCATTGTTGCCACTGGCAACATCCCTGGGCTGCCGTGCTTGATGAGACGTGGGAAGGCAGGAGGAGGTTGGTTCATCCATCTCCTGCTCCTGTAGGATGGGAACGTGTCTGCCACCCATCCTCAGCTGAGCTCATTGCAGGATCTGAACTGGTATGGATCAAAAATTCTCTATTTAAACCATTTTGAGAGAAAAGCCCTTTCAGTCCACAGTGAACCTTTCCTGCCATGTTTTGAGGTTAATCAACCGTTTTCATCCTTCATGAAAAATCTGGAAGCACACGTACTCTCTTTTAGTGGAGTTCTCTCTCACTTGGAAACCTGCTCCATCCCTTCTATTTTCTGAAGCAAAACAATTAAAATCAGAGATTGTTTTGCATTCCTATGTAGCTATTTTTTAATGTTAACTCAAAAAATGGCACAGATAATTTTACCACGGGAATATTTTAATACACACACAGCTTTTCCCCAAACAGGGTAGGTGTTATTTCTGTCTTGCAATGAGTTTGCTGACCTTCCCATGCACTGGGGTGGTGCCATCCCTCTGGATTTGCCCTGGGAGCCCAGCACATCCCATCTCCCATCCTGCTTTCTCCTTGCTCACTGAAGCACCAGCAGCTCGTCCCATCTCCCTGCCAAGCATTCCCCAGCCCCAGGAAAGGGGATAATAATGCTGTGCCATGCATGAGGATTAATATTTTAAAGTGGGTTGAGGTTAAAGGGTTACATGGATCTATCTGATCTGTGCTGCTGGAGGTCAGCAGAAGCTTTAGGATAAGGATGGCGTGATAGTACTTCAAAAAATAATTACGGTTTATTCTTTTGAAATCCAATTATTTCCTGGAAGAACAGCGGGTGGTTTCAGTGTAATGGCCATGGAAGTCGATTACAAGACATGCAAACCCCACATGGCCCCCAGTGCCTGCACCAGCCCTGAAGCCTTCCCTCCTCAGCACACCAAGTTCTGCTTGCAGAGGAGTTTATAGTAAGCTCTGTGCTGCATAAATATTAAAACATATAATCAGATGATTGCCTACATGTTATATTTTCCTTTGCAGGGATGGTTTTTGCTCTCAGCTGTGGTACAGCATGCCATGCAGCCAACCCCAGCCCACGCAGCCCTGGGGGATTTGTCCCATGGAACTTGTCACATGTTCCTGTGCCTTGGACATCACCTCCTGCGTGGGTACCCCAGTTTGGCTTGCAGATAAATTCCCAGACATGGAAAAATGTTTCTTTGCTGGTCCTTCAGCCATGTAGACTGATGGCCCATCTGCAGGGTGTGCCCCAGGGCTGGATGGCAGTAATTTAGTGCCCTTTTTCCTTCCTCACCATTGTGTAAGGATCCTGTGTATGGATCTAGGTCAAGCTGCAGGTGTGCACTGGATGATTCCTGGTTAAAGAGCCAGGGATTACCCACCTCAGCAAACCTGAGTGTGCAAACACCACTCCTGTGGAGTGAATCCATCCCTGTTTTTATCCTGTGGATGAACAGGCAGCCCTGGCCCTGCTGGTGTTGGGTGTCAGTTTGTTGGAACACACTGCCCATCCCCTCATGGGATGTGCTGCATTATTCATCAGAGAGATGAAAAACCGGAGGAGCTATTGCTGGTCCTGTTTAAACTCTCTGTTCCTGCAGGATTGAAAGGAGCAGTCATTACCTGTCTCCTCTTTCAGATCCATTTTACCAGGATGCATTTTTTTCCTGTGAAGCTCCATAGGGCTCCTCAGGGCCGGGATGATTTATTTATAGGAATGACCTTACAGCCACTTGGAAGCCTGTCTGCTGATATTTGTGCACTGTGGAGCACTTGTGGCAAGAAACTCCCTGTGTTTCCAATTCCCTGTCCAATCTGAAAAAGTCTTTGCAGCCTGTTTTACTGCTGGGTAAACCACTGGATGTCACAGCTGGATTCCTCTGTGGCTCACTCAGACCCCTTGCTTGTTTTCCACACCTGTATTTTCCTGTTTCCCCTCCAGATCCAAAGCCTGGTTCCCTCTCCAGATCCTGAGCAGCTGCACAGACCAGCATTGCTGTTCTTTCCTGCAGGCTGCTGTGGGATGCACATTCCCCTTGTGCTGAAGCGTTTTCACCAATTAACCTGGAAACGTCGCCAGGGTGACCCAGCATTACCCAAACCTGCTGCGGCTCTGACCAGGGCAGGTTATTAAAGTGCAGGTTCATGATCCATGGGCTTGGCCACAAAAAGCTCCAGGCATGTTCAGGAGTCCCTGAGCCTCCTGGGGCAATGTGACCGAGCTTTTTGTGTGCTGTTTATAAACAGCCAGGCTGGGCTCACCCAGAAGGGTTTTGTTTGTACCCACTGTGAAGGGCTTTAAATAGCTCCTGACAATTAATTTAGGATTTTGAACAGGGAAAGAGCTAGTAAATGTCTTTGGAAAAGGTGTGATTATTGCAGTGGGAGAGCAGGGACAGGAGAGGGAGGTGTAGATGCAGAGGGGTGGATGTGCAGTGAAACAACCCTTCTGACCACTGCTGTGTATCTGGGGAAGGCAAACTTAGGGCTGAATCTTCTGCTGAAGGTGTCAAAATTCTCCAGTTTGGGATCTCTGTTTGTGAACCATTTATCACTCCATGTGGCCAAGAGCATAGAGAAAAACAAATTACCCTAAAACGCATCAGTGAGTCGCTGCCACGGGACAGGGATTCAGTTTTGGCATCTGGTGCTCACCTCCTTTTTGGGCATCTTGGAAATGTTAATTCCCAGGCATCTCTTGAGACCCTTCCTCAACCCCCTCTGTCCCCAAATTCCACAGGCAGCCTGAAGAGTCCTTGCACCATGCCTGCCCCTCACTGGGCAGACCAGAAATTCAGCCCAGCGCTGCTTCAGCAGGGAACCAGAAGGAAACACTACATGGCCTGTGCTGATGGTGGGGAACGTGGGGCTGAGCCTTCACTGTTCTATGGAGTGTTTATTGTCCCCATGTCCCCACACTGTTCCTGCAGGACAGTGTTGGTCACCTGAGCTGTTGAATCCTCTATAATCTGCTTTGGGGTCTGAGGAATGCTTCATCCCATCCACACGTTCCCAGGTGATAAAGGACCTGTATTAGAAAGGTTCACGTC
The DNA here is from genome assembly GCA_013398615.1 of Brachypodius melanocephalos. NCBI lineage: Eukaryota > Metazoa > Chordata > Aves > Passeriformes > Pycnonotidae > Brachypodius > Brachypodius melanocephalos. The sequence continues at coordinate 10,644,793 of VZSR01000514.1, forward strand.
AATTATTTTCATGTATTTGATATTCTGCAGTAGAAGCTGAGATGGTCCATGACCTCTGAGACATCTGAGTGAGAAATGATGGTGATGCTCCATTTAGATGAGGCAGATACTCAGCCTGGCTGGAAACTTTCTGAAAATGAGGTGAACTAAACAGCTAACAGCTTTTAAAGTGTCAAAATGATGAAAGAAAATGGGACCAGGTCTTGACCCTTGTCTTGGGTTAATTGTCCTCTGTGGGGACAGTTCAGGACCTGGGGCTTTTCAGAGGGCTGTTCCAAGGGTTTGCATTGGAACAAAGGGAGAAAAACTGCTGATCTGCCACTTGGACTAGTTATCTGGAGTTATCTGACAAGCTATAATTTGAAATCTCTGAAGTCTAGGAGAGAACAGTCCTTTTAAAGTCTCAAACTGGTGGCAGTTCCAAGCTGGGACATCATGTTCCATTAGGGAATGGAAATTCAGTCATGCAAAACAGCTAAACATAACAAGTGCTAAAAGAGAGCCTGTTTTGTGGAAGAAAATAGGGAGACAGCCTATGAGTTTATTCTCTCATGTCCTGCATGAGATTTTTGGAAAGTCCTGGTTAAACAAAGCAAAGGTTAACCCCTGGTTGAGAGAATCCCTAAAACCCTGCCCTGCTCCAGGTCTTCCCAATGCCTCTGTGTGGTTAAGGGTTAAATCCTGAAACTCAACTCTCTGTTAAGTGTCTCAACCACCTCTAAACCAGGTAAATTGGACTTGGAACCTGCCTTTAACCTCTTCATCAGAGAACAGCTTCCATCTTATTTCAGAGAATTTCTGCTAAAATGTGTGACTTTGGACAATTTTTATTACTGAAAATCTGAAAGTGCAATGTTTCCCCCAGTTTGAATCACAGAAAATATCAGAGTATCATGTGGCCTTGACCACACACAAAACTGATGGGGTAAACAAGGGAAGTTTATCTCACATCTGACTTAGCAGGGGTTGTGGTGACCTACCCACAAGGTTTGTTTGAGCATCTTGCTTTTCACATGTTGTAATTTTGGGGTTTTTTCCTTGCAAAGCCATATCTCTACTTGAGAAAACAAAAGGACAGAGGCAGGGATGTGAGTGTACCACAGAATCCCCTCAGCGATCCGTGGTCCCCAGGTTCACACAGCTCTTTAAATTCTGCTCATTTTCAGTCCTGCATGGAGTTTCCACAGGGTTTCCCACCTACCTACAGAGGAGAGGGGAATTTTCCTCCTAATAACAAATATTTGTTATCTTAGCTTCTGATCACCACATACACTTATTCAATATTTTTAATGAATTTTGACTTTCTTTCTCTCTTTTTTTTTTTTTTTTTTTGTACCATACCTCCTCATTTCTTCCCCTTGCGCTGATTTTTCATGCCTACATATGATTCATTTAATCTCTCCCAAAAAGGCGTAGGAAATTAGATTAACGAGGCAAATTCATAAACCAGCGTAGCTGTGAGACCTCATACACTTTACTTACCAAGTACAGCACATCACCCTTCACTCAGAATGCCCGGCCAAGTTATTAATGAACAGATTTTTGCCATCCTTGGTGCTATGCGGCCACTGCCAAGCTGGAAATGCCAGAGGGATTTGGTGGCTGTGCACTGGGTGCTGAGACAGGGGATGGCCATGGGGTGCTCTGCCAGGGAATCGAGGTGTGTTGGCTGCTCTGAATCCCTGCCAGGAAATGCTCTGTCGAGCTGGAGATTTTATCACAGCCCATTGTAACCCGACAACAATGCAGCTTGGACCCGAGCCCGCAGCGCTTGGAAGTGTGACAGACCTCACCTCTGTGGGCACTGACAGCGCAGTCTGTGGCTTCATCCACCAGCCCCAGAGCGACTCAACCTCCCACAGCCTCGCCGGGCTGAGGCTGGGGCTCTGCACCCTTCTTCTCTGAGGTTGGAGGAATTTTCCATCATCAGGCACACGGAGATCGCAGGGTTGCCCCACCTGTTTCGCTGCTGAGGTCAGGAAAAAGCACCCCCAGCCTTTGCAGAGTTTAGGAACGGGAACTCTCTGCACTCGGCCGGGGTGAGGGGGAGGATGAGCACCAGGATCTGCCTCAGGATCCAGATCCCTGGAGCCCCGGCGGTGCCTCGGCACAGCTTGGGGGGGGATGCTGTGTGCTCTGGACAAGCTCACGCTCCAAGACAGGCCTGGAGCCCATGATCCTGATATCGATCTTTGTTTAATACAATATATTAAGCAATTTAAACAGCAAGCACCTGGCAGTGCTCCTTGGCAGGCAGCCCACGCTCTGGGGAGCATCATCTGCTGCCTCTGCTCTGCTTCCCTCACCAGCAGCTCTGGGGAGAGCCACAGGAAGCTGGGAGAGACTGGGAGGGCAGGCAGCAGGGATCCTCTGGCTGAGCCCACTCCCAGACAGCTTTTCTCGGAGCAGAGGGACTGGAAGATTTCTCTTTTCTCTTTCAAGGGAATGGAAGATAATTTTTTTCAGTAATATTGCCTTTTCTGGTGAGATTTTTTCCTGTGGGGTGGCTCAGGGATGGGGTGCAGAGGGAACACCAGGGAAGGCCATATTCTGACAGGATCCTTTTGCTGTCCGAGTCAAGGAATGCTGAGAGACAAGGAAATTTAGAAATCCAGATGAGATTTGGCTTTTCTTAGTGGCTTTCTTGCAAAGTACACTTGTGTCTGTCTGGAACAGTTTTAAAAGACAAAGAGAGGTGGGACAGAGCAGAGGCTCCTGTGTGCCCCGTTCCAGGTGGTGTCTGCAAACTTGGAGGCTCCTGACTATGGGAATGATGCTGTCCTGATGCCCTCAGTTCTCTGGATGTGAGGTAGGATCCTTGGAAACCTGGGGATGGCAATGCAGTGACTGCCATGGAGCACCTGCTGGCAAGTGGTGACCTTGGCTGTGGTTTAGTCACTAAAGCTTCACCCATCCAGGCTGGAGACAGAAACATTTATCTCATCAGGGAGAGTCATTGCTGTGCATTCTTTAATCTGTGAACCCCACCCTCATGGAGGGGAATGGATCCAAACACCCAAGAGCATCCTGGAAAGAGAGCAGACTGGATCACTGTCTGGAGCTCTGGCAGGCTTGGGACTGAATGTCTTCCCAAGTTCCTTTATAAGCAGAGTTTTCAACTTGTTTATGTCAATTTTGCCCTGTGTAATCTGTTTGGTTTGCCTGGAGGAGCAGCAGGACACTAATTAATTAATGATCACAAGAATGACTCACTTTCCTTGTGCCCTCCTGTGGCACCTTCTTTGTCACAGGAGGAAGCAGGAGCACAGATCCTGTCCCAGGCTGTTCTCCTAGGGAAGGAGGGCAGCAAAAGATGAATTTATAGTGACCGTGCAGCATTTGTCACTTGCCCAATGTCACCACAGAAGAAGCAGCGTGGTGTGAGCCTGCTCCATGAACAGCCACTCCGTGTTCCTGAGGGAGGCTGGAAATGTTGGGATTTTAATAACATTGGGATTCACTGCCTGCTTAAATGAGGTAGGGAATAGCTCTGTAATTAGTGTGACTTCCTGAACAAAAATGAGGATGCTGCTTGCCCTGCTTCTCAGGGAAGGGGCTCAGGCTGGTCCCAGGGCAGGAAAGCTCCTACTTCAGGGCTTGTACATCATCACTGCTTCCCCAAAATTCCACAGCCTATAGCAGCTCCAACACTTGGAGGTGCTGCAATCTCCATGTGGGAATCTGTAAGGGTGGGAAATCTCACCAGGATTAAAATTCTCCCTCCCCCCACAAGCTGTGGTCTATTGAGAACACAGAATTAACACCGTGTTTAGGACAAAATAAAAATTAATCCAGATTTGACCACCTGTTCTGGAACAGGAGAGAGAAAGGATGCTGGAGAGGGGGAAGAAGCTGGGACCATCATGTGGAGGGGTCAGTTTTATTTGTGAGAGGGCAAATAGTTCTTTGTTGTGGGCAGGTCCCTTCCCTCGGGTCATCCTGGCTGTCCCCAGACGTGGCTGAGTTCTCCATCCCAAAACAAGGCTTGGTCATATCCTCTTATGACAGCTTAGAGTCTGTCATTACTGCTCATTACCAGACTGACAGAGCAGGGCCTGTCCTTGCTGCCCTGCCTGCAGCTAAAATCATGGATGCAGGAGTCAGGAATCCCTGCTGCCTTCAGAAATCATTAGAAATCCTGCAGGAAAAAAAGCCTCTTAACTCCAAACTCACAATCCCCCAAGGTTACCATGCCAAAATAAAACATATATACATATACGTGTATTTTTTTTAACTGAAGGGAAAGATTTCCATGTCAAAGTATTGAAAAATAGCCTGAGGAGTGGCTGATTGAGCCCCTTAGAGTTCCCCTGTACATTTCTTTTTCATGTCACACTGTATGAATGTAAGATTGGACATCACACAGCTTCCTTTGGCCCCCGGCCAGGCAGAGGTTGGAAAATAATTCCCTTTTTTACAGACGTCTTTATCCATCTAGAATGTATAAGTTTAGACAAGAAGGATGTGAGCACTTCAAAGAAATTGATGTCCAGTAAAAGAAAAGCCCCACTAGGTACTTTGCCTATTTTCTATGGATATTATTGAAAAATTTCAGATGAGCAGGAACCAGCAATGCACTGAGGTGAAAGCTGAACTGGATGTTTACTTTCCTCCCACCTCCATTTGTGATCCGTAGCTAGGAACTGTTCAGTTCCCTATTTATTTAATGGGAGATGATAGAATATTTCAGGATACTGCAGCCCATGTTCTGCCAATTCATGGGATAAACAGACAAAATGTTTCCTGGGGTTGATTTGTCAGGAACAGCTGTTCTTTAGGATGTTGGAGGTATCTTTCCCCTCAAATTAATTTGATCAGGACTTAGGAAAACCTCCACAAAATAAATACTCCAGAGCTCAAGCAGACACTGCGGCTGCTCGGTGGGGAAGGCTTAAGTTATGGAAACAGGGAAATTGCTACTCCACAGGAAGATGGGAGCTAAATGTTTCCTCTGGTGTGGGAAGAGTTGTCAGGAGAAAAACAGGGCACCCAAGGAAATGGGGACCACAAGGAAGGGCAATTAGTGACTGTCAGATTGACATCATTTTCCTGTCTAAGCACTTGGTATTAACACTTGAGGACAAACAAGGGTGAGGACTCACCTTTAAAATATTTTCTGTACAAGGAGAGAGAGAGAATGTGTCTAAATAACATAACATCTTCCTTTAATATTGTTTTACCTTTTCTTTCTTCATTTTCTCTTAGCCATCATTTTTGTGGCTGAATGTTTTAATTTGTCACCAAATACAGGTTTCCCTCCATATCACGTAAACATCCTTGTCTTTTCAGTTTTAAAACTGTACAGCGTTTTGGAGACCATTTATTTAAAAAGAGCTTTTAAAATGAAGGTGGTCCATTGCACAGAACCCTTGAGACAACAGTCAGGACTACTGCATAAATTACAGCCTCTTCTACTCACCATTTAATGCAAGGAAGCTGGAAAAAAACCAGCATGCAGATGATGATGGAAGCCAAGAGCATTTTTTCAAAACTCAAGGTCATCACGCTAATAATGAAAAGTTCCTTGTCTCTGCTGGGGGTGACCTTGTAAAAAGCAGCTTGCATGTGCATCTCACAACATCAGGACTAAATTAGGTCTCCATAATGCGAGTGTAGTCTGAACTAGGGTGTTTGTATTCCCCAGAGGGGTCAGTGTGCCTGGGAGGTAACTTGTTTAGCCTAGTTCAGATGCAGTGAAGCGCTCTGGGATGTTTTCAAGTGTGGTGAGCTGCAGATGTTGCTTTCTCCTTGTCTTCAGAAGGCAGGACAGCTCAGAGCAGCTCGCAGGCAAGTGGCTGTTGGAGAGGTGGATGCTGGAGGAGAAGTGAAACTCTTCCTTTTAGGTGGGAAATATTGCTGGCTGTGCAGCTTCCAAAAACAGAGACGTTGTGGTGAATGCTGGTGTGTTGAAACCAAGCTGGTTTGCACAAGCTCAGGAGTTCCAGAGGGTTTCTGAGCTACACTAAAGTGCTGCCAGGATGACCAGGAGATGACCTGGAGCTGATGGAGTGTGTCTCTGGGGACATTCCCATTTCTGGAGGCATCCCCATCACTTCAGGGTCCAAACCAGCCTCACTCCCTGGCTGGACACCAGAGGCTTCAGGAGATCCCACAGAGCTTTGTTTCAGAGTTTCTGGATAAATTACAAAAGCACCAAATTCTGCAATAATTTTTGCTTCAAATAACATTTTTCTTTTTCTGGCAAGTTTTCATTACATAATTTCCATTACTTTCATTACCTCTTTTGTAGAACTAAGTATTTTAGAACTTTGAAAATTGAAGCAGAAAAGAAATAGAGGCTTTTAATCGGCTCTAGCTATAAACTTGGATGAGAAATATCAATTATTTTTTTTTCAAGGTCCTTCCAGTATTAGGCTGGCAGAAAAAGAAGCCAAAACTGTTCTTGGTGTTCTAGGTTAATGGTTTGTGTTTCTAATCCATAATCTCTTTTATTTCACACAGTCTCACTAAATTTGGGACTTCATGCTCTCTAGCCATGTAATCTCTCAAGGAAAACCAACTCAATTAAACTTCATTTGGGTTTGAAAAGGGGCAGAGTGTGCATGTTTTGGAGACAATTAGTGCAAGCTTAGACTACTTATCAGGAAAAGAGCAATCAGTGTCAGTCAGATCCTGGAACAGGGCTCACAGAAGCCACCAGTGGGATCTCCATCCTTGGAGGATTCAAACTCAGCAGTACAAGACCCTGATCTGACCAGATTTTGTCTAGACTGTGCTTTGGCGAAGAAAAGCTGCACCAGAGGATCCTTGAGATCCTTTCCAGCCTGCTCCTCTGTGATTCTGTGGCATTATCTGACACACATCTGACTCCAAGCCTCTGTAAATTTGCAGGCAACACCTACAAAACAAATTTGTACAAACCAATATTGCAGCCAGAGCTGTGGCACACGTGTCTCTACAATGGGCTACAGCAGCCATGAATCCAACTGCAATGCCTGAGGGCATGGAAAGAAAAGGATTATGGAGGTATTCTGTTAGATGAGGAAAATCAGCTAAACAGGGCATATCCACCCAAAATGTCACCCAGAACACAGATGCTAATATTCCTTATTTTCCCTGGAGTGTTTCAGGAAGCCCACGATCCATATTAGATATAAGGACTCAGCTTGAGTGAGCTGTTGGTGAGAGACAATCTACTCATCCCTCTGAACTGAGCTGGGATATTGATCCAGCACTGGCACAAACAGAAATGTCTCTTGCACTCTGGAGCTGGCAATCAAAAACTTTGGGAAAAAAACTTAACCAGCTGGTTTGTTCTGTTCCAAAACATTGGATTTATATTTTTAACTAATGAGTTTTAGGAACTGATATTTGTGATTCTTTTTTGGTCTTTGCTTTTAGTTTCTGAACCCTTTATTTATACTTAGTCGATATTTTATTTAGCTTTTCTGTGCTGTATTGAGGATTAGAAACCCACTTTGAAAATAAAACCTCAGATTCTAACTCAATCACTTGACTCTAGAGGCAGAAGGTCTAGGACAGGAAGCACACATTCCAAGAAAAACATTAAAATACTGACAGCTGACACAAGTGTGATGTAGCAGTGTTTAACTGAGAAGATCTAACAGGACCATATGCCAAGGCAGTCAACAGCTCTGAGGGGAAGCCAAGGACCAAGAGATTTTTCTCCAGGGGTTATCAAACCTAAATAAGATGGAGCTATTTTGATTCTGAGCAACACCAGTGAGGCCTTATTTGGAATATTCTCAGATGTGAGAGGAAGACGGCCAAGAAATGAACACAGTTCAGCTTTGGAGCCGTGTGCTCTGAGGGAAGCCCAGCTCACTTGGCCTCTTCCCTGAGTGCCTGAGGACACTGTGAAAACTCTTGAAGGTGAAGCAAATCAGGCAAGATGTGTACTTGGAATAAGAGAGTGAAAATTCAAAGCCAGGATGGCAAGATGAGAGAAACGGCAACAAAATGAAATGGCAAAACTTCTGTTTCATCGGCAGAGCATTTGGAAAGCTCTAATCCAAACAGGTTTGGGCTCCAGTTGAGAATTGAACTCCCTAATTTGATGCAAGTGACCAGCCCCATTCATCTGAACAGCCTTTGCTTCTGGCATGGGTAGCCTGGGTAGTTGGATGAGGCTTGGAGCAACCTGGTGCAGAGGAAGGTGTCCCTGCCCATGGCAGGGGGTTGGAACAAATGATCTTTAGAGTCCCTTCCAATCCAAACTGTTCTGTGATTCTATGATCAGCTGTGTAATCAATATTCCTAATATGACCAATGTAATGTGATTTTGCTATACCAATGGTATGTGGCTTATGGACAATGGGCCAAATTTGGACTTTCTCCCCAGGCCTTGGGTGTTTGCCCAGGCTCCTTGACTGTAAAAGTTGACTTGGCAGAGGGAGGAACCGTGGGAAGTCTTGGGGAAACTGGGGTATGTGAAAGTCATGTCTGGGAAGAAAAGGACATGAATCCCTCCTGGCCAAGGATTTCAAAAGTTTCACATCCAGTGAAGGAATGTGACCTTCCTGAGACCCAGCAGCGTCACAAATTTCCAATTATTCCAGCAGCGGCTCAACATTTTGCACAATTTTGTAGAGTTGGTTTTATTGATTAAGCCCAAATGCATTGGGAAAAGCTAAGTCTGTGGCTTGGCCTCTCTGCTGCCATAGTGCTTGGGCAGTAATGAGGTGTACAAACGAACGATTACACATGGACCTGCCTGGCTTAGGGCAGCAATTGTTTAAAATCCTCCTGAATCCTCTGGTCCTCACTCTGACCTCTATGAGGATCTAAGTCGTTGTAATATTTAAGCAATTTCAGCTGTACACAACCCCGAGAGATGCTCTAAATTGTCCTTTGGTGTTAGAGCCCTGTAAATTTACAGCTGTGTCTGGACAGGGCTGTGTCACAGAAGTGGAAGCTTTTGAAGCTTAAACTTTTTTCAAAGGGCTTAGGCAAGACAAACTCAGATGCAGCTGAGACATGTGGTTGGAAAACTGAAGCAACACGTTCCTGAAACGCAAAATCTGTAATTTCTCAGGGTGGCAAGGATTGTTTGGGAGACATCAAGCATACTTTTCATATGAAAGCAGAAATGTGTGTTACAAAAAGCCTGTTTATAATGCAGCTTACCTACCAGACAGCCATGTCAAGCTGTCAGGGGAGAGAGGACTGACAACAAGCTAATGACCTCCTGCTGCTCAATAAATGTCTCAGCTTTGCTCCAGCATCTCTTTGTGCAGTGGGAGGGAGACAGTGATCCCAGGCAATGTTCTGTTGCAATTATTTTATTCTGTTTCTACCCATCTTTTTAACACAACATACAAGAAAGGCAGGCACAGCAGCTTTTGTGAGGCCTGAAACAAGTAAACAATAGTTGCTCAAGCTATAATTACTAAATTATTTTCTTTTACAGTTAGGAATAAAAGCAATCAAAGAACTGTCCTTCCAGAAAAGTAATCTGTTTTGAAAATGATTTATTTTTCTGTTCCCCTCATTGTATCTGTAAATAAGGCAAAGCATTATGAGGTACCTTGGTAGACAGCTTTGTGCAAGATTAAATTAGGAATAAGATGGAAAGCTACTTTTTATGCAGTTGTTGAAACTGCCCATTTGTAATGAAGAAGGCTAAGAGAAGGTACAGATTTTTTACAGAACACACCTCTAAAATACATTAAATCATATTAAAATGATAAGAATTTATGGATCAGGCTAGGCCTGAATTAAAATAAAAATCTCATCCAAAATTTCACGATGTTCCAGCAAAAAAGTCTGTTCCCCATTTTAATTCCAGAATTGTGTATTTCTTATCTTCCTCATCTTCCTCAGTTACCATCCAAGGTCTCCACTAATGGCTTTAAAGTATCCCTGATGTTCTTTCACCATCCTGCTGAGCCAGTAGTGTAGTAATTGGCACTGCTCTGTTGGAATCTCACTCTTACCTGGTTTGTGTTCTGGTTTTAATTTGAGCTGTCTGTGTTTAATCCTAGATTTGCTCATAAAAAGGATAAGTCTCAATAAATAGGTGAGAGAAAGGCTTCTGAGACACAGAATGAAAATATCCAGAATCCTTAAGCAGTCTATTGGTGGATTACGTCAACTCAAAGATAGATTTTGCTCCCTCTGGCTCATCAAATAATCTGATTAGCTGGTGCTGATTATGCTGGGCATGATGCACTGTGTTCTGCAAACCAGACACAGAATGTCCCTTCTCTGCTGCCTTGTGTGCTCCTGGAAAGTCTTATTTATAACAAATGCCATTTCCATTTTTGCAGACCACAAACAGCTTTGGCTCAGCTTTGGGGCATATTAAAGCCACCTGATAACGCTGCCTACTGCACAGGAGAAGGGCTGGGCTCTCCTAAAGCAGAAAAATGTCTGAGGTTTTGCCTCTCAGCTCCACTGCCATTGGGTTTAGTATCTCTGGCTTTTACACAATGTTTGGGGAGGGGTGATTCCATCAGGGAGGTCACAAAAGCCAGGAGTCAGAGGAGTGGGTTGCCTAACCCAGCATCAAAACCAGTGGCATAATAAAGTGCTATTTTCATCTCCTCCAGCCCCAGCTGGCCGTGTTGGAGGAGTCAGTGTTATGCTGGCCCCACGCTTCATTCTCTGCTGCCAGAAGCATTTTGGAGGGGTCTGGGGGTTGGTGATAGTTCAATGTGTCAGTGGTGATGGCGAGAGAGATGGTGGCCATTGCACAGGGCCATCCAGGCTTTTTACTCCTGACATTTCTGTACAGCAGCAAGTTTATGGATTTCAATCCATTTTTAAAAAGGAATTTTTGTTTCGAGTCCTCATAAATGTCTTACACGCCCCTGAAGGGAGCCAGGCTGCTGTGTCCTTTTAGAGTTACATTGTGACCTGTCACTGTCGTCCCTGATGACTTTCAGAGCGCATCCAAAGAGCTCTTGGCAGTTTCCTGTTCTGATTTTCTTCCCCCTTTAAGACCCTGTCTCACATTTTCCTCGGTTCCCTCTCCCTTTTCCTCCTGTCTGTCCTCCCCCCTGCATTCCTGTGCTGTGACAGAGCTGCTGATGCACGCTCGGAGCGGCGGCAGCCACGCTGTGCTCGCCATCTGGGCCGGGCAGCTCCCGCAGTCTCGTGGAGTCTCCGGATGCACACCGAGCGCTGGAACACGGCCACGCCATCCCCTCCCAGCTTCCCGTTCTCCTCCACGTGTGCTGCCTTTCTGTTGGCCACAGACTCCATCACCTACACAAGGTCTGCCCAGCTGAGGAAAGTTTCTGAGGTTCCCCATCCTGACGGATTCACTCCTTCACCTCCTTCCTCTGCTCCATGTGGAATCAGAGAGGAAGCAAGAAAAACACGAGAATATGGAAGACTTCAATGCAAGTGCTCCCTACTTTGAACCTTTTTCTTTTTGCTACTGAAATACATTTCAGAGTGCAGACTTTTGAGACATTTCTGCCTGCTTTTTCTAAGCTAGATTTATTTATTCTCTGGCTGTTTTGTCCCTGAAACGATCACCCCCACACACTGATTACTTGGAGAGCTGTGAGGGGTCTCTTGCTGGCTCCGTGGATGTTCTGTCACATCTCTTCCAACCCAAGCCATCTTACGGTTCTGCGATTTAGCCTCTTCTAACTTGCTTGGCAAAGGGGGATAGTGATCTAGCTATAGCTGAATAATTTTATGATTCAAATAAAAATGAGAAAAGGAGCCCTAAGGATGGCATTTACTGTGTGTGAAGGCTCAGGCTGAGTCAGAGGATGGAAAACTGGTAACAAACCTGTGAACCATTTAAAACATCCTGTTCTCAATCCAAAACTTGTGCTTCCTTTGCATTTTTGTGTTTCTATTCCTCACCCTTTATCTAAGCGTTGCAAACCTTCCTTGCTCCTGAAACCACAGGATAAAGCAACAGCAAGAGCAGGATCTGAGGAACTGGTTGAGTAGGGAGCTCTGCATATCCAAAGTTCAGCTAGTGAGAAATAACCATCTGGTGAGCATGTACATCCCTGCTCCTGGATATGTTGAGGATGAATCTCTTAATGGGAACCAGTGCTCTGCCTGAGAGTGAGGAGTTACCAGGGTGAAGAGAATTACATAAGAGCAAGATCTGCACTTAGACATCACTAACTAGATGTAATCTTTGCACTCAAGCTGAGGTAATTCTTGCTGCAGCACAAAAACACTCCATGCCAGCAGAAAATAATTATGTTTTTGTCTTTTTTTTTTTTTGCTTACCTAAAACACAATTTTGTGTCGCTGAGTCCCCCCAGCTACTACAGGCAAAAAATGTGCTCCTGTGGAATGTTTCAAGGCTTGCTTTCTAATTATAGCTTTGGGTATCATTTGCTCGGGTATAAACAGGGTGAATCAGAACAGAAACGTCAGGGAGGGTTGAGGGAAAGGACTTTTACTAACAGCGAGCATCAGGACAGAAAAAATCAGGGCATCTTGTAAGGCAAAGCGCTCGTGTTTTATGGGAGACAGCGGCAAATTGCAACTCAGGGTTGTGCCGAAAAGATCCTAAATTTCTAAATTCTTGGTAGAAAAGGAAGGGAACTTCCCAGCCATCTGCCTCGCTGGCTGCCTGCAAGGTGTGAGCCTTGCAGGCACAAAGGGTTCCAGGCTTCTGGGGCAGCTCCAGGCTGGCAAGCATGGGAACCATGGGGTTCTGAGATGGATATTCCTGCAAAATCACATCTTTTGGGCAGTTTGCTTGGGTTTTATCAAATCTGTGTGCTCTGACAAGGAGATTTACTATCAATTCTTGTTCTAGAGGAAGAGGAAGAAAGGAGATTAGAGTTAGGATGTCTAAGGAAGGTGGGGAGTTACAAGGTCAGGGATTTATGATGTTTGAAAAGTGGGGAGAAAAGAAAGCTGGAACACATATACATGCCAATGGTATTTTTATCTCATGGTTCTGCCATGGGTTTATTGTGAGGCACAAGGGGCAGTTGTACAACTCTGTGGGAAGGCACACGAGCTGCAAGGCCTGAGCAAATCCAGCTCTGCAAAGGAAGGTTCCCAAAATAACAGCTTCAGCTGTCAAATGAGTATGACTGTTCCAAATTCCCTCCCAGGGAGTTAAAATTTCTCCTTAAACTGGTGGAAAGAAATGAAAATTTTGGGTGGGATATAGGAAATTAGTACTTGCTTACAACTTCTACTACCTCTAACAAAAATAGAATTATCTTTCTGACATTTAAAAAAAGAAAAGGTGATCAAATACCAAATCTATCGAGGACTGGACTATCAAGTCATGTAGATTTTGATTTGTCTCCAAATTAGAATGCTGAAAGCTCTTCTTGGATAAATTACATGTGTAAATATCAATGTTCTAAACTGCTGAAAGGTCATTCTTCTTTTATTTTATTGTTTAAGTCTAGAACAAATAGCAAACTCCCACAAGGTAAACCTGGAAGGAGACACCAGCAGCTTTTTTGAGCTAAAGCCAAAGACATGGCCTTAGCAATAAAGTCACCAACATCAAAAATGTCAGGTAATTGGGAGATGCAGCCCAGGACTTGCTTTTGCTCTGGTAAATACTTTCAAATTTAATTTGACCACATGTTCTCCTTCAAATACTACCCAGGGACCTCTTTCACTACTCTGAATGCTTTTGTTCTGAAGACCAACTGTGCAGAGATATAGAATCATAGAATTATTTGGAATTTTTTTTTCAGTTGGTCATAACTTTTTTCCCAACCCGAGCCCCTCTACGAGTCTATGGTTTTAAGATACTCCTTGTATTTTCATATCTTTTTATGCAGTCCAATCTATAACAATTACTTCTGGAAATTTCTACTGTTGCACAGTTGGGGCAGCATTTAGAATTTAACCCAACAGCTCTTCCATCATCTTGCCTAGATGCTAAGAGCAAGGGATACATTTTCTGGATGATTTCTAAGTGCAGAGATGGTAAAAATCCTTAAGATAAGGAATATTTATTTTACATGACTTATCCAAGTCTTATCCAAAAACAAAGTTGTCCCCCTTTTTTCTACAGCTGTGTTTTGAGAAATGGACCAACTTGTTCAGTGGAGTCAGAAAGAGAATTTAGTAAATAATTAGTCTAGGAGAGAGAAATCACATTACCCTCCCCCTGCAACAGTTCTCGATGTTTATAGGGAACTAATTTAATTGCAAATGAAGACAAATTTCTATTTCAGTCTCCATAAGTAATTACATTTTACTTGTCCTGACTCCAGCCCTGGTTGTTTGTTTGCTGGACAAAGGGATTTTCTCTAGCACTGCTCTGCTGGAACATCTCAGGTGCTTTTCTTTTATGCTGACTGAGGGAGAAGGGATGGATCCAGCTGGTCCTGGACAAGTTTCCCAATGCAACAGCAAGCCTGAGGCATTATCTAACACACTCTAGGAATGGGGAATGAAACCATGGAAATAAGAAAGTGCTAAAACATCTGAGAAGGCTGAAATAAAAAGTAGTAACTGCAGTGGGGGGTGAAAAAAAAAATCAAGTATTAAATGATGTAAAACCCATGAGGGAAAAGCAAGGATGTGGAGAAAGAAATACACATTTTCTGTCTGTGAGCCTACAAGGGCAGCTTAAGGAACATGCAGTCTCGCAATTTTTGAGTGGAAAGCAAAAAAATATTGCATAGCCAGCACAAGGACTGAACCCAAGGACTGGCAGAGCTGCTGTTGCTGGCCTTTCCTTCTCAGAAGAAAAATGGACTTTGCACTGTGGGGCTGTTGCTTGGATGAGTCTTTTTGGGCAGGGTGACATCCTGAACTCCCATCCCACACATTCGCTGTCTTGAGTCAGGAACGGCTGGAATCAACATGTGAAGGAAACATTTAAAATTTATTTCACAGAATCAATTTAGATTGAAAAAGACCACTGAGATTGAGTCCAACCTATGACCCAACACCACATCAACCTGACCATGGCACCTGGTGGATTCTGGACTCCAATTAATTCCTTCCGTTGTTCTGTAGCAAAATACTTTCCGAGCGCTGTTAAGAAATAGAGGATGGAGTCTTAAATTGCAGCCAGTGCAGGTTCAGGTTGGACTTTAGGAGGAATTTCTTCACAGAAGGGGTGATTAAACATTGGAAATGGCTGCCCAGAGTGGTAGTGATCCCTTCTCCACCCCTGGAGGTGTCCAAGGAAGGCCTGGATGTGGCACTCAGTGCTCTGGGCTGGGCACAAGGTGGGGACAGCTTGGACTCGATGGTCTGAGAGGGCTTTTCCAACCTCAGTGATTCTATGATCAGCTACCACAAAGCAGTGCTCTCCAAGGCTGCTGCCTGGCCACGTGCCATCACAAGATTTTTTGAGGGATTATTCCCACAGGAAACTCTGATGACCATATACCCCCTAGCACGGTGTATGTGGAGCCACTGGGAGGATGCTCTCGTCTCCACAATACTCCGCACGTTACCGCTAGAGACCCAGATACATGTTTCGCTCGGGGAAGGTGCCGAGGGGCCCGAGGGGACCTGCGGGAAGGGCCGGGAAGGGGCAGGGCGGAGTCCCCATCAAGGGTCCCGCTGGACCCGCCCTGAGGGGCCGGGCCGGGCGGCGCCCCCTGGCGCCCACCCTGCGCGCGGCACCCCGCGGCAGCGATGACATCACCGCTCTGCGCAAAGAGCCGCCCGTCGATTGGCAGAAGGCAGGAGCGGGCGCAGCCAATGGACGGCGCGCAGGGCGGCAGGCCGCGCTGACGTGAGGCTCGGCCGTGCGGGGGTTTATTTTGCTTTGGGCCGCTCCGGCCGCCGCCATTAGAGGAGCGCGGGCAGAGCCTCCCCCCCCCCGCCGCGCCGAGTGGGAGCGCCCGCGGCCGCGGCAGCCGCGGCGCCTCGGGAGAGACCATGTCGTGAGCGGGGGGGGGGGGGGGGGGGGGGGGGGCGGCGCGGGGCGCAGGCGGCTCCCAGTGCTTCGAGCGTGTTCCTGAGGGACTGAGGGACGGATCCCGGCGGAGAGGTAAAGCCCCTGTGCTCTCACTGCTCTCCTCGGGCAGCGCTGCAGGACGAGGGGGTGCGGGGGGAGCGGGGGGAGCGGGGGCGAGCTGAGCCAGAGCCGACCGGAGACCCGCTGCGGGGTCGGGGGGGCTGTGAGGAGGCGCCTCCGGCACGGCCCCGAATCCCGCTGCGATCGGTGTCCCGTGTGGAACGGTTTGCTGAGGGAAGGCAGGCTGGCACAGCCTCGGTACAAAGGCAGGAAACTCGGATTTTTTCTCCCGTGGCTGCTGCTCCGGACCCCGGGCTGTGGTGCCTTGGTGTGCCTGGGTGAGATCATGCCTGTGCTGCCTCCCTCCCACTTCTTCCCACCCTCCTGGTTTGATTTTATTCGTGTTCCAGTGTGCCTGTGTGGATCTGCACGCGGTGGTGGAGTAGGTGATGGGAGTGATGGGTTGTGTCTGTGGATTTTGGGTAGCAGAACTTCCATAATATTGCCTGTCCCATCCTTGGAAGTGTCCAAGGCCAGGTTGGACGGGGCTTGCAGCAGCCTGGGATAGTGGAAAGTGTCGCTGCTCCTGGCAGGGGGTTGGAACAAGATGATCTTTAAAGTCCCTGCCAGCCCAAACCACTCTGATTCATTCCGTGATTCTGTGATCACGTATTGTCGGTGCTTTATCAGAAGTAAAGTAAGTACAGTGTGAGAAGTATTTCAAAATCGAGCTCATCTTTGGGAACCGAAGTCTAAACAAAAATTAGGAAAGTTGGATTAAGGAGCGAGGCAGACCTTGGTAATCCACGCTGCCAGCGCCTCCCTGTCTGCCTTCACGGTCCCAGACTGCAGCAGCTTCCTGGCAGGATAAGATAAACTTGTTTGCGGAGGTCATGGATGTGTCTGTGAGTCCTTCGAATGTGTCTGTGAGCCCTTCCTTGGCAGTGACAGAATCAGCCTGTCCTCACAGCAGTCACTGCTCCCTTGGGAGCAGCGGGTGGGAGAAATGATGGAGAAGATGGATCCGGGTGTCCTGCGCGGCAGGCACAGCCTGGCTGCTGAGAACTTTCTGCTGCCACGATGACTTTCAGCGATGGCAATAATGACAACTTTTTCTGGAATTCTTGGGGGTTGATGTAGTAAACAAACGTTGTTTGACGGGCTTTGTGCTGTGCTTGAACAGTCTCTGCTCACCAGCTGCCTGCGGTGTCACAAGTGGTGGAGCTGGCATGTGAGTTTAGTGCTTTGATGAGTTTGTTGGTGCAAAATCTGAAAGGTGAGATGTCTTCTGTGTGTTAACTCCCTCTTTCTCTTCTTAGAGCCTGCTCTGGTGTGAGTAGCACCTTTTAACAGGAGTTCAGGAGGGATCTGTTGTAATTAGCTTTGTTTTCCCATCTGCTTGTTGGTCTTTGGTGACCACAGAAGAGATTTGTGAGGGTTATTTCCTTTGTTCCCCCTTTTTCAGTGGTTGCTCAAAGACGGGGAGACAGGTGAGCAGCAGGTTATGTTCTGGAGCTCTTTTGCTGGCCTCCTTCCGAAGGCCAGGCTGAGTTGATCTCTCAGTGTGTGGAGTCTGGCATGTCATCTGTGAAAGATCACCTCTGGTTTAAGTCTGTAACAGCATTCCAAGAGAATAAAGCCTTTGGATGCGTTGCTTTTTGGGGGATCTGTGAGACTCTAATTATGTGGTGTAGGTCTCTTGAAGGAAAAAGAAATTGCTACCTTTACTTTCCTTCTGCTGCTTAAACAAGGGCAGGCAGGTGGGGGTGACACCGGTGAGGCTGTGATCTTGTGTTCTTGTGGAGTTGTGTCTATTAGCATTTTCTCAGAAGTATAATTACAAATATTAATGTAATTGGAGTGCTGAGTGGCACAAAAGCATCAACAGGGTTCATCACAGAAGTGTGACTTTAATTGGAGACTAATTCCAGCTCAGAATGGGTCAGGGGGACATTTTTAGCTCTGCGTGTGGCCGTTCTCATTGTATGTTGTTTGACCTGTAAATTCCTCAGGGACAGGAATTCCCACTCATCTTTGGTGCCCTTTGCAAGAAGGATCTGCAAATAAGTCAGAAGTGTAAGTAGGAAATACTTTACTGATTGAATGGGAGGTTATTTTTAATACAGTCAATCAAATAATCAAATGTTCTCTCAGACACTTTAAAGTGAGATTTACTGGCTCCTTCATGTGGTATTAACTTGGGTGTTAATGTTTCTCTTTCCAGCTTCTCTTTGCCTTATCAGTTCTAG
Organism: Brachypodius melanocephalos; assembly: GCA_013398615.1. Classification (NCBI taxonomy): domain Eukaryota; kingdom Metazoa; phylum Chordata; class Aves; order Passeriformes; family Pycnonotidae; genus Brachypodius; species Brachypodius melanocephalos. The sequence goes on from VZSR01000514.1 coordinate 10,662,904, forward strand.
CACAACTTCAGATCAATACATTCTTTGTCGTGATGTGCTCTCTGCTAATCGCAGAAAAGCATTTAAACTGCTACTGCCAGTTCTCTTAGTAATCTCATGCCCTTTCCTCCCCCCAAAATTTAAAGACTGGTTTATTTTGGGCTGTTCGAAATTGATGTCAACAAGTAATCCTCAGTTTAACTGCATGAATTATGATCCATAGTCTCCTGGTACTAAAATGGAACTAAACTTTTAGTTTGGCAGCTGAAAATGGCTGGCTTAGCTGTTACAGAGTTCAAAATTTTTTATTTTTTAAAAAATAATGTTATGGATGCAGGAGGGAAGCAAGGCAAAGTTGAAAAGAGAATTTTTTTCAACGCGGCTGATGAAGGGTTTGCCATTTCCCTTGTCAGATGGCTTAGCTTGGTAAAATCAGTTCAGTAACGTAGATAATTGTAACTTTGTAATGTCAGTTGAATGAAATTTGTTACACGTTAAAACGTCTGTCTTCAAATTAAGATTTCAAACATTTTGGATCCTGACACTTTCCTGGTACTTTTCATAGCATTTCTTGTGTAGCTGTCATTGCTTGAGCTTGCACAGGATTGTGACTGTGCTCATTTTTGCATCATTGATGGCTGCAGCACAACTCTCTATGTAGTTAATTCTTTTGGAACTTTCTTGGCGTGCAAGATTAATAATTACCTCTTAATTACTGGGGTCTACCAGTTAACATGCTTTAAAAGAAGAACTGTCATACTTCAACAACAATTCTGAATGTGTGTTAATCTATAACAGTATTTATGATTTTTATATTTGTGACATAGGCAGGTGCTCCGTACTCAAACTGGAGTTGTGTCCACCTGGCGTTTTTCAAAACAGCTTCTTTTCCTGTGCTGATGTCCTGTTTATGCAGAAACTCACTTTAGTGAAGACCAGGGAGAGGAGAGGTGTGGAGGAGATGGAGCAGGGAATGAGGGCAGTGATGTTTGAAGAGGGAACTGTCTTCAAGAGGGGGCTGATACGGAGTCCCTGGCTCAAGAAAGCAGAAGGAATAGTAGATTTTTTACAAGGAATGTGGGGAGGTAATACAGTGGAAGGATTGGTAGTGACTGATATGTGCAGAGCATCTTGCCTAGGAAGCAGCCAAATTTGCAGCACTTTTGCATTTTCTACTGTACAGGAGATATAATTAAGCTGGCATTTTTTCCCTTTGGTTATTTGGGTTTGTCCTGATGTAATCTGTTCTGCTTGTTCTTAAGACCAGGATACTACTGCGTGGTTTCTTTGTTTTTTGTTTGTTTGTTTGCTTGTTTGTTTATTTTTTATTACGGTCTACTAAGTTGGATTTTTTTTTTCCTCAGAATGGCTTGCAAATTTTAAATTAAGGACAGTTATTATTTCTAAGAAAAATGCTGGAGAAAACACAGGGTTTAAGATTGTCTTTAAGTTCAGAACTGAGCTGAAAATACCTGAAGTACTGAGAACTAGGTACAAAGGGAAAAGCAGACATGTAAGCTGCTGTCCAGGGAATGAGGGGGCTGGAAGGATGGACTTGTGCCTGCTTTGGCACATGTAAATAGGGCTGTGGAAGTAGGGCTTGTGTCTAGAACTGTGACTTGTGAGTAAGGAGGCTGCAGTCTTCTCTTCCTGTGCCAGAAGCTGAGACAGGGTGCTGTTTTATTTGGGTTATGTTTGCCATTACTTCTGTAATCAAATGTTAAGGTTTCAAAATTCTCCATGTGGTTCTTTGACTTCAGTATGATTTAGCATCTGCTTGTGAGAAGCTGTTTTTAATAAATCAAAGAAAATTTGGGTTACTGAGGAGTTTGTGGGCATTAAGAAACTTCGGTAAGGTACGTTGGTTTTCTTGGTAACATCTAGATATTCAGGAATTGGGGTTCCTGAACTAAAGAAAACTGTCAGAACCATGATTTATGTGACTCTGGAAGGAAAAATAAACTAGAGTGATCTAGGGGGTGTGTTGAGCTTTGTTTTTGGTTTTTTGGGGTTTTTTTCAGTGTTTTAGAACTACTTTGATCAGTAATCTTTCAGTGAGTTTGAATTTACACACACTTTTGTAGGTCCACTCATTTAAAAACTCTGTGGTTCTTGGTGTAGACAGTTGATTATCTGGAAAGAAAAACATCTGTCATAAATCTCATAAATGTGTATAATTCAGGAAAAAAAATAGGAAGTTTGCTTTATGATTGTTGGTTTATGAGAGAATCTTGTTTTTTGCGGTTGTTGGATAAGTGCACTGTGAGAGCTTGACTTGTGCTGAGGCTAATGGGCTTGAAAGTATTCCTTGAATCTCCAATATCTTCCCAGTATCTAAGCAGGGATCTGTAGAGACAGCTGGCATATTTATTCCTTGCTGTTATTTCAGTACTCCCCTGGAGCCTCAATCTACAGGTCTTGGGTTCAAGAAGTGTTGATGATCTACTTTTGGTTTTTACTGGTTCTCACTGCCCTGGTAAGTCAGGGGTGTTTTATCCTGGATTTCTGCTTGTCATTGATACTGTCTGACAGATGGGCCAGTGGGTTTAGGTTTTACCTGCAAAGGCTTCTCTTTACTGGGTGCCTGCTGAGAAGCTCATTTTTGTCTTGCAGAAGGGCTGAGATGGGCTGCTGGACTATTTACTTTTTATTCTTGACCTCCCCATTACTGTTTAACTTGGCAGTGATAAAAAGAGTTGTCACCTCATGGCTTTTAAAGGGTTTATTTAAAGGAGATTGTTTAGTAGAAACTTACTCCCACCCCCGAACCTGTTATTACTGTTTTAAAGCTGCTATTCTGAAACTTTCCAGGAGTACAGAGTATCCTGCAGTGATTAACTCAGAGATATGGATTATGACCAAAATACAGATTACTAATCATGTGGTTTTAAAAAAAAAAAAAAAGTGATTAAAAAAACAAACGAACAAAACCAACTGGTATCACTCTGTTTCTAGAAGGAGTTTGGATTTGTTTTCCCTGTGATACTTGACACTGGTTCTTTGCCCTGTGTTAAGCAGCAGCATTCACACTAGTGGACTTTGTGTGCTGTGCTAACAGCATTTTTGCTACTGTTTTTATTTTTTCCCTCTTTTTGATACTTTGCTGCCTTGCCAGCATCTTAGGAAAAACTCGATAAAATAAGTGTGGTTTGTTTGGCTCACTTGAACCGGGACTTGCCTTAAGTGTATTCCAATTGCAAATGCTTGTACTAAAGACAGTCCTTGGCTGTATCTGAATGTGGCTTGTCATGAATTAGGAGCAAAGTGCCCAATAGTGGATGCTGGGTGTGTGTTTCCATGTTTCCTTTGGAGGCAGGTGGTTTTCCTCCTCCAAATGGTGGCTGTGTGTGCAGCCCTGCTCTAATTTATGGTCAGCCAGTACTGAGGAGGTCCAGGGGATAATTACTAGAAAATGTACAAGTCTTGGTGTAATGTTCCTGCCATTGGACAGGTTTAAGTGTTTCAGAGTTTTGATGTCTGACTCCACAGTGTGTTTACAGTCAGAGCGTGACATCTGGTTTTCCTCCTTGTGTGTGAGGATGGCTGAGAGCTAAACAAAAATGGGTCTGGTGTTTGAGGCACAGTCTAAACACAGATAAACTGTTTTTCTGTTTGACCTCACTTTTTAAAAAGAAACATCTTGTTCAACTTCTGTACTTTGTCCAAGGCTAATGTCTTTTTAAAATGAAGTTTTAACAGTTGTGTTGTTTTATTGTGTGTGTTTGTTACTGCAGATCTTAAGTCAGTATTCATCTGTTGCTGTTCACAGTCAAATTCATTAAATGCTGCTGGCTGTATTTATGCAAATGTTCTATCATAGCTCATTATTTTAAGTCATTTTGCTTGGATTTTGATTAGTATTGTGTGGGAGATGTTGTGCATTATGTAACTGTTAAACTGCTTACCCTTGTTTGCCCAAATGGTGTTGGTTTCTAAGCAGTTGGTCGTATTTAGTCCATCCTAATGTGCAGTAACATCTCATCTGGACAGTTGTTCACTTTTAATTGAGCTTAAAACAAAACAAAAAAGAAGCCCTGACAAAGAAAGAGAACTGAATTGCAGGCTGCTGCTCCTGGGTTTTTATAGGTTGTTTTCAGCAGTTAAGATTTTCCTAGCTTTTAGTCACAAATTTAATGGAGCTAGATGGAGTTTGACCCATTTGAGATGAGGAGTGAGTAAAATGCAAACTTGCACCGTGCAAGTTGCACAAGCAGTTTAATTGTATCGGTTAAGAACACAGAAATGCTTCAAGAGATAAACATTAAAATAATAAAAAAAAAAAGACAGCAGAAAGAGAAAATGTTTACTATTCTCAAATATCTGTTAATTCTGTAATGAGTTTCCAGCTTTTGCAGAAGTGTCCTTTTACATTAAGTTGTAGACCTAATCATCAAGTTCATTGTCAATCTTGTATTTCAGGTGTCTCCAAAGATCAGAAACCTCCCAGATGGTTTCCTTCTTAGTGCATGGAGCATTAGCAAAATTGGACATTGTCTTGCATTAAAGCTGCATATAAATTCTTTTGCTAATGAAAAGTCAGCAGTTGGGTTGGAAGTGTGACTAGAATATTGGAAAGAAAGCTGAAGCAAAATCAGCATAATTTTTCTGAATACCATAAATACCTAATAAAGTAAATTTAAGACACTTTGAAATGAGGTATGAATCCATAAAGCAGAATGAAAACAATTTTTTATTAATTTTATGTAAATGAAACCCGTCTGAATTCACCCAGTGAACAGACTTTTGAATGTGTTCAGAAGTTAATTCTTACTTTCTTGCTTTTTTTTTTGGTTAAGAGAACTGTGTTTCTTTGTAAGGGCTTAAGTTTCCTGGATTTTACCTCATTCTCCACTTACAAGATGAAAAGTTTTAGGTGGTGAGGCAGATTATATCTAAAAATCTGCAGTAAGGAGTATTTTTGGTGATCTGGACTACCAAAACTGGAGAAAACGTTGGAAGTCACTTAACATGCTAGATTGTAAATAGATAGTCAGTTCCAACTAAAATATTTTCAGGTTTTTTTCTCAAGCACCATTAATGCTGTAGTTTATAGATTGTTTTGTGACGCGCATGGCAGTGATTGGGTCTTTAATGCAATTCAGATTTGTGCCAGTCTTAACTGGATGATGCTTCTCCTGAGACAGCAGTCTTGTCCCTGGTGCCAATGTTGGAGGGATCAGAGGCACAGCTCCACTCCTCAGGAGAGTCAGAGGTGATCCCTGTGTGTTTTGGAGCAGTGCTCTGCTGCCATGAGGATGGGAGGATGGTGCATTTGACAGAAGCCTCCCAGTCCTGCTTGTCTCTGTTTGGTGGGAAGGATTCTGCGTTCTGTGGCCGCTGCAGTCTGGGTCCAGTTCCTGCTGTCGGCACTGCAAACAGGCAGCTGGTGTTCTTTAAGGAAATCAACATTTCCTAAGTAAAACCCCCTTCATAGAGCAGCTTGCAGAAAGTTATTTCAGTGCTCTTTTGCTGAGATGATAGAGTGTTTTCTCCTTTTGGCTGCTCTGTTTGGGACTGAATTGTTGCCTTTTTAAAGATCTGTCCTAACAACCAAAGCAAACTGTGCTTGCTTATTAAATTCCTTGCTTCAGTGTGTTTGGACTAATGCAGAAAATGCTTCTGTGTTTGTGGCTTCACAATAATCTTTCCATTCTTTATTATCATATGTAAATACTACTGCAAAGCTTCCAGATTCAGCGCTGATCTGATCTGTTTGTTCTGTTGACGAGGTCAGGGTTCTTAATTTTATTAAAATTATTTTGAAGAAATTATAATGGAGCTTATTGTTAGTTCCCATCAAACTACAGAAGCCCAAGTTCAAGCTTTTTGTTTTTAATGTACTGATCTGTGGAGGCTTACACTGAATTATTGAGAAAGAAGAGCAAATAGCTGAACGTAGAGTAAGTTTGGTAAGGTAAGAGAAGAAAGTCAGTAAATGTCCACCTTGGAAAATCAGGCTAGGATTTGTGAAAGGCTTTATTTCTGTACTCCTGAAATGCTGAATTGATAGATTCTGCATTTGGTTATAGAGGTCCCTTTCTTTCAGAAAAAGGTACTTCTGCTTATTGTGTTCACACGAAAAGTTGCTTTACGTCTTTCTTTTTGGAGCAGCCTATGAGAAGCAGCAGCATGGGGGGAAGGAGAGTGGTTCTTGATTCTCCTTGCAAGTCTTGCTGAAGGCTGAAGCCAGCACCTTGGGCTCCCTTTTTCCCTGTAAACACAGAAGCAGTTTTATTTGAAAATCCGTAGAGATGAACAGAATGAATTCGAGGTGGGAACACTGATTTGATTGGTGTAATTACGTAAGGTTTCAGCCAGCACAGATGCCAGCGCCATCCCAGCACAAAATCTGTAGTGTAGACTGGTCTAAATCAGCATCTGGCATGTTTACAGGGAGGGCTTGATCACTTAATGAAGTGGAGCTCCGTATTGTTCCTTGTTTGAGCCTAAGGAAAAACAACTTCTGGACGCAACGAATAATTAAATTGAGGGGCGTGTAATAGATCCTGTCATAAGAGTGGACAACTTCATTGTTTCTTCCCAATTTCTGTGAGCTGTTTTGTGTTTTCTTGTGCACCTAAAAAGAAGAGTGTTCTTAAAAATTGCAGCAAAGCAAAAACCCAAATTTCTGGTTATTCTAGGTCACCTTTTACAACTGACTTTATGTACTAAAAGAGTGATCTGATAAGGCTTTGATTTTTTTTTTTGTTACTCATTTATCAGAACTTAATATATTTTTCTCTTTAGTGTATTGAGTTATTCTACAAGTGTGTCCAGAAGATACTCAGCACACTGTCTACACTGATCAACTGGAATTTGTTTGAAGTTTTGTGGGTTTTAATTTCTTGTCTGCTCATGCTTTTTGGACATAAAGGCACGCACCTGCACTTCACAGTCACTGTGTTGCTATTTCTCTGTCAGAGGATGTGCTTCATGATTCAGCTTCTCCTCTGTGAGGAATCTAAAATAACAAGGTGACTTGAAAACAGAGTCAAAGTAATTGGGAAAAAATGTAATAAGCTTCAAACTGCTGTGGCTGGATGGTGATGCTGTATCACCAGTAAATCATAGAATCACAGAATGGTCTGAGTTGGAAGGGAGCTTAAAGCTCATCTTGTTCCAATCCCCTGCCATGGGCAGGCACACCTTCCACTGTCCCAGTTGCTCCAAGTCCCTTGGCCATTTCCAGGGATCCAGGGGTAGGCACAGCTTCTCTGGGCAATCTGTGCCAGGGCCTCCTCACCCTCCCAGGGGACAGTTTCTTCCTAATGCCTGATCTAAACCCATTCCCTTTCAATGTGAAGCCATTTCCCCTTGTCCTGTCACTGCAGTTCCTGATGTAAACAAAATCAGAAGGGTCTGGTGTCTGTGACTTCCAGCTCTGCTCCCACAGACCCATGTGTGGGTAGCTACCATGGTGGGTAGAATTGGAGGTCAGATCAAGTAAAAAACAGTAAAAAAAAACCCCAATGCTGAATTTCCCCACCGTACTTGGTGTTGGCAGAGCTGTCAAGGAAGAGAAATTGCGTTGCTCTGTTGAGCCTTTTTATGTTCTTTACTTCATAATAACCCAAGGCCTTGTGTTCGGAGGTGGTGAGCTCACATCTCAGAGGCTTTCAAAACTGCAGATACTCAGCCTCTCTAAGAATTATGTCTGAGAGCATCTGCTTTTTAAGGGGCACAGAAGATAATTGCAGCTAAAAAAGCTGATCTTGTGATGCGTATGAAAGCCTTCCCGTAATGCGGGATGTCCTGAGCTATTTTGTTTCCCAAGTAGTGTCTCAGTACTTCAGATTGTTTTTGCAGCCAGCTGCTTTCCAACTTGAGCTGCAATCTCCTTTCCCAGTCTTAATGTCACTAAAACAGATGTTTTCATGCCCCATCCCAAATGTGGGTTGGGATTTGTCTGCAGTGGGAACTGTGTTGTTTAAGGCCTTACAAAGTTGGGCAGGGAAGAAATCATGTGCAGTTACAGTTCCTCATCACACGCTATTTATGGTTTTGATGGGAAGCATCACCTACTCCAGCTATACCAACTTCTGCTCCAGTAGGAATTATTCTCAAGCATTGGAGTATTGGGACAGCTACTTTTGGTGGTCCTTGGTGGCACAATCTCTTGGTGGCAGTGGGCAGGTGCATGAGCAGTATTCTGAAAACATGGTGCATGGTTCTGAAAACCCTGTTGAACTCTCCTGTGTTTCTAACTACAAAACATTAATTCCTAAAAAAACCCTACTGTATCTAGAGAGAAAAAGCTTATTAAGAAAGTAATTAAAAACTTTATATTGGGAATTGGGGGAAAAGCTTTGACCAAATGGAATAGATAAACCTTGTGTCTGGTGTACTCATATAGGAGGTGTTTTGGCAAGGTAGAGAAACCTTTTTTTTTCCCCTAAAATTCCCAAAAAGTCTTTGCAAAGTCATGTTTAGTAAAATAAAATTAACTTTATATTCTCCTGTATATATCTATGCATTTTTCACTTATTTTGTCACAGATATGGGGTATCTGGCATGATCCCACTCCTTTTTTCCTCCTTTTTTCCCCATTATAAATAGTCATGGCCATTTGTCAGGAATCATGGAGGGGAAGCAGCAGGAAGTCTGATTACCTTTTCAGCACATTCCTCAGTCTGACACAGTTTTAAAACGTAGAGGTGGGAGTGAAGTGCTCTGCAGGCTGCTCAAACCAGTACGGTGGAACCTGAGCTTCAGGAGAGAGCTTTCTGTGTTCCTGATTGCTCCTCTGCTTTCATGCAGCATAAATATGGATCGCTATGGAAGAGGATAGTGCTGCCCTCTCCTCTGTCCTGGCCATGCGATAGCCCCTCATTCATGCAGCCACCTGATCTGCTGAATAGATCACTTGAGCTCTTGGAAAAAACCCATGTTGTGTGCTGGAGTCCTCGGGAGGAGATAGTGGGAATAAGGCTGACAAATTTAAGTAGAAGTTTGAGCTATGCCTTGATAGAGCAAGGTAGTACTAACTCGTAAAACATTGGCTAATTGGGAAACAGGTATTAACTAATTTTTGGTTTTGTGTCTGGTTTTGAATCCTGTTGTGCAGCTTGTGAGTTGTAGTTTCCTAGGTTCTGGGTGGCTTTGTTAGCTGAGAGAGTTGCAATATGACGAATAAGAAGTGTCAGTCGAGTGATGTGACAAGTTTGTATTTAATCAGTTTTGCATTCTTAAAACCAGCACTTTGTTGAGTTTTACATGCTGGGTAACTAATACGGGGTAAGGGAGAAGATGCTGTGTCTGTCTGTTTGTCCTTTATCTACTTGTCTCACCTTTTCCTTCTACTATGCCCTCTACACAAAGCTTTTTCTGCCTTCCCCATCCAAAGTTTCACATTGCAGTAAGACTGTTCGTGGATGTTTTGGTGTGAGCTTGTGGTTTAGATCTACTTCTTTTACTTCAGCAGATTGACCACTTGTGTGGCCACTGTTTTTTTATAAATATTGGTTTATTTTAACCAGTCTCTCATGGCCTCAGCAGGTCATGACTGGGTTTAACCAAGTAAATTGGGATTAGAATAGGTGTGGCATTTAATATTTAACTTTCTGGTTACTCAGGTCCAGTAGGAAACGTATAATGAGTCTGTTTTCATTTTGTTTACAGGAATAGTTATCTGCTTAGTCTCATCCTTCATATTTGGCAATCTGAAGAAAAGGTCTGAGCCAGCATGAAGACAGAATCCCCTCTTCTTTAGAGAAAAAGTGAGTTGGAATTGGGTTGAAATCTGAATTTGTCACATGAAAATACTGCCTTAGCCTGCCAACACACACAGCTTGTGCTTGCTTTCAAGTGGCATTTTCACTTTGTAACACTACTGATACGGATGATGTCCAGTCAAGACCTAGTCTTGGTTAAGCACCTTTCTAAATTTTCAAATTATAACTATTTTGTGTTCTAACACCCTCTTTTTCTGAAAGAGCTCCTTACTCACTGTGTAACTGCCCACTTGATACACTCCTTCCTTCCTTCCAAATCCTGTAAGGTCTATTACAGGACCTAGACTTTGTGTTCCTTTTCTTGCACTGCTGTATTCATATTGAGTTTTATTTTAATAATTTAATATTTACAACTTGTTTCTGTAGCAGTACTGGTCTGTTCTCCAGTATTCTCAGTGCTTAATATGTATTCTGAATTTATCTGGAAGTCTCTGCAAATTTGAAGAGTTGCATTTTTGCTCTAGTAAATCCCGAATTCTGCATGTAAAATGCCGGTAGGTCAAGTCTTATTTCATAGTGATTTTACTCCCCTTAGATGTTATAATATCAAATAAAAAAGACTGCCCATATGCCCAGCCTGATTTTTATATCCATTGAGTTAAATCTCATTCATTTGTTGTTTTGAACAGCTCCTTTGCTGGCACTGTGTACTGATGGTGTGTTCTGACCCCTCAGCTTTCTGCCCGCCGCAGTTCATTTCAAGGAGTGCACGATGACAGAGCGTGGAATTAAATGGGCCTGTGAATATTGTACATATGAGAATTGGCCTTCTGCAATCAAGTGCACCATGTGTCGTGCCCAGAGACCCAGTGGAACAATTATCACGGAAGATCCTTTCAAAAGTGGTTCCAGTGATATCGGGAGGGACTGGGATCCTACGAGCACTGAAGGAGGGAGCAGCCCTTTGATATGCCCGGATTCCAGTGCGAGACCAAGGGTTAAATCATCCTACAGTATGGAAAGTGCAAATAAATGGTCGTGCCACATGTGCACGTACTTGAACTGGCCAAGAGCTATAAGGTGTACCCAGTGCTTGTCTCAGCGCAGGACCAGGAGCCCCACGGAGTCTCCTCAGTCTTCAGGCTCCGGGTCTAGGCCGGTCCCTTTTTCCGTGGATCCGTGTGAGGAATACAATGACAGAAATAAACTAAACACAAGGGCTCAGCACTGGACTTGTTCTGTTTGTACATATGAAAACTGGGCCAAGGCCAGGAAATGTGTTGTTTGTGACCACCCCAGACCCAACAACATTGAAGCAATAGAACTGGCAGACACAGAAGAGGCTTCTTCCATCATAAATGAGCAGGACAGGGCTCGGTGGAGAGGCAGCTGTAGTAGTGGTAATAGCCAAAGAAGATCTCCACCAACAACCAAACGTGAATCTGATGTGAAAATGGACTTCCAAAGAATTGAATTGGCTGGAGCTGTTGGCAGCAAGGAGGAGCTTGAAGTTGACTTCAAAAAACTAAAGCAAATAAAAAATAGAATGAAAAAGACTGACTGGCTGTTCCTAAATGCTTGTGTGGGTAAGTTGTTTACCTTCTGCTCTTGTGCTGGTGGTTAAGTATTTTGGGAGAATGAAGAATTAAAACAGAAACCTGGCATTTAATTTCAAACCAGCTTTTTTTAATCTCTGCATTTCCATTTTAAAAAGTTAGCCAAATGTAGATGTTCCTGAAATAGCACCTGCTAAGAGAGGCTTCGAAGATCGTCCATAATCTGAACAGAGTTAGACCTGTCTCTCAAGTGTACTTGGATTTTTTTGACCTTTTGTAGAAATGGGTATTTCTGTAGCCAAATCCTGTTGTTCCATGTAATTGTCAAAAGGTGGAAAAATTATAAAGCAAATCTATAGAACATAACTGCATATAATACTGTAAAAACATGCCATTACTGGATAATTAAAATTACTCTTCTTTTTGCTATGGCAAGACACGCTTTGTAGAGTCAGCAGCTGCAGTTTGGGAGTATTTGTAAACAGTGTAGAGCTTGCAACAGTACAAGATGCTCTGTCAGATGTTAAAAATAACACCAAAATATGTAGCTCCAAGAAGCTGCATGTGTAATACTGACCTTGAAAGTAATAATGTTGTATTAATACACATACTGTGTTGTAAATGTTTACAGGCTTTCTGAAAGTATTTTTGTAGTCAACTGCTTCAAAAAACGTTCAAATACCAATTTTGTTTTGTATTTTAGTACTTTCCTAAGGAAATGCTGGATAATTCTCGCAGTGCTGTTAAAGAACAGAGCCATGTGAGAGCAGGGTTTTCTTCAGTTATTGACCTTGTGAGTTAACTTCTGTGCTGTAGCTTCCCAGAAGCAGATATCGTGTGCCCCAGCATACGAGCAGGTTCAACACTTGAAATATGCAACTATTTTTAGAGTAAAACACTTCATTTGAACCCCTGGCTCCATTAGTATGTCTCATGCTGTTCCTTAATCTTTCACAAAGTCACTTCATGGTTGTTGTAATCAAAAAAGCTAATTAGTGGAGCTGCTTTGTTTAACATATTTGATCAGGTGTAAATGTTTTTTTGTGGGTATGCTGTGTTTGGTTTCTGTGAGCTAATAAATATTCCAGTTTATTTTTGTGTTGTGTGAATAGTTAGACATGCACACTTCCTTTTGGAAAGAGATGCCTCAGTATTTCCCAATACCTTCAGTTCCTTACAACCTTTTTTTCCTTCTGAAATGAAGCAGCTGAAATTCTGTGTGGTATTTTAAGTTGTTGAGTACCAAGGGTCAGTTGTTGGAAGTTGTTCCTTACAAGGGTATTTATCTTGCATTCTGGTAACAATTGTATTAAATATTCGGCTATTTTTTTCTTTTGGTTTTTCAAAAGTGATTTTTTTGACTATTCTAATGTTACTTTAAATATTTCACACTTTCTGATTTAACCTGTGTGGGAAGGGTTGTATTTATATTTAAACAAGGATTTGCAAGTATTTCATGTTGCTTGTGACTACATAGTTGTACATAAAACCCAAAACCATATTCATAGAAGTTTTGTAATGCAATAATGATTTGGTCTGAAGGGATCTTGGTGAGAAAAGAAGAATGCAGGTGGAGTTGTGTGCTGATTGTTACTGCTGCCTGCTGAAAGCTTTCATGGATTTCTTTATCTTAAACACCTGCTACACTACTGGGGGAGAGAGATGATGGGGGACAGGAACCAGCAAACGAAGCTGTTAATTATCTGTCCTTCATCTCAGAAATTAATTTTGCATATTACAGATATCATTTTTTCCCCAAATACTCCTTGTAACAGGAATAACCTTAGGAAGATTGATGGAGGTTGCATGGATTCTCTTGTGCTTGTCTCTGGTGTGTAGTGTATCTGTGCTGGAAAAGTACACTGGTTTAGCCAGTAATCATTAAAGCAATAAGCTAAATTTCTGCTGGTGATCTTAGTGTGACATACTTTAACCAATTTAACTGTCAATTGACTAATTTTGCCCAAAGCATCTGTTTTTACCGTTGAAATCAAGTGGGTGACTTAGTGAATTCTGTTTGTTTGCCAGCTGGAGCTCTTCGGAAGTTTTAGCTGAGCTGAACACTTGTCAGTCCTTAGCCAAGCAAAATTATAAAAGAGAACAAGTTCATGTTAAATGCCAAGTAAATTTGTGAACATTGATGGACCAAGAGTTTGTGTGTTACCCTGCTCTGTCTGACAGATGGTGCGTTGTGAGGATTTGGGAACTTCAGACTGAAACCTTCAGGTTTAAGGTCAATCAGTTGTGGAGGGTCCATTTGCTTTGCATCCATCTTTTGTAGGAGAGATGTTAAAGAGTTAACTTTGAAAGTTAACCCTGAAGTTAAAAATAAAAATTAAAGGAGTAGGAGGAATTTTTGGCAGAGTGGTTATTTTCTTTTCTCTTAGAAGATAGTATCTGTCAGAAGGTACCCAAGAAAATATCTGCTACTTTAGGACAGCTGTTTGATTGAAATCCTTCTTCACATCTCAACTCCAGTACAAAATTCTTTTTGCTAGTTTTTAAATTTAACGTCAAGTTTCATTAAAAAACGTATCACACTACCCTTTTCCACATCTGTTCTTTTTAGCTGAAACATGAAGAGAGATGTGTATAAAGTAGATTTCAGAAGGTGCGCGTGTTTGTATTTTTATGTGTGTTTGTATATTGGAGTTTTTTTTTATTCTGTTGGAGGCATCCATTAATGTTTTTCCCACCTCAGTAAGTAAACATGTCATCAAGGCTTCTATTCCTTGCAAATCCAGGCTGGATGGAATATGATGAGTGCAACTCTTGTCTTTCAGCATGAACAGTTTTCTTGATGGAGGGTATTCCTTCCAAATCAGAAGGATTAATGGTATTCCTCCATTCAAACTCTGCCAGCAAATGTACTTGAATGTTGTTTTTTTTTATTGGCTAGCTTTTTTCAGAATGAATGTATCTGTTGAGTGATTATCTCTCAAAAGGATGAGATTTTAAACTGATTCATGTGGTTAAAATTTATTAAAATCCTAGCAGAAACTGGAGTAAGTATGGTTTGATAACCTGGCTTTCTCCAAATGGCAGTTTAAATTACAAGGAGGAATTACGAATGGTTTCTGTAATGACATCAGTGTTTTCTACCATAGTGGCCTAGAACAAGATTAATGTTAAGTCCAAGGTGACTCATGTCTTAGGGAAGGGAACTGATGTATACTTAAATTAAACTTTATTACCTTTGTTACCTATAACTTACGGTACCTATAGCAGAGACTGTCAGGCAGTCCTGGTGGCGTGTGGGACTTAGGGAATGTGATGTGCAACGATCAAAGGTTCCTGTGGGGCCTGGTGCAGCTGGTTTCAGCTGGCTGTGGATTTAAGGATGAGGATGGCTGTGCCCATAAAACCTCTGTGGCATCCAGAGTTTGCTTGGGTGTTACCCTGGAGCTTCACATTTCCTGGCACTTCAGGGCTGGATTTGACAGTGATGCTGGCAGAGTGTGTTTGCTGCGGGGCACTGCTGGGGATTCTTGAGTTGTGAGTGCAACTCCTGAGCTTGAACTGCTACATTAAAAGTAAACTGCATTTCTTCTCCTTTTCCTTTCTCCTCTACCTGTTTATCACCTGCTGTAAGAGTGTGTTCTTCTCTTGCTTCGGGTCAGTAAGGTGGGTGTTGCTGTCATGGGCCAGAGCTCCCTGTGGGGATGGTGCCTCCCAAATCAAGGCACACATTCTTCTTAGCTCTGTGAGAGAAACCACTAAGAGTGTGTTTCTTAAACAAATCCAAAATATTTAGAGCAATCTGTGATGAATCTTGTTTTGCAGTACATCCTTAAAAGGACTGTTAGTTCATTCCTAGTATTCCTACGTGTGTCTGCTTAATTTTTCCTTTGTCAACTGTTTTATCTCTCCTACAGAGTTTTTTTAATGCCATTAGTTTTTTGAATTAGTGCCAGATACGTTACCCAGTCCTTCAGAAACCCTGTGGGCAAGGAGAGTCTCCCTGTCCAGATGTTGGTATGGAGTTGGCTGGTCTGTGTCCCAGGCTGCCCTGCAGCTCTGGGAGACGCGGAGGCACCTCCTGCTCTGTGTCCTGCAGAGCCTCTGGCTCTTCTCTGGGTATTTATAAAGGCAGCCTGCAGGAACTGACATGAACAAGGTGCTTTCAGCTGGCACTGCCACCCAGAGTCATCCCAGGTGCCCCTTTCTGTCCTTCTGGGTGTTTGAAAATGAAGCTGGATTAAGGGGATGTTTCTTGTGGGGGGTGTGGGGGTTTTGTTTCTTTTTCCTGGTGTAGTAAGTTCAGACTGGCTTCCTCATCACATCCAGGGTACAGCTGAACCTTGATGGTTCTGTTTATGCTGTTCTGTGAGAGTGGGAAGTGTTTGGGTGGGTACAAGCTGCTGGAGGCCAGGAGAGGTCATGCACCTTTCCTTGCTGCTCTCAGTGTAGCTGCAATAGTTTAGGGAAGTGCAGCACAGATTACTCACTGCCAGGTGATGCCCTGCCACTGGCTGTGGCTGGGGATGGCAGACGGTGCCTGTGGGGGTGGTTGGGACTCTTCCCTGGTGTGACTTGGACAGCCTGGCCTCCTTCCCTGCTCCCCTGGGACAGTGGGAAGCATGACTGGGCTGCTGGGCCAGGTAGCAGTGATGTAAGATCACAGCTCTCACCTGGTTGAGATGGCTCTGTGCATTGTCATCTGTGCCTTGTGCATCTGTCCTGTCAGAAATGCTTTACATATGTGTGTTATATCTTTGAGACTGAGGAAAACTCTGCCTGCCTTACTCCTTGCCAGAGAATCGTAACCTGAAACACCCTTTTACTTTGGTCTCTTGACTACTTTTCTTAAACACTGTGATATTTTATGCTAAAAATAATGGAATAAATGATCAAGTTAAAACCAGTTATTTCAATTTCCCTTAGAAGCACTGATGGTTAACTTTAATTATTAAACTTTAATGATTTTCCACTGTCCAGCCTCGCTTTAAGGTACAACCCTGCAAGCACTGAGGGGTGTGGATGCCTCTGACAGATTGGAGAGGGATAAGGACATCTTTAAATAGTTGTTCTTACATCTGTGCTGCTTTGCCTTGTAATGATACATTCAAAACATACTACATGGATTGTAGGAAGAAGAAGAAGAACTACATGTTCTTTGCATGGAACAAAGAATAACCAAAAATCATCCTCTTGTGCATTGGATGGCTTCAGATTTAAGGCACATCTTCTTTGAAGTATTTAATTCTTTTTTTAGCTGTTGCAAGTTGCTAAGCTTGAAGAATCAAAAAACCCTTAATATACAGCAGTTACCTCTCTCAGTGTTACCTGGGGAGTGGCCTACTGTTGATTGTGTGCTAATACTGACAAGGGAGGCCCTGGAAATCAAAGAAGAGAAGGAACAGAAGGGTGTGTTAGAGCCCCATAAAGGTTTTTAAGACAAACGTTCTTTTTTATCAATTGATGTGTCATATTTGCTTGCAAAGCAGTCCTTCCTTCAGGAGAAATTCTTCCCTGGCTGAAATTGTGAGTCACTTATTATCAATAAAACTTCATTTATGGATGCCTGATGTGCCCTTGGTGAAGAGCTAGAAGAGCCTGAGGGCTGACTCAGTTCCAGAGAATGCCACAGGTTGTCAGCAGTCAGTGTTAAAAGAGCAGAGATTCTTAACAGGTGTCAGAATTAGGTTTTAGTGGGTCAGTTGATCAGCCTCTCACTTGCTGGCACTTAAACCAATCTTAGGATTAGTCCTTAGATGAGTAAATGAGGGTATATATATGACAGACCACTTGCAGTTGTATCTGTGGCAGAAGAGAAGCAGCACAGGGCTCTGTCTCTGATCTGTTTTATGTTACAGCAGAATCTGTCTCAACTTCTGAGTTCCAAAATGTATAACTTGTTTGTTCAAGAAATTTGCCTTCTCTTGCCAAGCAGTTCAAGATGTTGTCCCACACAGGAGACACAATGACCTCTTTAAGATGAAATGTTTCCTTTTGCAGTCTGCTCGGATGGGAGAACACAGTTATTGGAGGCATTGCTGCCTCCTTGAATCCCAGAAATCCCTCATCCCCAGGTTGTTCTTTGAATAGTTACAACTGCATCAGCCTGCTTGAAAGAAATTGCCTACTTCGTTTGCAGCTTGTGCCAGCCAGTGCTCCAGAACTATCAGAAAGATACTGAAGTAAATAAAGGCTGTGCTGTAGTATTTTCCTTGGGAACTTTTCTGTTCTGGCTGTTCTGAAGCCACTGGAACTGTTAGGAAGATGGGACTTGGTTTTCTAGAAATGCTTGGAAGCCTATCTTGTGTATTTTCCAGGTTTATATAACTGCACTAAACCCTATACATATTTACATATTCTAAAGAATAAACTTAATAGCACATTAAGCTGAAATAGTTTGGTTTTAGCAGCTAATTCTAGCTTATTTAATATGAGGGTAATATTGACATCTAATAAAGAAGGAAACTGTAACAGTTGTAGTAGGATCAAGATGGTAAAAGTTGTAATTGGGTGATTAATGTTTTTTAAAATTTAGTATTTTAAAATACCCTTCTTAATTTCTATCATCTAATATATACTAAGATTGCAAATATCTAATCTGTGCTGTTTGTAAGAGGCAGGGCTTTACTAGAAGAAGAAAAAAAACCTTGGCTTCTGGTGCTATGAAAGTCTTCCAATAAGACGAAATGCCTGAATTGCAAAATGGGAGCACAGTTGAACCTGTAAATGCAGAATTCTGACTTGCAGTTGTGTTTTCTCGTGACTTGGGTGCAGCACTTGGCATTCTGTCCTCTCCTTTAGGGCTATGATCAGAGATTTTACATTAGGCCAAGCAGAATTTTTTAGGGGGCACACAAAGACTGGTGTATTCAGGGGCAACAGCAAAGAGACATTTCTGGAGTGCTCTTTAAGGGAAGGCTGTGGTTGTGTGGATCAGGAGCAGGCACTGAGTCACTGGGATGTGTCTGTAGTTGAGTTGCTCTTGAAGCTGCTCGGGGCTGTGCCCTCACAAGGGTTGGAGCTCCTGGAGGCTCCTGGGTGTTCTGGGAACAATCTGAAGGCAAATGCCACTCTTCCTTTTGACATTTCACCAGTCTGGGGAATGCAGTGGGTGTCAGTGGGGAATGATCCAACTGTGCTGGATCAGGACACGATTCAGAGTCTGCTTGTGTAAGTAACGAGGCACTTCTGTGTTGTGAAATGCAGGGAATTGTAACATCAGTAAATATTTCTGTAATATTTCTCATAAACAGTGGGGGGTTTAAGCTCTATTTAAATAGACTTAATAAATTGGAGGCTCTTGCTCAACCCACAGAAATCAAAGCCTTTGTAGGAATGTGCCTCCTGTTGTCAATATGAGCATATTCAGGTCTCACTTTGGTATGGTGATACTGAATTTCAGAACTGCAGACATGGTGCATGTAGGCAAATTCACCTCATAGTTTTGGAGCAAGATTTGTGTTTTCTGGTTCATATTTCTGACGGTCTGCCTGTTATCACTATATTTTGTGTTCACTGCTGCCTTGGATTGTATGGACTGGCACTGTAAGCAGGGTGGTGATGAGCTGTCAGGAATTTTCTCTGTTGTTCTGAAGTGACTGCAATGGAGTAGATATTTGGTGGAAGAGGTAAAGAGAAATGTTAACTTTTCTTACTGTGGCTCAGAGGGGCCAAAGAGGCTTGTAATGCCCATGGAATATCAGCCCTGCAGTAGTGAGTTGGACTAGACAAACAAAAATTTCCTGATGCTTCCCCCTGCTATAAAGAGTAATTTTTACCTGTTTTGATTAAAGACTAGAGGATGACCAGATACTGTTCATGCACACAGTCACATTGCCATCTCTCCATGAGCTGTAGCTGTGCTGGTTTGTGTCATGTAGCACACCAACCCTATACCTAAAATACCACTAAAATACATTTCTGTATTATTTTTTTTAATAAGGCCTAGAAAACATACTCAGTTTGCCTGGTTTGGATGTATTAATTGATCTTTAGCTTAAACTTCATTAGCAAAGTTCAGAAATGTACTTGTTAACTGACAGCTTATATAATAATTTTAATAATTCTAGGACATGGGGCTTTTAGGAATGTCAAATACTGCAAGACACGGAACTAAACTTCCAGAACGGGCAGTGCTGCACAGAGCACACGTCACTGATTTGGATCCTTATTGCAGCTTGTAGTAGTTGGTGCTTGAAAAAGGCGTTGCCAAACCTCAAGTGACCACCTCAGCATCAGCCTTAGAACTCAGTTGTTGCTGAGGTTTGATGAAGAGTGGGATGATAATAAGCAGGTGAAGGTGAGGGACTGGAAGAACAATTAAAATTATGAATTTCCCAGTAGTAGGCTGTAGTAAAATGTACTACTTGACAGGCTGGCTGGCTGGAATGTGATTTGTGTCTGCTCATCTGTCACCAAAAGATCATTTAAGGGATATTTGTTTGAATTTTGAAATCAGTTGTGCATATTTGGATTCTTAGAGTGGCCCCCTACCAGTTTTGGGTGGTCTTTGATGTGTTTGTCTTGGGGGATGTGGTGGAAGGTGCAGATGTGGTAACAGGAGTCTCTGCCATGTCAGAAGGAGTGGTTAAAATACAAAAAGGCACGGTGATGTGGCTTTTAGTCTTTAACAAGATGCTTTTCCTAAATTAATGTAATAATAAAAACATAAGGATATCATAAGATAGCAGAGAACTTGTTTTTCTATCAAATTTCTTCTTTGCCTGGATTCTTGGGTTGCCAAAGCTGTGGTGTAACTTGTTTTAAGAGGGCAGATAGTGAGAAATTTGATTTGTTATCTGTGTACACATACAAATCTACACACATACACACAAAAAAGAGTCAATTTGGAGTATTTGGTGGGAATGATCATTGCAACAGCCGTGAAGAATTGCCTTATCAGTGGCAAAAATGTGCTTGCATGGAAATAAAGTTCTACACTTGGCACTACTGATTCCTACAGAGCAAGAACTAAAATTGGACAGACAAAACTCATCTGGGGAGAATACATGGGCAGGCACTGAATGAGACAGTAGTGCTGGAGAGGAACAGGAAAGTCTTCCTTACAGGAGACAGACACATGCAGCAGAAACCTAAACAATACTGTCCTGAATGGTTTTCCTTCTGCCCTGGCCTGTTAGGACTTTGGAATGAGTGGATAGATACTGTATGACTAAAGTTTATAGTTGAATTGGTTTGGAACTTCTCGGCTTCAGACCACTGTTGAATAATCAAACTGTTATCTCTGGAAGCTTACAGAGCACAGCTGATAACTTTGTAGAGAAATGTCTTGCACTGATAATCCATTTGCCCCCCTGCATTTCTTGTGAAAGCTTTATAATCTCAGCATTCAAAGTGATACTTTTTTGGCTGAGCTAAGAATGCTTTTCTAAATCCTGGATTAACCAGCAAGCCAGTGGTTAGTGTGCTTCTCTGCAGGCAGCCACTTTGATTTGTTGTGTTGCAGTTTTTTAAAATTTTGGTAGGGGATTTTTTTCTTGTTTGGGATAAGGGGTTTGTTTGAGGGGGTGGGAAGTGTTGTGGGTTTTTCTTTTTCTTTTTTTTTTCTTTCATTTCAAGTCCTGAGTGGGAGTGATTGTCCTGATTGGGTCTGATGACTTTTCCTGTTCATCAGCTTTTGAGTCTGGGTGAGCAAATGAAGTGAAGGATGGAGTTGGATCTCAATCTCCAGCTTCTTGGCCTCCACTCAGCTGCTGATTCTCAGGAACTGGGAAGGAGGTTTAGCTGCAGAAAACAGGGACAGGGTTTTCTCATTTGTCATCTGTGCTCTTTTCTGCTTGAGCTGCTGCAACAAGGGCTGCTTCTCAGGAGTGAGATTCTATTTACTTCTCCAGTAAAGATGGCTTTAGGGACACTGTTCTGTTTCCTCAGTTCAGCACTGCACTGTTCTCTTGTGGACCACGTACCTAAAATAGAACATATTTGAAGGAATTTCTAAATTTAGGAAGACTTATATTGGAACAGATCCTGTTAGCAGCTCCACATCTTACTGATAGTGTGTTCTGATAATTACAGCTAAGGAATACATTCAGCGTGATTGGTCTTGATATGAAGCATGGTACAGAAATCAAAGATTGCCAGGGACTCTAGAAGACACTAGGGTCATTCATTGTTCCTCCCATTTTGCTTTAGAAGGTACACGCATGTATTTAGTTTCCCTTTAATTCAGTTTTAATAGAATATCCTGAGTGAAACTCTCAGGCTCCATTAGTAGCAGAGATGGTGAGCTGAAGAGAAACGTTTATGCTTTGTACCATTTGTACTGTTTGGAAAAAATAAAACTTGTAGTCCAAAAACCTTTTAATGGATCCTATTTCTATGATCTAGTAATATTTTTTTTGAGATAAAAGAGAAGATAAAATAATCAAACTAATCTCTGTACTGTGAAGAAATGACTTTCTCTCTGGTCAATTGAAATGGTTGTATGTATGTTACTGCTGGTGTTTCATCATGGGTCCACTTCTGAGCTGGCTTTTGATCTCTTATATTTTCCAGCTAGTGTGGGTAATAGATATGGTCTGAGAGATGAGGTAAGTATAAATATTTTGTAGTCTTCTGCTTAAAATATTTTAAAATTGGCAAGTTTCTTGCTATGCAGTTGATTATTGTCTGTTTGGCCTGTAACAGAACAGCTACAGGCAAGCTGTTAAATGAGGCTTGTTCCAGAATGGCTCCCTCGCTGTCTAAAATGAACTGTGTGTTGTTTCTGTGCCCTCAGGAGTTGTGGAAGGTGATTTAGCTGCTGTGGAAGCCTACAAGTCATCGGGAGGGGACATTGCCCGGCAGCTCACGGCAGATGAGGTGCGGCTGCTGAACCGCCCGTCTGCCTTCGACGTGGGCTACACCCTCGTGCACCTGGCCATCCGCTTCCAGAGGCAGGACATGCTGGCCATCCTCCTCACTGAGGTGAGCTCCCCTGGCCCTTGCAGGGGTGCAACAGCACTTTATGTGACTGCACCCCCGTGTGCAGCCAGTGGCACACAGCTTTGATTTGTGGTGGTGTTAACAATGTACGTGAATCGCTGCCTTGTGCCTTGGGTTTCTCCTCAAAAAGTGAGCTTGCTTAAAGAAATTCTGTTGTGATGGTCCTGAGGATGTTCAGTTTTCTCATTAATGAACAGTCTTGGCACATGCTGTGATCTTACTGGCAGTGGAAGTGAGCTATTGTGAGGCTTCCTGTGCTCTGGGTGGGGGAGAGGAAATGCTCTCAAAGCAAAGCCCTGCCATCAATGACAGCAGAGTTTGTTCTGAGTTTGTTAGTGAGTATGTCTACCTGGGCTGGCTTTCCTGGCTTTTGTGGGAGCTTCTCTTCCAGAGAGAGGCAAATTCCTTGCTTTGCACAATTGCTGCATTTTTTTTCTATTCCTTGCCCATTTTATAGACTGACTGGTTCCTCTGTTTTGCTCTTTCATGATCCATTTCCTTGTGTCACCTCACTTCTAGTGACCTCTGCTGTTCTCCATCTTTGCCCTGTAAATAATTCTGTTATCTTTTTTGTCTGTTTTCTTCAACTCAGACTTTTGGTTCCTCACCTGATCAAGGCCAGATTTTTATTCTGCCTCCTTCCCTGATGCTTAGTGCGATTCTGAAAGCTGCTGTTTGCCTGCAAAGCACATAAAGATGATGGAATGCTCAGTGTCGAATAATTAAAAAGAGTAGATGAAGCAAGACAAATGTAGCTAATGCCTTGAGTATATATTTATATACTACTAATATCAGTAGCTTTGTGCTGCTTACATAACTCTGTGTGGATGGAGTTACATGTTTAAAACAAGTCAATTTACTGAAATACTGTCTTAGGGATTTTTGTGTTTGGTTTTGTTTCAGTGCCTGGGAATACTGACTCATCTTGCCATTTCTGGAAATGCTTAGTAGTGTTTGAGCCCTAGTGATAATTTCCTTTTATAGGATATGAATGAGTGAAAATGTGGATCTTAAAGGTGTTTTATGTATATGCATCTGGTGTCATCCCTGTGCCTTGAATGGGTTTTTGCTGCCAGTGATGACTAGAACTGGAAAAATATAACTCTCTTAGCTTAATAGTTTTTGGGAAGATTGTAGGAAGCTGTCTTGTGCTGTAGTAATAAAGTTTTGTTAAATCTAGACTTGACTCATGCATGAGATTTGAGATTGCTCTTATGGTCTCTTACCTATTTTTTCCCTCTTTTTCAGCTGGAAGTGGTCCCCTGTTAATTTACTTCTTCAATTCAAAGATGTTTTTAAACCAGATTTATGTTATCAGTTCTGTGACAAACGAGACATTTCATTAAGAGTCACTAAACTTTTGATCTTTCAGGGTGCCAGTGTTTATAGTTGTCTTGCATTCTTGGCTAACCAAATACTCTCTGCTGGTGGTCATCCCTCCCAAATCTTTCTATTTTAATGGGATAATCCTGAGTGCAGTGACTGTGTTGTGTTACAGGTATCCCAACATGCAGCCAAGTGCATTCCTGCCATGGTGTGTCCAGAGGTCACGGAACAAATCCGCCGTGAAATTGCTGCATCTCTTCATCAGCGCAAGGGGGACTTTGCTTGCTATTTTCTGACTGACCTTGTGACGTTCACGTTACCTGCAGGTACCTACAAAACCCTGCTTCCTGCTGGAATATTTCATTGCTTGGTCACTAGTTGAAAATTGTTAATTTTGACTTCCTGGTGGTGATGTGTGTGTAGGTTTTATTAGTTAAGAGCCTTATTAATTAATTTATTAAGGGTTTTATTTGTTAAGACCTGTTTTATTAGGTCAGATTTAGTAGCTGAATTTGATTACTCAGTATTTGCACACTTCAATCCATACATTGTTCCTGTGAACTGAGCATCTGTTGTCCTACTTAGACATGAAGAAATGGAAGAGGAGTGGTATGTTCTAAGGAAAGGCTGTATTTAAAGTGAAGATTGGAGCCCAGACATTTCTGGTCCATGATCTGACTTTTCACATGGCTGTTTTAGCTTTCAGTCCTTTCTGGTGAGGCCCAGAGCTGTCCTTTTTACCTGGTTGTAGCAATAGCACTTTTTGAATACTTTAGAGCTGCTCTGAGATCAAGAGAATGTTTTAACAAGGAGCTATTAGAAGACTTTTAATCTTCAAAAGCTGTTTCCTTTAATAGAAATGCTACAACTAGTAAGAAAATGTGCAGCTGCAAACTGTGCCAATCAGCAGATCTGTCTGTCTTTTATAAAAAACATTGCAAGAATTCTATTTGGAACACCTTTGGTTGAGTGTTACCTCATCTCCTCTTCAAAACGTCTGGATAATATTTACCACTGTGCTGCGTTCAGTTGTACTCTGTGGATCATGTATGAGTGCATGGGGGGTGGGTTTATGGGGTGTCTGGGAGACTAAAATTTCATTGCTTTTTAGGGGAGAGAGGGGAAAGGGGCAACAGAAGGATTTCGTAACACATGGGAGAAATGTTCTCTCCAGAGCTTAAGAATTTGTTTAGTATTTTCAAGCGAGATGTCTTAAAACACTGCAGCTTTTTGGTACATGTAGTGGCCGTTAAGTAATTAAAAAATGAAACTGTTCAAAAGCTTTTGTGCATCAAGACTTTCCACTTTCTTCACACTTTGCCAGCTGCACATCTTTTGCAGTTTGACTCCAGGGAACATTTCTAAGGATAGGAGTGTAGATCCCACAATCCTGGTCAGATATTACCTGAACAATGTAGTTTAGGAACCAGTTTCCACTCGACCTTTCAAATAAACAGATTGGATCTCCTGAAAAGTCAGTGCTTGGATGTTAGAGAGTAAAGCTTTAAAATTGTTTGCTGATCACTGCAAGCAGTTTTAGCTTAAAAAAGCCCAAATCAATCATTAAAAACAAAACAAAAACAAAACAACCCCCACCCCACATCATCCTGACTGCACCAGGCATTAATGTGCTTCAGTGGCAACTCATGTGCCTAAATGTGGACTTAAAAACCCTGGGGTACTGGGTGTGTGAGCAGGACTGGCAGCTACCACACTGAAATTAAGAGAGATCTTTGTGTCCTTGAAATACCACTTAGGCCCCAGTCCTTATCCCTAGAGTGCCTGGAGCGGTGCTGGATGTTCCTGTTCCTATTTTATTTACTGCCTTAACTTTCACATGTTTAAGTGTCATTCTTGTGCTAAAACCAGCAAAGTTTCTCTGGTTGCTGCTCTGCTTGGCAACCTTTTACTGCTTATCCTCTGTTGGAATGCAGGCCAGGAGCAAATATTTACTGTTTGGCACATGCTGAGTTTTAGAATGTGTGACAGCATTTGTTGTTTTAAATGATACAGCAATCACAAAAGAGTTCTGCCCATTATACAGTTTTCCAAGTTTTTTTTTTCCCCTTCGTTTTTATGAGGTAGTTCCAAATTCTGTCTCTTCAAGAGCAAATTCTCTCTCTCAAGAGCAAATAATGCTCCTGGAGCAGTTGTCAGTAGTGGCATTTTCCATAGCATAGCTCAATAGTTTTCCCATTTCTTGTTTTTTAACTTGCTGCAAACCATTTGGGTTCTCAGAACTATTTCATTGAAGCCTGAATGAGGTAACAAAGGAAGGGGATGTTCTGGAGAAGAATACATTCCTTGGCAAACCGTGCCTGTCCATTGGGACAGACTGCAGAGGAGAAGCCTTTCCAGATGGGTGGAAAACCATTATTTAGGATTGAAGCTGTGCTAAAATACAATAGGGTTGAAAGTAAAAATACTCCTTTTTAAAATTTCTCACCTCAAAGTGGTTCTCCAATTTCTCCTTCAGAGAAATCCAGTCTTACCTTATGCATGCTGTGATGATCCTTTCTGCATCAAAGGTGTGACAGTGAGTCTGAGATGCAAACCTGCCTCAGCAGCTCTGGGTCACACATGGCATCAGCTTTCCAGAGGAGGTGTTAGGGCTGATAGGGCAAAAGCTGTTCTGTGAGTTCTCCTGAGCAGCAGCTGGTGGTGACTCTTTTACAGTAACATTAAGTGACTCTTGCATTTGCTTTCTGTTTTTCCAGATATTGAAGATTTACCGCCCACAGTCCAGGAAAAATTATTTGATGAAGTACTTGACAGAGATGTTCAGAAAGGTAAATGCACAGAGAACAGCTGGGATCACTCCTGGCTTTTCATTAGAGAATGTGTCTCTTACTAAAAATAAACTACATGTGTGTGTATATATGTGGCTCTGCCCATGAACATGTTTTAAATAGAGATTGGGTGCTTTTAGCTTCATCTTCACCCCAGAATTCATAAAGTCACAGAATGGTTTGGGCTGGAAGGGACCATGAATCCCTTCTAGACCACGTTGCTCCAAACTAGCAACTTTCAGAATGGGGCAGCCACAGCTTCTCTGGGCATCCTGTGCCAGGGCTCACCACTCTCACAGGGAACAATTTCTTCCCAACATCCCATCTAACCCTGCTCTGTGGCAGTGCGATACCCTCCCCTCTTGTCCTGTCACTGCATGCCCATGTAAAATTATTTTAATTTTAATATTTCCCGTCTATTTATGAGGCAGAGGGAGAATGGAGTCTGTAGAAATCACAGAAATCAAGTTTGTAGAGCTTTTAAGTCAGTTTGGAGTCACAAGATTTTTCAGGAAAACCGAAAAAAAAAAGCTTTTCATTTCGGTAACAATCCTCAAACAAACAATGAGGTGCTGTGGTTTGGTTTTGGTTCATTTTATTGACAGTAGAAGAAATTTCCTTAGCCAGTGTAGGTAACCGGTTTGTTGTTTTATGAAGGAAAGCAGGGTTTTATCTGTGCAAAGGGGTAAATTATTGAGAAGATGCCATTACTGTGCTGTCTGAATCCTCTGAGATAACCAAGCAGCGTGTTTAAGAGCTGGCTGTGCCCTTGCAGAGCTGGAGGAGGAGTCTCCCATCATTAACTGGTCCCTGGAGCTGGGGACACGCCTGGACAGCAGGCTGTACGCACTTTGGAACCGCACGGCCGGGGACTGCCTGCTGGACTCCGTGCTCCAGGCCACCTGGGGCATCTACGACAAGGACTCTGTGCTGCGCAAGGCTCTGCACGACAGTTTACACGACTGCTCCCACTGGTGAGTCAGGGCAGCTTCTTCCACGTGCTGGAGCAGCAAAACCCCACAGCCACCCCTCCTGAGTTCGCTCCTCAAAGCTGTCGAGTCACCCTGGTCCCAGCTGGGATCTTCCTCTCTTGTTTTAAATCTGAGCACTGGAAACTCAAACACTGTGAGGGATGATGTGTGATGCTCAGCAAATGGCATTTCAAACACCTTTAAAATGCTTTATACTTGTCAAGCATGCACTCACCACAGTTACTGCTGCTGGAATTTGTGTCCTTGCAATGTAAATCATGCACATGCCATGCCTTGCTGCGTGGTGGAGCTGTGCAGAAGATTGTTAGTAGAAGGTAGCCTTTTATTCCTTATAAACTTTTCAGTATTTTTGTTCCATCTGCTTAGATCTGGCTTTACTCAGGATTGCTCTTTTTATCCCTGTTCTGTTTGCTAAAATAATGGCAGTAAAGCAGGGAGTATTGACATTTAACTGGTTCTGTCATTTGGCCATAAAATTCATATATCATTCTGTAAAACAACTTTTGTTGCTTTGCACTGACAAGCTTCTTTAGTCAGACACTGTGGTTTCCTTCTGCTAGAGGGACAAGCTTAGTTGGACCCCCAGTGGTGTCCAACAGCTCTCCAGGGTGTCCTGGACTAAGGAATAAGCTGATAAAGACTGATAATCCAAGGCACAGATGATAATTTATTTGATGTTCTTGTAGACAAGGACAGGAGAAACATTGTCAGCACATACTGCAGAACGAGCCTATCCCTCTCCTCTTGCTGTACAGGAGGTCAACAACAAAGATTAATTTAGGGGTACCTGTAAGTAAATTTTATGCTGTTGGGAGAGAACTCCCCAAATTAGCAGCCAGAGCTGGATTCCAGAAAGTGGTGCTTCAGTAGCAATTCTTCCAGGAACCAGTGTCTGAAAGATCTGTCACTGCTTTGGAATTGTTCAGCATGGTGTGTGTATCTGTACCATGCAGGAATGTCCCTGGCATCACAGGCAGCTCCCATGAGCCAGAAGAGAAATTTAGGATAGATCAGGTTTTGTTCT
This sequence comes from Brachypodius melanocephalos, assembly GCA_013398615.1. Classification (NCBI taxonomy): domain Eukaryota; kingdom Metazoa; phylum Chordata; class Aves; order Passeriformes; family Pycnonotidae; genus Brachypodius; species Brachypodius melanocephalos. Next base: position 10,691,143 of record VZSR01000514.1, read on the forward strand.
TTATGGTAACAAAACCAAACATGGTATCCAAAATCATGCTGCAAACTACTGAGCTTTAGACCAAATCTCTCCAAATGTTGGTGTTAATTGTGGTTGACTTACTGCTGTATCTTAACATCACTCTCATTTAGAGGCTATTCAATCTTGTTAAGGTTTTTACTTTATGTCTAGACAGAATTTTTATTTTACTCTGAATTCATGTGATCTTTATCCTTATTAGAAGTATGATTTTTTACATGATTGATGTGTTCCTTCAAGGGAAGGAACAGACTAGAAGGAACAAATCTTCAAGGAACAAGTCATGTTCCTTATTAGGGACAAGTCTTTAAGCCAGATTTTGTTGTAAATTGATCATTTTGTACATCCTACAGGTGCTCTATAGATCCCATTTGAGAAGACACATTTAATTTTGTGGGCTAGGATATGTGGCTGATAGGAAGTGAGGTCGTCCCTGGAACAGGCTCTTAAATGCAATCCCTGCTTAAACTTTTATCTAGTGGAATTATTCTTCAAAGCCTCCACAAAGACACTTAAAAATGGGTGTTTTTATAATCAGACAGAAAACACTCATGTAACTCATTTGACCTCATTTTGTTATGTTTGTTTAGATGCTGAACAAAGGAAAATCTATTTACCAGAGACAGTCTTGTGTCTGGTACTCAGAAAAAGCTCCATAGTGAAGTTCCCAGAGGCTCTGGCCTGTGGAGTCTTTTCCACTCACCTTTCAATAACTCCACTTTTTTACTTTACACAAAAGTGTGTTCTGATGTGTCCCTTTTTGTATTCCACCATTAGCTTTTGCTGGAGAATGGGCACATTGACTTTCAGAATTTTATTCTTTGATGGATGCACTCAGTTCTCTTGTGTTAACCTGAAAAGTTTGCTTTAAATGAAATCAAAATTTTGTCTATGGCTGACTAACTAAGGGAAGAAACTTCTTTAGGAGAAGACTTTCACAGTCCAGCTTTTAGGGAGTAGTTTGGTGTTTTCTTTTTTTTCTTTTTTCCTTCAAATTTTCTGGGCTTTCTCTCTCACTCTGGTGATGTGTGAGTTTTTGTTGTTGTTTTGCTTTGTTTTTAATTCACCCAGAAACTGTTTAAATTTCTTTCAGGAGACCTGGGAATTAATTCATTTAGCACAAAGTGCTGTTAGAGATTTATGAGAGAAAACAGGCAAAATATTTATGAGCTACAAAGGTGGAAGTGTTGGTGTGTTTGGATAAAATCTGGAATACAGATACAGAAGATTCCCTGTAGATATTACTGTCAGTTAGCTCAGACCTATCCAAATATCTTAATAATAGGAATTTTAAGCCATGCAAAGGTTTTACCTGGGCTCAGGAAACCCAGCCTGGCTGGTGGCTGCTGTCCTACACACCAAGATTTTAAGGTGATCCCAGCTTCACTGAAAGCATAGGAAAGATCTTATCCACACACACTCACTGCCTACTAATATTCTCAGGTTTTAATTAAATGAATTCATTTCAGTAACTTTTTTAATAAGCTGAAACTTCAGAATGGTTTCTTTGTCTTCACAGTAAAGGCCATTGTTTAAAAGTTGGCTTAGCACTGTTCCCTATATCCCAGTTCCTAATATGAAGTTGTGGCTTTTCCACAGTGTGGTGATTGGACAGAGTTTAAAATTTTAAAAAGCAAACATCTTCCTTTCAATGTGTCATTTTTTCTTGATAAATTGCTAAATAAAATATCATGACTAAACTAAATTGCACTTTGCATATTTGATTCTTATCCACACTGCTGTACAACTCTGTGTAATGTGGAATTGCCACCCCTTTGCTCCAAAATCTGGCATAAAACAGATTCTGCCTCTTAACCATGGCCTGTTGGAAGTTGATATGCAAGTACTTTGAAGTTAATTAACTCATGATGGGGTTAAAAATAGAAAGTACCTATGTTTTTTTGTGTGAGAAGAATGAGCAACTCCTCGTGTATGAAATGGAATGCCTTATATTCCCTGTATATCAACACTTAAATAAGCCTAAGTAAAACTTAAATAAAAAACCCTATTGCAAGAAGCATCAAACTAGGCAGGAACCTGGTAGGTATTGCTGTAGGTATTGCTTTTTTAAAAATAAAAGTGGTTCTTAAACGAAGACAAAAAAAAAAAACCAAAACAAAATCCACTTTTCCTGCTGCTTGCACTCTTTCTTCCCCCTTCTTGTGATGAAGGAGTCAAGGGGTTAAATACTACTGTCAGGATTATGGTAGTTGAGTAAATATTTTTGCCTTTACCAGTTTTTCTCTCTCTATCTTAACATTTTAGGTTCTACACACGGTGGAAAGAGTGGGAATCGTGGTATTCCCAAAGCTTCGGTTTACATTTCTCCTTGCGAGAGGAACAGTGGCAGGAAGATTGGGCATTCATTCTCTCTCTTGCAAGCCAGGTAAGAAAACTCCTTTGGCAGAGGGCTTTTGGAAAAGATCCTTTAATTTCTGGAAAGAAGTTTCAGAACCAGAAGAGTTTTTTGGGAATAAGAATATTCCTGTAGGAAGGAAAAACGTTCCTCTTAAGCTGATGATCTTAAAATCTTACTGGGAAAACTTTTCTGCTGATACAAAAAGGTTCATTTGAAATTCGAATTTTTGAGCTTCCTATTAAGCAGTGCAACACAAAAAAAGGATTGTGGTATTAGGGTGAAGTCTGTAGAACAAACTCATAGACAATCATGTGTTTAATATCCAACTCCTGCAGCACTTTTACCTCTCAAAACACACCTCCAAATCTGTCAGCTTACACTGCTCAAGCTCCAGCAAGCTGAGATTTTGTAACTCCCCTCCAAAAAGAGATTTACATTCCTATAAGCTTCCAGCTATGGGAGTATTTTTAGCTCCTCTTTTAAAGTATAAGCATGGTTTTGGTGTTATTTTTTTGAGATTTGTTTTGGATGTGCCCTTTTCCTATCATCAAAAGGTATTTGCCTTCAAGTGCCCTCAGATGAAGGAATTATTTTTAGACCTAACATTATGTAGAATTTCATTTCTAAGTGGGGACTGAAATCCATTACATTGAATCTGGGCAATAGGACAGAGAATTATTACTGACAGCCGACAAGCTGAAAAGTTTTTTCTTATTTCCAATAATTTTCCAGTCTTTTGTTTTTCCTGTCAAAGCTTTATCACACTTAAAAGCATTTTCTCTCTCAATATGAAGACTTTTTTTTAAATTTCAAGGCAGAGGATGGTAAGTTCTATTTCAAGTGATGTCTTTCTTTGTGTTTGGTTCAGCCTGGAGCGAGTTTGGAGCAGACACACATTTTTGTACTTGCACATATTCTTAGAAGACCAATTATAGTTTATGGAGTAAAATATTACAAGAGTTTTCGGGGAGAAACATTAGGATATACCCGCTTCCAAGGTAAGCCTTTATTTTTTTTAAATTCACTTTTAAACAAGTTTGGGCTGTAAATCAGTAGTGACATGAAGTGATTGTCTGGAAAAAAGACGGAATACTGTTGTAGGTAACTTTTCATTTGCTATTAAAAAGAACAAAATAATCTTCCCCAAACTTGCAGTTTTTCATTTTATAGTGGGCATGGTGCCTGTAAAAGTGAATTCCATTATACGTTAAAGGGAGTTTTTAAAATTTATCTGTGTTTCAGTGATTCACACTTTTAAGCAAATGTGGTGTGAATACTGACTTATTCCTCATTAGTACTGTAATTTTGCTTAGCTGGATCAGGTTCTTTCTTACTTTTTGTCCTCCTTGTCTTCAGGAAAAGCCTGACTGTCCTTAAGATAAATATGAAGGTGACTCAATCCAGTTTTGCTTAGACTTAACATCTGTAGATTTCTAAAGATGCATTTTCTGCTTTGCAAGCCAAATCTGTGTTTGGGCAGCTTTCCCCTCTGTTACATGCTAATGCTTTATTATTCAAATAATTAAACATGAGAGGGGATTAGGAGCATCTGCATAAACTGAGCTGTAAACAGAACCCATGGGGAAGGAACATGTGTTCCAGGGGGTTGGGAAATTTGTTTAGCCCACAGTTCATATTCCTGGCCTCAAGTACATCTGCTTGATGATGACCACTCTTTATTTATAGCTTACCTGAGGACTTCTCAAAACATCTTTGTGATTTGAAAGAAAAAAAGATGGTGACTTTGGAAGGAGGCAAGCCCATGATCTATAGAAAACCTTAAGCTGTGCAACTTTTTAGAGTCTTGGTTTCTAAGTTTGGGGCAGTTAACAAAACTTCCTGTGGAGAAATTAATTACTTTTTGAAGAGTCTAAAAGTTTAGTAGTCATTATAGTTAGGTGTTAACTTTCCTTTTGGTGATGAAAGGCTGGGAAGGAACAGTTACTTGTCACTTAAATCTGACAGGCCAGTTTGGTGTTGCTTGTAACTCCAAGGCTTAGTGGCTTGCAAATGGTTTTGTTTCCTAGTTTGGGCATGGAGGCTGACAAGTGTTACATGGCCTAAATGTGCTGCAATTTTCTTGCTCTGTGAACCAAGAAGGAACTTGGGTGCCTGGAACACCCTTTTACTGCACACGAGTTTCCAGGAATTCACACAGCCAAATAGTTAGGACTTGAGATTTGCTTGCCACAAGCCACATCCATCCATACATGGAAACAGCTCTGGGAACAGGTGAACTTGGAGTCCTGTGTCACAGTACCTGGAATTGCTCCTCTCCCTGCCCAGCCACATTTTTGTGGTTAATGTGTGCTGATCAAATGCCCTTGGCACAGCTGAAACCCAACTGAGCAGGCTGGGAGTGGGGTGGGCTGCCAGAGGAGTCTCCTGCTCTGAGACTGTGTGTGGGCTGTGCTCAGTACCTGGAGCTTTGGGGAGTGCTGGGGTGTCCCCGCCTCTGTTTAACATCATATCCACCAGAAAAGTCCCTGCAAGTGTCCAAGGCCAGGTTGGACAGGGCTTGGAACAACCTGGGATAGTGGAAGATTGTACAGGGGTGGAACTGGATGGGCTTTAAGGTCCCCTCCAACCCAAGCCATTCTGTAATTGTGGGTTATAATAGAAATAGGGAATTTAATTTTTTTAATGCTTGTTCAACATCATGGTTCAGTTTGTAGCACCCTCTTAGCCACCCCTAAAATACTCTCCCTGACAGGAACTTTTTTTCCCAGGGATTCCTTGTTCCAGCTTTGCATCCTTGCTGTAGCTGAATATAGTGAATCCCATAATTGCCAGCCTCCTTGTTTTCCAGATTCCAGTTGACAGTTAATTCTTTAAATACCAAAGCTTCAATGGTGGAAGATCTGTTTGCTCAAGCCCTAACTATGATTCTGGTCAGACCCTCCTGGTGTGGCCACATGGATTTAGTGGCACAAATATACAGCTTTTAAAACTGGACAGGAAAAAAAGATGACTGACTGAAGTGAGCATCAGGTCAGGCTGGAGAAACTAAATCCTTTGTGGGTGGCTTCAGGATAGGTGTTAGCCCATATTTTTTATTTTCTGTGGCTTGTGTTCATGTCAACTGTTGTTACACGACCTTCTGGCTTTATATCAGAGTGACTTTTATAACTCCTAAGAGCACTAGATATTCTCCCTGGCAATGCTTGAAATTCTTTTCTTGTAGAGCTCATCAGAGTGTTGAGGAGGAATGGAAAGTGTAGCACAGCCTTCTGTCTTGGGGAAATGATTGGTGTGGAATTTTCACCAGGATACAACAATGGTGAAAGAAGGTTTCCAAACTTGCTGAATTTCAGTGTAGAGATGGAGGCAGACAGACGAGTTCCATTCCTGAAAGGTCACACAGCTGTGCTCTGTGTGCATGAAGAACTAATTCCAGGAATTGAGGGCCTGTCTTCCTTACATTTGACTTGGTGTCATCTTCAGTGTAAATTTGAATTTTGACTGGATGTTTGGTTCTTTTCCTTAATGCAAAGGGTTGAAACTTTCTGCTGAATACTTAGCCTGTGTTCTTCACCTTTTGTTGCTTTACAGTGAGACTTAATAATGGGGACAGGAGGAAGGGAGGGCTTAGAAGGTATTCAAAGGATCTGTCTTTAAATTGAGATGTTGTAAAAATTCATGTTAATCCTAAACAACTGGCAAGACTTTTAGATAGCTCTTGATTGCTAATTCAAAAACAAGGTGGGAAAGGGAAGAAAAAGGGACAATTATTTACTGGTAACCCCCACCAATTTTTACTGCAGTACAAAAAGATGAGCTCAAAACTTCAGCAGAACCTCCAAAGCCACCCCCTGCCTCAGATTCCCATTTTAGCATTGCCCTTCCCTCTCCATGGCTGTCAGAGGAGCTGTGTTTGCAGCAGCAGCTGCACTAGGAGGGGTTGCTATGCTACATGTGCACTTGAGTTTATGTGGGGCTATTTTTAACCTGTCACAAGGTGAGCTGTGCTTTTGCTTAAGTTGTCTTGCAGCAGTACACACCAAGAATTATTTATGTTCCTGGGAGAAAGGAGTTCCAGTTTTATTTTGAGACCTCGAGCGAATTGCTGCCTTTATTGCTAATAATGGTGGGGAGAAAAAGTGCATTTCTTCTCAGAATCTGTGACATCAGGTGTTGGTTGTAGCTGAGCAAAGTAGTATCAGCTTTTTGGTGCTTTTAATTGGTATGAATAATTGATGTGGGTTAATTTAATCTGTGAGTACTGTATATGAGCAGTCCCGTTCTCTGGGATGGGTTACATCAGTGCTGAGTAACATTTTGTGCAGTGAGTTCTTATAATAATAAGTTTTGTGAGCAGATGGTGGAATTTTTGCTCTGGTAAAAATAGACATCTGACTGTAGCTTTTATTTCTGTGATGCAGAATCCGATTTTTTTCCTTCAATTTTAAGAAGAGTTACCAAACATAAAAGGCTGCTTTTTGCTTTTGTAACCTTGTTTTTTGTTTATCACTGCACTACAGACCATAAATTTTAGGGTTGTGCTAATGTTATGATTGTAATCTTTTGTGTCTAAACTTGTACAGTTGCAAAGATACTTGACTTGTGTTAATTAATAGCAGTTAGCTCTACTGAAAAGTGTGGCTTGTGTCGGTGTAGACCAAACCATGTACGTTTTGAATGTGATGACAAGGCTTGTGTCAAAATCCTGCCTTGCTGAACAGCAGTTGTGAGCCTTACCCTGTGCTCTCATTCCCCACAGGTGTGTATTTGCCTTTGTTATGGGAACAGAGTTTTTGTTGGAAAAGTCCCATAGCTCTGGGCTACACGAGGGGCCATTTCTCCGCCCTGGTTGCCATGGAGAACGATGGCTATGGCAATCGAGGCGCTGGTGCTAATTTGAACACTGACGATGATGTTACTGTTACTTTTCTACCCTTGGTGGACAGCGAGAGGAAATTATTGCACATTCACTTCCTTTCTGCTCAAGAGGTAAGAAAGAAACACCTGGTGTGTGGTGGTGAAAGGTATTTTCCCATAAATCTGATGCTTATTTACAGCTCTGTAAATGGAATATAACCTCACTGTCCATGTAAATCACAGAAACAGAATCATAGAACAGAATCACAGAATGTCCTGAGCTGGAAGGGACCCACAAGGATCATCCAGTCCAGCTCCTGGCCCTGCACAGGACACCCCAACAGTTGCATCCTATGCCTGAGAACACTGAATATCAGCATACCTAGAAAAGGACACAAAAATAAGGGTTCTGTCACTAAGGCAAAACTGAAATCTGCCTTTTGGGTTTTTTTCCCCTAAAAGATGCAGCACAAATACTGGCCTATTGTTGCAGCATTTTCCACCTTCTATTCTAATGAAACTCAACTCATTTTTGCTTTAATAACTTTGATAAAGACTTGGAACTACTTCACTAAAGGGTGAAAGGAGGGCTGGAAAACCAAAGTAATTGAAGAAAGTGGGCATTCTGTAAATAAAAGGAGAAAAATATGAGCTTCAAGTCTAGAAAGGGATGTTTCTTCAGCAAACCACAATACTTGTTGTATTTTAGAAGAGAAAATATTTCATGTCAAGAACTTAGGTGCCTAAAAATGTGTTTGTAAGTCCAGATATCCCTCTTCTAGGACTACTGGTGCCTACCCTAGATAAATAGTTGTTTAAAAATAACTGAAGGCCATACTGCAAATATACATATGAAAAATTGGGGAGAAGAGCTGGAGAATACTCCCAGAGCCTCCAACCTTTGGTTGAAAATGCAGTTTTCCTTCTGGAGCCTGCGGGTGTGATGCCTTGGAGTGACTGCCTAGAATTTAGTGTGCTGTGCTTGGAGCAGGAATGGCCTTGGGGGAGCCTCATTCCTGGTGTTTTGTGTCCCCCAAAGATAGGCAACGAGGAGCAGCAGGAGAAGCTGCTGCGGGAGTGGCTGGACTGCTGCGTGACGGAGGGAGGGGTCCTGGTGGCCATGCAGAAGAGCTCCCGCCGGCGCAACCACCCGCTGGTGACCCAGATGGTGGAGAAGTGGCTGGACCGGTACCGGCAGATCCGGCCCTGCACGTCCCTGTCCGACGGCGAGGAGGATGAGGATGACGACGATGAGTGAGGGGCAATAAAGTGCAAATGAGCAGCGCAGAGTGCGTGAGCCCGAGTGAGCGTGGTGCTGTGGTTGGGTGTGCAGCCACCCAGGGCTAGGGGATACATGCTGGGAAGGATTCTCCGACAGCACTGGGACAGGATGGACGCTCATCCTGCTGCCTGGAGAGAGCCGAGTGGGCTGGACTACAGTTTGTATAAAAACATGAAAAAGAAACAAAAAACAGCTAATTTTATTATCAAGATGGGAAAAAAACCCCAACAAACCAAACCAACTCCGTTTTTCTTTCTGACTGTAAATCTGTCTATAAATGTACCGCATGTGGTTGTGTAAGAGGTTGTGTAATAGGAAACGTATACCAGCATCTTAATTATTGCAGAGAAATTTTTCAGCTAAGGGCACTTCTGAAAGCACATGTGAGCTGGATGGATATCTCCTCCCTCTGAGGTTCTTTTACAGTACACCCTGGCCTTCTCCATCACCTTTTAGGTACTCTGACACGTTTCCCTGAAAGGCCCTTCCCTGTGAAATCTCACTAGTGCCCAGGTCAGATTGTGAGAGGGTTTTTTTTTTGTTTGTTTGCACAGATATCCACAGCAAGTCCTAAGCAAAAATACATTCATTATTTTACTAATATTTTAGTTATTGCTGTGCCCACATAATAAAGCCTAAACTCTATGGAACAAACTGGAAGAGAAGCTAAATTTTCATTGAGCGAAATGATTCGTTTCCTGAAAAAGCTTTTTGGAGGTTTTTTTTGCCTTTTTTTTTCTTCTAATAGTTAATAGATTCCTTTTAGTATACATAAGGATATTTATTCAGAGAAGTGACCTAAAAGATAGGGATTTTATTCCTGTGAGCATACACTAAACAAAATTGTGTGAAATCTGAGAATTTGAACACAATTGAGAATTTAATCTTGTCAAAACTCCGTCTTGCTGTGTTACAAATGATATCATTTTATCATTTCTTCTTTGATCACTCAAACTTTGCTGCAAATGAAAAAACACCTTTTTAAAGGTTACTCCTCGGTCACTAAATCTGCTGAGAATCCACTTGGCAGTTCTAATTAAAAAGAAGAATCTATGCTCAAGTTGTTTAAAAGCACTGTTATATATTTCTCAGTATGTAAACCTGGGAATTTCTTGCATGTTGATTGATGTGGCCATACTTAAACTTATGTAAGTTCCTAAGACTGTAAGTTCAGAGTATATTCTCCAGTAGAAATTTTATTATATTTGATAACTTTAGCCATGTAACCTGTAATGGATAAAGTTTATCTAAAAATCTCACTGAAACACTAAAGGTTAATGCCAGTTTTTACATATACAGTGCAATTCAGGTTGTCTTGAAAAGCACTTTTGATGGTGTGGTGGTTGAATAAGGAATTTTGCAGTAGATTAAATTGTTTTAATTAGAATTTGGAAAGAAGCCCCATAGCACCTATTTTTATGTAGTTCAGAGCTATGGAAACCCTGAGGAACTTGCTGCTTTTTCTTCCAAATGCTGCTTAGATGGTGTTGAAACGTGCACAACTCCTACAGAAACTCGGTGATGACACCGAAAGTAAAGAAAAAATGAAGTACTGTATTAATTTTGCAATTTTCCCGTCCTAGATTCCACTGAGGTTTATTATGTCTTCACCTTTTTTGGCCATTAGATTTCCTCTGCTTGGTGCATGCCCAGATTTCCAGGTGAAGGATGAATGCTGCTCTGCCATGTGTGAGTGACCCAAATTCACCACCCAATCCCAGATACTACAGGGCTTCGTGGTTCAAGTTCCCTTTCTAAACTGGGATTTTTTTTTTTTTTTTTTGGTCCTTACCTTGCAGTGAAATCCTTTTATACCTTGCCTAGCTGAGGATGTAAAGCTTTTCTGTCAGGAGAGCTGAATGCAGGGTAAGCTGGGATGAGGACTTCCGTGCCCTGAGCTGGCCTGCACCGTGTGCTGGAGTGGTTTATGTCGTGCTGTGACCGTGGGGGTCCTAACTCAGCCAGCTTGAGCAGCTCTCAGGCAGTGGCCAGACCTGTACCTTCAGATCCCAGCCTGCCCCTGACCAGCTGCCCTGTGGACAGAAGGATAAGCCCCTGACTCCATGGGCTGCTCCAAGGATGCTGTGGAGTTTTCACTCCCCACCCCTGTTCTTTTGGCAGTGCTGTTCTGTTCAGGAAAGCAAAGCTTCCTCGTCCCAAGGGGGGAATGACCAATGTGAAAGTACCTTGAGCCAAACTGGCCCAGCTCTCCTGCCCACCTCTCCTGCTGTCTGTCCATGGGTAGCCTGCATTGTGCTCCTGTCCCCCAGCCCTCCCCAGAGCAGTGGAGTCCCCGTGGTGAGTTCAGCTGTTCCCAAACGCACGCACCTGTGAATTTCTCGTTCTGCTCCGACAGGACAGTCCTGGTACTTTTGGATCACTTGGTTTCCTTGATCATTCTTGTTTTGTTCTGATGTGCTGTACAATGGCCTGTTCAGGTTCACACAGGCTTCACAGGCCCTTTGGGAACTGATGAAGTGTCTTTTCCAGAATCAGAGTAATCCAAACCTCCTGTACCGTAGATTAAAGAGCTGCAACCCCTGGCTTCGTGCTTGCACCACAGTCGGTGTGTGTCAGTGGCTCCCCAATCACACACCTGAAAATTTACAGACCCTGAGATTAATCTGCACACACTTCCTTGCAGCTTGTCAGCAAGTTCTGCACTTTCAGCCATAAAAATACATATTAAAAATTGGGTTTCTCAATGTTACTTTCCTCATATATTGCTCGCAGCAGCACACGCTTTCTTAGCACAGAACTTAGCTTTTCATTGCTACCTCCTTTACAGCTGGTCATGGTTTTTTTCTGGTTTTATTTATGACTTCCTCAGTGAAAATCCCTGTATTTCTTTTGTTTTTAATATATTAAAATTTAGTAATTCTGGATTCTTCCAAAGTTCTGCTGCATGGCTTATGGCAAATACCCCCGAGTTGCATTTCCTCCATTATCCAGGTTGGTTTTTGTGTGTGGAGACCTTGTTTAATTGCTGCTTTTGGTTTTCCCCCCTTTTATTCAGTAACTTCTCCTAATACCTATTTTAGAAGGTTTTATTTAGTGTTTGTCACCTTGAAGCTGCTTGTTTTAAGCTACTCTGACATCTCTGGAGTTCTCCCTGGAGAAAAGATGTGATTATCCCAGGAGAGCCTTCCTGCCTGCCTTCCCTGAGCAGGACAACAGCAGCCTGGCTCTGTCAGCCACAAACCTTCAGCAGCAAGTTTTCATCTCCCATTTCTCTGCCCAGTAATTTTCCACGTGAGAGCTGCAGCTCCTGGTGCTTCTCCTGGCATCTCCCAGCTGTGATGATATTCTTCCCTTTCTGCTTCAACAGCTCCAATCCTTGCATGTTTTGCTGGTGTTCTCCCTGCAGGCACTTGTAACCCTTGGGATGGCTTAACCTGTGCTCCTGTTGAGCTTGTGGCACTTTTGTCCTCGGTTTTGGCTGAAAAGGAATTTGGGTGTTGGATGAAAGCTCCGGCGTTTTCTGAGCTCGGAGTCACTGCTGGCACAAGGAGGTACCGGAGTATTGAGAAACAAAGTACCAGGGCTCGTTTCTTTTTTAAAACAACTCTAAACTTTTAACATCAATTAAATGTTTTCCTCTGGGTTTTGATGGTCATTTCAGTGTCTCCCAAACACCTCCCCTGTATCTGACCTGTTTTATCCCAGTTCCTCTCAGAGGTCATGGATAATTCACTGCTGGGCTGTGTTGAGTGCTGACAAGGAGCACTCCCTCTGTAACAGGTGACCTCTTTTTTGGATGTTTGAAGCTGGTAACCAAGTTTTCAGTTTAATTTAAAGCAAACAAAATACAGAGTTTTGTAACTTGGACACTTTGGTTTCAGCTTTTTTAGTCCCCATCTAACTCCATGTGTGTGGCACTTGAACAGAGTGTGAAAGAAGGGTGGAAACAAGAACTGGCCTTTTGCCTAGTGAGGCTCAAAGCCACCAGCACCTCTTGAGCACTTTTTTGGCTTTATTTTTCAATGGTTTGATAATGCTTCAGCTCTTGAGAATGTACAGAAAATGTTGTTTGAGTTGTAGCTGCCTTTGTAGCTTAGTGGAAACCCACAGTGATCTCTTCACCACAGAATGGTCTGAGTTGGAAGGGACCTTCCCCTCCCACTGGACTGTAAATATTCACCAAGTGTGATCAGAATTATGTTTCTGTACCTTATGGTTACCTCTCAGTGTCTCCAAGCCCCAGATTGCAGCAAGAGCTCTTGCCTTTCAGAAATTATAGAAATTTTATCACTTTTTATTGAAAACTGCACTGAACGCTAAATGTCCACCTTTACAATAAACAAATACAGTAACGGTAACACACTAAAACAAAACATACTGATAGCCATTGGTTTCTTTTTTTGTCTGTTTGAGACAGCTCAAGATTTCTTTTTTTTTTTTTTGTCACAGAAACAGGAATGTACCCATACAAAGGCTCAAAACAGGCCATCTTTAAAAACAAAAAGGCGATGATTCACAAAAGACTATGAATATAACATGTAACTAGTTGATACAAATCTAATAGGATTTGTTAAAATCAGTCACATCTAATAACACATCTTGAAGTGTTCTTGTATAAAATATCACGTGAAGAAAAGAAGACTTTTATCAATGTCTAAAAAAGTGGATTTTGTTCATAGACAGTCTGACAAGTTACCATAAAAAGTGTTTCCTGAGACATAAGGAAATGCAACATTATTCTTGAACCCTTTCCAGCTCAAGACTTTTTCCACTTGATAAAATAGCTGCAGATTTAAAACTGAGAAAATATATTTGAGTACAAATAGTGTGTGAAACTTAATACTTTCTTCTTTTTTTTTTTCCTTTTTTTTTCCTTTTTTTCTTTTATTTTTTTTTCTTGCATCATTGCAGGGCGTAGGTGGATGCACAGCTACTTTATTCAGTGTATTGGGCAGAGAAGAGACTGGCAGTTTGGTTTTCCTTAGCCTGGGAGGGCAGTGGTCAGTGCCAGGAGCCCTTTCTGCCCTCCCCATCCCACAGATCCTGGCTGGAATGGCTGGAACTTAGACCTGGCAGGAGAACTTCTGTTACACGGCACTGGCCCTGTGAGACTGCAACAAGGAGGAGGAGTATTTTCTCTTTTTCTTTTTTTTTTTTTTTTTCCTTCCACTTCTAAGCCAGGACTGCTGCCCCCTGTTAGGAGAGGTCACCAGATGCAAGAGAAAGGAAAGGGCTGAAGCCACACAATGGTTTCTTGTTAACTCTGTAAAGATGGCTTAATTCAGTGGCCTGGACACAGTGCAGGAGCCCTGTCCTTCCCAAGGAATTGAGGGGGGGAAAGAAATTAATTTTTATTCATGTGATTGATGCACAGATGAAGGAAACTGAACACACAATAACAGAAGTTGCTCATGAACGTATCACATCCTAGTTTTCAGCACTGCAGGGAGCAGGTGACTTCTCCAGGGCTTCTCCCCAGTCTTGGCTGCTGTCGCTTTGTCGGGAACACTGGAACATCAATGATGCGTCTGTCCAAAATCAACGTTACAAATTTCATATCAAATTCTTCTCTTTTTAGTTCATGTATAACTTCTTTTCCAATGTCTCTTGGTCCTAAGTTTATTGAATGGGTTTTAAATTATCTGCTATTGCTCATTGGGATGTTCCCTGTTGTCCCCATGTTTTGTGGGCTGGTTGGGCGATGGAGCTTGGGAAGGATGTGCCACTGTGGGAAGGTTGTGAGTGACAGGGATGCCTCCGGGAATGATGCCCTCCATAGCTGCTGGGATTCCTCCTGGAGCCACACTGACCATCCCAGGGGGATACCTGGCAGAGGGGACACAGAGAGGCAGGTTTGTCACAGCAGAGCTCATCCCACACCCATCACCCCACCAGCACTGTGGAGAAAACACCGCAAGGAGATCCCACTTCCCTCCTGGAGCCACGTTTGGTTTTCCTTCTAAGTTACAAGAGAGAGCTCAGAGTTAAACATTAACTGCTGTGCCTTGGGTAAGTGTCCTCTGCTACACCACCAGGACTGCAGCTTGTTCTGTGCCTTCTCAGCCTTCTGAACCACTAGGAGGCCCTTCTCCTTTGGAAATTTGGGTAAGGAACCATCTGGAATGCTGTCTGAAACCCCAAGCACTGGCATGCTGACCCTATCATCCCTGTGTGTGAATACCGTCAACACCTACACCTGTGTTGTAAGTTTTCCCTGTGTGGAAGGTGAGCTGCATCGAGGAAGATGCATCATGGAACAGCACAGCTCAAAGATGGGATGAGATCTAATCTAGTTTTTCCGAGAGCAGGAGGAATTATACACATCCCAAGAAACAACAGTGAGTTTGAGAAAGGAGAATAATAGTAATTTCTTCAGCTGTGATGTGGGAGTAATGAGGACAAAACCATGTGGAGCTCTGTGGCCCTGTGAGTCCAGAGGGCTCCCACTTCCCTGCAGCTCCACTGCCTTGAGGCAAGGGGGATTGGGAAGCTGGGAGGGGAAGGGAATTTTATCTGCCTGTGAAGGTGGTGAGCTGAGCCAGCTTACAGGGCTGCAGCTCCCAGGAACTGAGACAGTTTAAGGCTGGGAAGCTGAGGCTTGTCTGGGGTGCTGGCACTGCCATCGTGTTTGGGAACAGGGAAAGGCTTTTTCCAGGTATGGATGTTCTGGCCACAGGCACTGCCTGTGGCCTGCAGGAACTGCCTGGGGCCTCGGGGCTCTGGTGGGTACCTCCAGCCTGGCTCTGCCTGACATGACCTGATGTGCCCTGCAAGGTATTTTGTAGCTCAGAGTATTTTTGGCAGTGGTGATACCCTGAATGAGCCCATGCTCCTGCTCCTTGAGCCTAATGTCTCCTACCAGCATTCTTGGAGCCATCTAACCAGAGCAGTAAGTAACCCTTAATCCTGGATTTAGGTGGAGATTGGGTCACCTGACTACAGCCCTATATTTGGAGCTTTCCCCTTGGCTCATTAACCTACAGTTGGGCCTGGCTCAGAGGTTGGTCATGGGCAGGAGCACAGTGTTGCTGCTGCAGTTCAGAAGTCACATCCAGCTTGTGGAGGGGTCTGGGGGGCTCCTGGCGCTTCCAGAGATGCTGCCCAGTGGCTCCCATCCCGCAGGGATGCAGGCTCTGGGAAGGGAGGATTTATCCAGCCGGGGTTGGCTCAAACAGCATCAGTAACCCGGTGCTGGAAGTGCTGGTGCCCAGGGAGGGGCCGACAGCAGCCGGGGTACCCGGTGCCCACCCTGGCTGTCCAGCCGGGTCCCAGCCTTGCCGTGCCGGCGGCCCCGGGCGCTCCCAGTGTCGTGGTGTCCCCGTTCCCCCGCTCACCTGTACGTGGCACCATTGAGCTCGGGATGAATCGCCTGCTGGTCTATTACTGACCACGGGGCCGTCGTGACAAAGAATTCCTTATTCACACAGTTCCTTAGGCTTTCTGGGATGCGCCCTGGAGTTGGGGAGAAAGGTGCATTTGTGTCAGGCAGGGCCCAGCTTTATCACCCTCTAGTGAGCTGCAATGCTTGTAATTCCACTATGTCTGTCAGTGTAAAGGATGAATAAACATCTTGTTTCAGAAGGATGTTGTGGCTGTCCCGAGGTGCAGGGTTGGAGACCAGCAAACCAAACCAAACCCCCGGTTTCTCACCCTCCACTTGGCTTTCAGAGGAGCTGTTCTCTTGAGGGCGACTTTTAGGACAAGAGAAGCAGTCTTGCTGGAGTCTCATGCCCAGCACCTTGGGATTTGGTTTTGGAATGCAGTGGCTGTGTCTGCACCACTGTGTGGGTTAGCACCAGTAACAGGGGCAGCAATTACGGCCTCCCTGTCCTGTTCTTCCCAGTCACAGACACCAGTATTTGCCTATTCATTAAAAAAATAAAACCAACACAAAACCCATCACCCAGTCATGACAAAACAGGGAACTATGGATCCTCAGCTCTTTTACTGGGAAGCAAACTGGGGTTAGATCCCTTTCCCAGGGTGCATCCCTGTCTCTGCTCCTCCTGGCTCCTGTTCCAGGCAGGCAGCCCGGCCCAGCGTCCCCAGGGGCTGGGTACCTGTGATCGCACGGCGGATTTCGGTGGCAGCAGCTTCTCTCATCTCTAGGGACGCTTGCTCGCTGTACCAGGCTGTGTGTGGGGTGCAGATCAGGTTGGGAGCATCTTTCAATGGGCCTTGAGCAAAACTAGGAGCAGAGGAAAACAAACAAAGGGATCAATCAATGTTTAAGCAAAGAATAAAAGATAAACAGCAAAAGGCTTGTGGCCTGCCCTCTGTGTATGCAACACTCCTCCCAAGGCCAGGCTGGATGGGGCTTGGATGAACCTGCTCTAGTGGAAGGTGCCCCTGCCCATGGCAAAGAACTGGAACTATATGACCTTTAGGGTACCTTCCAGCCCAAATCATTCCATGATTCCCTGGCCTGACAGTCCCACCAGCCCAAAATGGCCACGGAAGTGCTGGGGAGGAAGCCCAGCTTCTCTGCAGGGCTCAGAAAATGCAGGCTTCTGAAAATGCACCAAAAAAGAGCTGAAACACCAACCCATGGGGTGGTTGGACTTAATGCTCCCATGGAAATAATGTTTGGGGGTGTCTGCAGCATTGTGGGGATGAAGGGGCAGTCTGTGTGTCATCCCAGGATGGGAGGGGTGCACACTGGGGTTCCCCTTGTGAAGGAGCAAACTTTTTGTTCTTTAAATATTTCTGTGGTGAGAGAAGCTGCACTTCCAGTTACAGCCCAGCCCTTCCCAGGCTGCAGGCAAAACTGCCCAGCACTGAGTGAGTGCAGTGAATTTCTACTCATGGGATAGTGAATGTTCAGGGTTTTTTTCTAAGTACGGGCTGGGTTCTAAGCTCCCAGTGTCCCTTTGAGCACACACAACCCCAGTGCTGCACTACACCTGATGGCTGCTGCAAGGTGACAACAGCAGGGCTGTCCCCCGGTGCTGGGCTGCATGACAAGGGGCAGTGACACTCGGTGGATGCTGAGTGCCATGACAGACGGTGACACCAAGGCCCTGCCCCACAGCGTTACCTGAACGGTTCCGACTCGTGCACGTCGAGCGCGGCCCCTCGTATCCGCCCCTCCTTCAGCGCTTGGGTTAAGGCCTTCTCATCCACCAGCCCCCCGCGGGCCGTGTTCACCAGGAACGCTCCCTGCCTCATCTGCACCGGCCCAGAAAGGGATCACTGTCAGCTGGGTGCACTGACCCCATCCCACCCTCACCCCCACCCTGGCATGTGCCTCCAGCTGGGACAGCATCCTGCTGTTTGTGCTCCAGCCCCAGAGCAACCCCCATCCCGCTGTGCACGGCTTTTCCATGGGATCTCCATCTCTGGCTGGTGTTGGCAAACAAAACCCACTGTTGTCATCACCTCTGCACCACAGGGATGGGGATCATTTACCTGGCAGGACACTGCCCCCCTAAACACTGTGGGGAGACACACCTGGATGCAACCAGCTGTTCTGGAGCTGCTGGCTCACTGGGGAAGCTGAGGGATCTGTGGCCAGCTCCTGCACTCAGGCCCTGCCCACCAAAGCTGTCCTCGGCCGTGCACATGAGGTGAATTAATTACCTGCTTAATCGTGAAGTCGTTGATAAGGTGGTGGTTGTGTTCGTTGAGGTTGCAGTGCAGGGACACGCAGTCGCTCTGGTAGAGCAGGTCCTGCAGGGTGTAGACCCGCTGGACGCCCAGGGAGCGCTCGATGCCGTCCTGCAGGTACGGGTCATAGAAGATCACGTTGAAGCCAAAGGCCTTGGCTCGGACCGCGACCGCCTGCGCAGTGCGACCTGTGCCGAAGGGAAGGGACAGGCCGAGTTAACTGAGCCCAGCTTCCCTCTGTCTGTGAGGCTGAGCTCCCAGCAGGACCTGAGGACTGTCCCCTGGGGCCTGCTGGGCTTCCCAGACATTCCCTTGCTTTGTCTCAGTTTCCTCATTTAAACATGCTGGTATGAGCTTTTGCCATTAATCAGCTGATCCCACCTCTAGTGCTGAAACTCTCTGCAGCTGTGGTTGAACTTAAGCTCTGTTGTACACAGCCCGGGCACTGTGCAGCCCAGAGTGGCTCAGGATGGGCTGGGTTGGTGTAGCTGTGGCTTGGGGATGGGATTTTTTGGGAGAGGACAGCAGCACTACCTCTAGAAGTATGGTCCCTCAAAAACACCGCTTGTGTTTCACTAGAGCTCCTCCAAGGACTCAACCACAGCTCAAAACCAGCACCTTCCCCAGAAAACCACGTGAGATATTCTCCCTATTTCCCCCGATCCACTGTGGTGGTTCTGGCTTTGGAAATGCTCCTTTTGGGTCCTTCCCAGGGCCAGTGAAGAAGCACCGAGCGCCCTTGTCCCACGCACCGAAGCCGATGAGGCCGAGCGTCTCCCCGCGGATGCGCGCGGCTCCCGAGGCCACCTCGCGGATCTGCTCCACGCTCTGCACCCGCGTGCCCTCGCGCAGCGCCTGGTACAGCCACGTGTTCCGCCGGTACAGGTTGAGCACGTGGCACACGGTGGAGTCGGCCGTCTCCTCCACGGCTGCCGAGGGGATGTTACAGACGGCAATCCCTGCAGGGAGCACACGCAGATCACAGCCCTGGCCACTGCCAGCCCTGCCAGCTCCTGTCCCCTGCCTAAGGCACACGTTTATGGAATGGGGGGACTCCCAGCTGCCCTTCCCACAAGCTTCTTACACTGGTATTGACTCTGTGCCCCTTAAACACCCACAGATGATGGTTCGACCCCACCATCCCATTCTGGGGGTGCCTTTTAGTGGGTCCAGACTGGTGCCCAGCCCAGCCAGTGGGTGGCCCTGGCACCATTGTTCAGGCACTGGTCATTAATTGACTGCAGGGTTTAAAAACCACCTTATGGAAAGCAATACCAATTAAACTTTACGCTACATTTGTGGGGAGTCATTACATTTTCTACTCAAAACCACATCATTTGGCCACCCAATTTGCCAAGTAAAAAAAGGATTATGCTGCAATATCCCATTACTTTATTCGTTATATCTTTCCTTTCCTGATGTTCAAAGCCTCAGAACATTGTTATAATGGATAATAACAATAAGAGTTAAAAACATGAAGAAACCATTACGCTGAGGAGACACTGTGATCCTCTTGAAAAAAGAAAACAATTCGCTATAT
This sequence comes from Brachypodius melanocephalos, assembly GCA_013398615.1. Lineage (NCBI taxonomy): Eukaryota > Metazoa > Chordata > Aves > Passeriformes > Pycnonotidae > Brachypodius > Brachypodius melanocephalos. The sequence continues at coordinate 10,710,727 of VZSR01000514.1, forward strand.
TGAGAATTGCTTTTTTAGGAATGACTATTTGAGACTCTCTTATCACAATTATCTCTGTAAAACGGCTCAGGTGGAATGGCTGTTACTCTTCACTTCCCCAGAGATAACCTTTAATACAACATATCCCAAACACTACTGCAGGGCTGCTCCACAGACTGAATCTTGGGATCAGATGAGTAAAGCCTGTTGTAACTCAGCTGCTAAAACCAGAGATACAATTAAGCTCTTGCAGCTGGGGATGTGCAGCCAAAAGTCTGTGACCACCCAAACCAGTTTGGAAATTGGGTGGCCCCAGCATGTCTGACAACATGACTCTCCTTGTTTTTGACGATCCACACTAAAAGCCTTTTTCAGGTTCCTGAGGCACCTTTGATGAGATAGCAAAGGAGGTGGCAACAACCCAACACACAATTCCTGCTCCACCATCCAACACAGTGCCTTCCCAGAGGAGCAGGCATGACTCAGAAAACCAGCTCAGATCAAGAGACTGATCTTGCTTAACAAAATATAATAAAACACCCTTCCTCCAATTTTTCTAAAGCTGTATCAACTCTCCTGTGCCAGAAATAGAACAGCCATACAAATATCCAGCAGTATGAGGGGGGCACCTGGAGCTCGGAACAGCTCCAGTAGGAGCTGAGGAACAGCAGGAACGGGGCATTCAGACTGGACAGTTTTAACACAATAGGAGCCCTAAAGCTGCTCTCTAAAAATGCCTAGTTTTGTTCACTGCATGGTCAAGTTTTCTTGGCATAATATTCTCTGTGTGCAAAAAACGTAAACTGCACCAATAATTTTAAGGGTCAGTTTTCAGCATGGTGCCATGGAAGCAGCAGCTCTTTGTGCTGATTTTAAAGGATTGGAAGGGGAAGGAGTCAGGGTGCAGAGCTGGGACCTACCGAGCTCCCCGGCAGCTTTGATGTCGATGTTGTCGTAGCCGCTGCCTATTCGGACGATGACCCGCAGGGCCTTGAACTTCTCCAGGTCCTCCCGGGTCAGGGTGATGGTGTGGTACATCATGGCCCCCACAGCTTCATTCAACACCTGCAACAAACACAGGAGTCAGGAGCCACTGGCACACCTGGGGGAACACCTGCAGCTCAGGAATCAGGAATATGACACAGTGAGTTGGACATTTTCACTGCTGACCCGCTGTCTGAGCCAGGTGGCACCAAACCCTGCAGGGGTGTGACCCACCAACAACATTTGGGAATGATTTGGTGAGTATCTGAAAATAATGATGTTACATCAGAGCAGACCAGGCAGATGAAAATCACATTTGTCTCTCACCTGCACCCTTTTCCAGGTGGTTTAGGAATCATTCAGGCAGATTCATGCAGTGGGGATGAGTGTTTTTACTTGGAAGCTCAATTACATGTAAATACTTCTCTTAAAAAATATTTTAGATTTATTTAGATTTACTATTTTGATTATCTACAAATCCCTCTGCTTCCAAGCAGCAGTAATTCTGCTTTTAGAAAGGAATTAGGTGTTGCAGCAGTGTCTGTTGGGTTTGAACAGGACTGTGTGACACTCCTCACGTCTCGACCTCCCTGTGCATGTCCAAACCCCAGCCAAAGCAGCCACATCTGCCTTTCCTGGCTCTTCTCAAGGGGACCTGAGAAGTTCTGCAGAGGCTGCACAATCACACAGGCCTGGGCTTTTCCCCCCTCAGTGAAGATCCAGACCTTCACTAGTGCTCACCACAAGCTACCTCAGTGCTCCAAAAACCCAAGACCTATCCAAACCCCCCAAGCCTGGCTCATCTATCAATGTCTCACAAAAAACTCTCATTCTCCTTCTCCCAGATTTAATATCTGCGAAGACCAGCACTGATGCTATTTGTATTCCTCTTTCCCAGATCTTGGAAGTGATTTCTGATCACTTCAAACCTCATTTGAGGTTTCTAAAATAATACTTTTAAGAGAAGTATTTACATGTAGTTGAGCTTCCAAGTAGAAACACTCATCCACACTGCATGGATCTGCCTGAATGATTCCCAAACCTGCTCCTCTCCCCCTGGAGAGGGAGGAGCTGCTGGAGGTGCACCAAGCACCTATGAAGACCCATCAGGTGCAGCTGGGATGGTGTCAGCAAAGCCACAGCAAGAGCACTACAGACTTCAAAACACGTGAGAAATGTTAATAACACTGATGTGAAAAACCTGATGCAAAGAGATAAAGTGGCTTTTTTTTTTTTTTCCAAAATAACATCTGGCTTCTAAAACAGCCTGAATGAATTTTAATCTGCAGTGGCTTCTGTTGATGTTATCTGCTGATTGACTCGAAGTGCAGCTTTGTACACTTTCTGCTCAAAAACCAAACAATCACAGACAGCTTTGGGTTGGAAGGGAGCTCATTTTTCCAAACCCCTGCCACGGGCAGACACCTTCCACTGTCCCAGGCTGCTCCAAGCCCCAATGTCCAACCTGGCCTTGGGCACTGCCAGAGATCCAGGGGCAGCCACAGCTGCTCTGGGCACCCTGTGCCAGGGCCTCCCCACCCTCACAGGGAGAAATTTCTTCCCAATATCCCATCTGCCCAGCATCCCATCTTCCCAATATCCCAATAACCCTGCCCTCTGGCAGTGGAAGCCATTCCCTGTGTCCTGTTGCTCCACACCTTGTCCAAAGCCCCTCTCCAGCTCTCCTGTAGCCCCTTCAGGCCCTGGAAGGTGTTTTAAAGATGTGGAAGAGCAAGTCCAGACCCCGCTGCCCCCAGCCCCCCACAGCTCTCCCAGTACCTTCTCGTGAATCTCCTGAGTTGATTGTGCGTCACAGAAGGCCACCGTGGCCAGGTCCTTGAGGATGGGCATCTCCACGGTGCAGTCCCTGCCGTCCAGCAGTGCCACCAGGGGCCGCGGATGCATGGGGCCGTTCATGATCTGCGGGCGGATACCTGTGGGCACAGCGAGCACAGGGCTGTGACACGGCTCGGCTGGGCTCCCTGCCAGGAGAGGGGCAGCAGCACCCGGTGACATCCTGCACTGCAGGGGTGACAGCAACACGGGGGCATGTCTGGCCAAGAGACTGGAAAACTCTCTGAGAACACAGGGAGTTTTGCCCCTGTATTTTTAGGGAATGGTTTTACCATGCTGACCACTTCAGAAAAACAAGTCCGAACAGAGAATCGCTGAAAAAATAGGATTACTGGAAAACCATGGGAAGAACAGGACACTGAAGACCTCTTTAGCACAGAAGGTTATATTCTGATGTATTATCAACTACCAAAGGTTTCATGGGAACAGCAAAACTCATCTTTGTAAACATTCTCCTCTGAGATGAGGAAGGAATTGATCACCACCAAGGGCCACAGGAGGCTGAATTTCATATCCTATTTATTGCTCTGTTGGGGATTAACTGGTTCATTTTGGGACAAGTCATTTAGAAATTTCTATACCTCCCTTTCAGTAAAGGTGTTTATTATATTAGGACCCTATAAAATATCTCAGGTATCTTTCTCAGCTGCTCAGGCAGTTTTTGGGCAGAGCACAGGTGAGGGGACCAGGTGCTCTGGGTATAATATGGTGCTGTATTTCTGCTGCAGCACCATGAGATGGCTGGAGATGGAGGGTCTGGGTTTGAGTCTCCAAACCCTCAAAAAAGCAGCTCCAGCAAAGCCCCTCCTTACCAAACCCCACATCTGCACAAGAACCTGCCAGGGCTACCAGCCAGCATCTGTCTGGTCTTTAAAGGCAGTGGTTGTGCTGGTTAGGGGGACAAGCCCAGGCTGAGGGAACTCCATGGGGCTGTACTGGGGTATTTTGTGGGGGAATCTCCCCCAGCTGATGTGGGTGTTACAGACATGGGCACTACAGGCCACAGCAATGAACCCCTGACCTCCAAGAGCACGGTCCTGGGGAGGGACCCTGTCCTGCTGCTACACTCACACAGCTACACTCACTTCACACGAGAAAAAATAACTCCATGGAAACAGGCAGGTTTAATGGAGTGGGTTCAGTGGCTCTCCACTCCTCTCCTACTGAATCTGCCAAAAGAAATGAAGAACCAACCAACTCAGCAGACCTGACTGAAGGTTTTCAGCATTACAGGTGGGTGCTTTTGGAACTGGCCCTTCCCTCCCCCTTCCCTACTGAGGTCTCCATTTCTGGAAGTAATCCATTATGTTTGCATGCATTTCATCCAGATGGGAGTGCAAGTGTGTCAGTAGGCAGGGTAGAGCACCGAGACGAGCTGGATAAAGGAAAGAAGCTTGTGATAAGCAGATAAGCAAGAATAAAAACATGCCAAAACCTCTGAGTGCTTACACAATCCCTCTGGGCAGCACTGCACCCCAGGCTAGATTATTTTCTCAGGTTAACAAGCAAGTGAATTATAACACTGACTTAAATGCTTACTAATGTGTATGATCTCCAAGGCTTAGAGCATCACCTGCCAGTCTCACACCACGACTGCAAATAAAAAGGAATCTGATGCAGGGCCAAGGTGGCCGTGGTGGTGCCAGTCCTGATGGCCACCATCCCTCTCCCCAGGCTTGGAGCCCAGTGCCCAGCAGGGACCAGGACCATCCTCAGGGCAGAGCAGTGGGCACACAGAGGTTGGAGTGGCTTCCTGTGAGCATGGCAGGTGGAAGATGAAACCACAGGTTATCTGAAACTCTGACCTTTAATCCAAGCCCCAAAATAACGGGTTTATTATGCTGCCCTTACATAAGCTTCTTTGAAAGTCAAACGAAACACAGCTTTTTTTCCCTTCTTCCTTTTCTTTTTGGTTTTTTTTTTTTTTGTTGTTTTTTTTTTTTTTTTTGAAACAGCATCTGTGTCTCTGCTTGGGATTAGGGATGTAATTGTGCAGGATGACACAGGCTGCTTAGGCACGTCACCCTTGCCCACACACTCAAGTGCAGTCACTGAGGACGAATGTGGCTGGAACCTGTGAGCTACTCACAGGAACTGCTCTCGTTTCTCCTACCTCAAGGAGGAAATTTATTTCAGCTCGACAAGGAAAGTTCTGAAGCAAATCAATACAGGATGAAGTGCATAATGCATGGAAATTACGTTTTAATAAAAACCATTGGCAGGTTTGCAGCTCAAACCGTGCTGTTTTCCTCTCCCGCCTCTCCCGTTGCCTTTCCCACCACGCTGCATCCATTCCTCACCGTCCTGCTTCCCACCTCTGCACAGACACATCCCAACCAACACACTGGGGCTGACAAAACCAAGCCACCCCGGCTCATACAGCACGTTTGTTCTGCAGGAGACTGCTTCATTAACAACGAGGTATGCCACGGATCAGAAAGTAATTAAACAGCGGCCACTCCCCCGGAAATTGTGATAAACCATCGCAACAATTTAACCCTTTCGCTGTGCCCAACCGAGGGTACAACTCTGTGTAAACCACGAGCATCCCCACCCCTGTGGAGATGGGCACCAGCTCTCCTCGGGGCTGGGCTAGAATCAGCTCTGCCTCCCAAATTCGGTGCCTCCCACACCATCTGAAGCCGATTTTTGCTGGGAACCCCCCCAGCTGTTCCTGCAAAGTTGGGGCAAGTATTGTTCAAAACGTTTTTTGGGTTTTTTTTTTAGGCGTTCTCAGCCGCCTGCGGAGCCCGGCCAGCAGTGTGGGGAGAGCTTGCTAAGGAAGAGGAAGAAGAGTTTACGAAAATAAATAAATAAACAAAAAATTAAAAAAAAAAAAAAGCAAAAAAAAGCAGCAAGGTTTTGCAGGCACAGAGAACTCAAACTCCACCCCGGCTCACAGGCAGCGCCGCTTGTTGCACGCAGCCCCGCGTACAAAGTGCTTTTGTTTCATTTTTAATACACAAAGCCTGCTTGTCCTTTCCTGCCGCTCCTCCCCTTTGCCACCCACTTGTATCCGATCCCAATGGCACCCCTGCCAAGAGAATTAGGGAGTGCTCCCTGCTAAATGGCAGCCTTTGTGTGACCGCAAGACGGCTGGTACTATCTCACCGAAACAAAAGCAGAAGCCATTTGCCTAATTCTTATTAATCTCAGTTGCCTGCGCCACGCAGCATTAAAATATGGGGGAAAAAAAGGAAAAAAAGAAAAAAAAAAAAGGCTTTAAACATGTTGCCCTGCAGTATATAAAAGTGCATCAAGAAGCGATCCTGACACTCGCCTGAATTACCCGCTCACAACCAAGTAGCTACAGTTTTACAGTCAACTACACACTTTATTAAACAAACAGAAAAGAAACAGGAAATTTCCCCTTGCCTGGAAAATGTTGCCTCCACATTCTTCTTCTTATTAAAAACCACACATGGCAGTGGAGGAGTAGGGAGGGAGGAGGAAGGGGGGGAACCCACACACGATAAAATACTACCACTTCTCAGTGCGTTGCCTCTCCTTTCGTCTACGAGGGGGTATCTTCAAACAAGCGATCCCGCGGCCCACAGCTGCAACATCTCAAGACAAATGTCCCTTTGAACACGGAGGGAAAAGAAAAGGCTTTTGTCCCGAGCCCCAGAAGAATGGTCTGAAATTGCGAGAGGAGTTACAGTCACCTCTGCGCGGCTCCCAACTCTTCAGAGCACTCCCTCCAGACTTTGCCGAAGCTTTTAACTAATCGTAGTTCTTTCCCAGCCCTTGAATAAAATCATGTGAGTGCCAGCCAAAAAATCTTATGCTATGCACACTAAAGGGTTTGTATATGTCACAGTTGCTTTTCCCCCTTCCACTCCCCTCCTCCTACTGACTTGCACATACGACGGGGTTTTTTTTCGAGTTGTCTCAAATGGATTTAATCTGTGCCACGCTGCGTTTTATGTTTGTTTGGGTTTTTTTGTGTGTGCGTGGCTTTTTTTTTTTTCAACTTAAAAATGAAACATGCCTTTCTTTCCATGCAAAGCGCGGCTCCAGAGAAAGGCTGATAGCCTTGAGCAGCAGCACCTCGAAAACAAACACAAAGCACTGGGGAAAGCAAGGCTGTGCTGATCTCAGCTGCACCCAGAAACCAAGGGCCAAAATCTTTTCTGATGTGTGAATCCAGTGATTTTCAGCATCAGAAATGACATTTGATTGCTGGCAGGATTCACATCTTAGTGGACATGTTCATCTCCTGGTCCTGCCCCCGAGTTTGTCCCAAATAGGTAAAAGAGTCCCACGTCACCGCTTGAGGGAATGCTGGAGTGTTGTCAGGGAAGGTTTGGGTTGGATTTCAGGAAAAGGTTCTTCCTCAGAGGGTGCTGGCACTGCCCAGGCTCCCCAGGGAATGGGCACAGCCCCAAGGCTGCCAGAGCTCCAGGAGTGTTTGGACAAAGCTCCCGGGGATGCACAGGGTGGGGTTGTTGGGGTGTCTGTGCAGGGAGAGGGGTTGGACTTAATGATCCCTGTGGGTCCCTTCCAACTCAGGATATTTTATGACTTTGTAACTGTCATCCCAATCCCACACTCTGTCCGGAGTATGTAGGACACTGCTGCTGTGTATGTGGAGAGTGAGGGCAGTCCCTGTGCAGTGCCCCATCTCCAGAGCACGGCTTGGAGCAGTTGTTGGAACAGTTGTTTTTCCCTCTTTCCAGTTGCCATTGCCAGCAACACCAACAGCTACAGACAATCCCCATCCAAGAAATGAGGAAAAATCTGCACCTCAGTCCCATTCAACACCATCAGCACTGCCTCTCCACAGCGTTCCTGTGTCCCCATTTCATCACCATCCTGCTGGTTCCAGCAGCATCATCCCATGGCACACACAGCCTGCTGCAGACAGGGTCCTGCTCACCCGGGAGGGAGCCTCAGGATGCCCAGGGCAGTCCTGGAATTGGAGGAGGGGCAGGAATAAGAACAACAAAGGTTTATTACCTGGAGTTGGTATGACTTGTAACACTGGCATCAAAAGACCTGTCAATCTCCCTAAAATCCAGTCTCTGACTACAGGACAAGGGGATTTAGGCACATCTTTCTCTTGAACATAAAAAACCATTGCTTAAACACTTGAAATCCTCCACAGACTTGCTGTCCCAGCCATCACCTCTGCATTACAATCTGGAGAGCCAAGGTCCTAAGGGGCCTTTCCCAGATCCCCACTCCCTGCAAGCACAAAGGTGAGTGACAAAGGTGCCACTGAATGATTCTGTGAGGAGGGGGATGTCTTGGGAAAGCACTGTGATGCTGCAGGACCCAGAGGACCAACTTCCTCCACCACAACCTGCTCACCAGTGATGCTCTCTCTTTCACTCAACTTCTCCTGTTAAAAAATGCTTTTCACAATGAATGCATATGCAAAAATGAAATAGGACACAAACCTTATCCCTTAAAAAGAAGGGGAAAATACCCAAACAGATATTTACTGTTTTTTCTAACTACAAATACTCTTGTACTGTGCAGACAGAAGCCACACAAACACAGAGCATGTTTAGAAAGTGTCATTAAATATATATTTTATAAATAATCACTGTTTGTTTTGTATTTTAAAAACACAGCATCTTTGAGGCTGCCAGGATCCTACCAGGGAAAAGTGTCTGAACTGATGCTGGAGCTCCAGGCTCAGAGCCAGGGCTGCTGTGGGGAAGAAAGATGATGGCAAAGGGGAGGCAATTTCCAGCCCACTGGAAAAACCCACAGGTTCATGGCAGTCTCCTCTGCTGAGGGAAATTGTGTTTCAGAGAAACACCTGAGCTCCAGAGAGATGGGCAAAGAGGCAACAAGGCCCATTAATTAATTAATTAATTAATCCTGCCCTGATGGAAAGGGAAAAGCTTGTACCTCCTGTTGGGAAGAGCCTGTGCAAAACCCTGACCTCTCCAGCATGTTTCCTCCAGTCAGCACAAAACAGCTGGACTTTGGCCAGTTCCCTTTCCAGATAACTTTTCAGGGCTTCCTTGAAGAAAGTATTTTTCAAAATTCATAGCCAGTTCCCATATAATATCCTTATTAGCTGATCCAAGCACCGTGGTTACAGTCCCCAGCTGAACTACAGACACGGCAGCCACAGAGAAATGCTCTGTTAAAACAGAAATACACATTTCTTATTCTTATTTGAATTCCTGCAGGTGCACACACCAAAGCACCTCCTTTGGTGCCCCCCCATTAAAGCACTGGGAGACCCTGCTGATGCCCCGGGGATGCAGCCCTGGGGCACAAAAGCCAAATACAAGCTTTGCAAAACTCTGAAATTATCTCTGGACTGAAATGAATCTCAGGAGCACTGCACATACAGCTGCAAGGACATGAGCTGGTGTTAATGCAATAAAAGAGTAAGAGAAGAGTAATGCATGGCCTCTGCTATTAAAAATGTGGGTGTTTGAGTTATTCCCACTTTGTCAGGTTGGTAAATCTGTGTCTCGGAGCACCAAATACCAAGGAGTGACTTCAGGAGGAGCTACAAGGTCTAACATGAAACTCCAAATGGTCACATGAAGTGATGGGAGACAGGGGTACCCGAGGGATGTGCTGGCCCAGGGGCCATGCAGAGACCCTGAGGAGGGGCAGTGCAGGGCAGGGCATGGATGGATGGGATGGCAAAACCAGGGAGGCACTGGGAGCTGCCAGGGCACGGGAGAGGCAGAGCAGATGGGAGAGGCCATATGGGGTGGTGAGGGAGGGATGCTACCAAGAAAGCTAAAAGAAGCACCTGGGAGAGAAACTGCTTGCTCAGAGCAGCTTAGATTCCTGTATTCTTTTTCTTTGTTTGGTTTCGGGTGTGTTTGTTTGTATTCTTTGTTTTTTTGGTAAGAGAGAGATGTGAGAAAGAGAAGAAAAAACTCAGTTAGGGTTTGTTTGCTGGTTATGATTCAGACACCATACAGATCCTCAAACTGTCCCACTGCCCAGGGCTGAGCTTTGCAGCTCATATTAAAAAAAAAACCAAAACCACAGAGAAGGTAGCAAAAAAAACCCCAATAAATTCTCCTTGAGTATGCTCCATTACTAAGCCCAGTGCTGGAAACAAATTGTATTCCTGGTGCTCAGTGAGCAGCTTTCCTGATATTATCCAGCACTCTCTCTTGTGCTGCACTTCAGCTGCAGGATATATCCTTTATTTTTCATGGGTGGGACATTCACCTCTGAGCCACACATTCCAGCCACATGGCATCATGCATCAGGGATGATATCCCATGCCAGCTCTCCTTTGGTCCCTCCCTGTCCTCTTAATCCATTTATCTTTTTCCCTTCCATCCAAATGGAAACAAATTACAGTGGTGAAAAACAAATGAGCTGCTCCAGGAAATGGACAGCTTTCATTGTTTTGGTTTTTGGTTGGTTTTTTAGTTATTTTGATTGAAAAGATAAAATAAATAAACCCAAGGAGAAGGATGCTGCTGCCAGGGGAAAGCTGCTGATATCGGCCATCTGGGCAGGAGGCTGCTCAACTTCAAATTGCCCTGAGGGATTCAGAGGCTGTAAAGACGTTTTGGAATATGAGATATTGAAATCAAGGCTAAAGATGAGCCTGTCGACTTGCAGTGACAGCCCTGGCATGGGGACAGCCTGGAATTCTGCTGCCTGAGACCCCCACCACACCAGCAGTGGGGCTGGCCACAACACACCAGCACTGAGGGGTGCAAACTTGGCTTCAGCACACAGACAGAGAGACCACTGACAGCCCCATGGTTTAGACTGGAAATTCCCTCAAATTAAAAAAAAAAAAAAGCCCCAAAGGGAAAGTATTAAAACAAGCACTTGGATCCAGTTTTGGGAAGCGGAAAGGATTCAATCCCCCCAGCTGTCCGTGTGCCACCAGCACCTTTGGGACTTGTATCTGCACATTGATAACGAGAGATTCTGAGTGGAAAGCAAAGGAAAGGCCATGTTGGGAGCTAGCTGTAGGAATTAAAGGATGCTGTTAATCACTGACATTAGTCCGTCCCACCATGCTGGACAGAAAGTGATCTGGATCTTTAAAGCAACAGGGCTCCCTCTGAGCATCTCTGCTTTGCTGCTGGCATTCCTGAGATCTGTTGGAGGTTTAGATCCCAGAAGAGGCTTAAGACAGCATTGGAGGAGTTTCTGTCTCTGGAGAGACAGCACTGCTTTGTTGGGGTGGGAGCCTGGAGAGCCTTTTGGAAGATAAATCCTAATTTCCACGTCCACCTGTAGCTGTTGTCATCTCAAGTCACTCATTTGCAGCCAGAAGGGACAACAACCCCCCAAGGATCCAGCCCAGGCTCTACCTCACACTTTTTCTGTAAGGGCAATGTGGGAGCCTTCAGTGAGAGCCCAGCTTGACTTCAGGAGCCTCCCCAGAGCAATTTCTGGCCAAGCACAGAGTGCCAAGAATGGCTGGCAGCTGCCTCAGCTCCTCCTGCACACGCTGAGGGTGGGGCACGGAGCAGCCAAAGCCCTGGCCCGGGCCAAGGGATGACTCCAGTCCTTCAAATCCACCTGGACACCTCCAGCACCTTCATTCAAAGAGTTAAAAGGCCACGAGCAGTGAGTGCTGTGCCAGGTAGCCAGGACACATGGGCCGTGAGCCCTGCGAGCAACACCAGGAGCACCTGAGCGCTGTCAGGCACCCCAG
>VZSR01000514.1:10722260-10826957 GCA_013398615.1 Brachypodius melanocephalos
CCTCTTCCACGGCAAAGATCCAGTGAAGGAACCCTCAGCACAGCCTAAATGTGAACGTTCCCATGTTCACACTGCTCCTGCTTTTTGGTGTCCTGGTTTCTTGCTTCACTTTTTTCCCGTTTCTTTCCCCATCCCAGTCTGTACCCGCAGCTCCTCTGTGCCCTCCCATCGCTCCTCGAGGAATCTGAGACCAATTCCTCAAAGCGCAGGAATGATGGTGAAGTGTGTGAGCAAGGGAATAACCCTGGAAGGTCCTGAGAGGTGCTGAATGCCTGCAAATCCCACTCATTTCCCTGAGATAAACACCCTCACTTCCCTGCACCACCGGATTATAAAACTAAGTGAGAAAAACCCCCTAAATACCAACATTCAAATGCACTTAACTACAACCTACCTGCTGTTAAAGTTGATTTACACCAAAAGCTTTACAGGTCTATCATAGGATTTTATCATGGTTGCACTTTAACAAAAACAAACAGGCCACACTTTACATTCCTGTTGACACTTAAAGCAGCCCAGAACCATAAAAACAGAGCAAACAAAGCTCCGGGCTTGGCAGTGACCACCAAAGCCCAGCTGCTCTCCTTTGAATCCTTCAAGAACAGTGTGAGAAGGGAGGCTGATCACCTTGTGGGGCTCAGAGCCACCTGGCCTGGCTGAAGGTGTCCCTGCTCATGGCAGGGGATTGGACCTTTAAAGGTCCCTTCCAACTCAAACCATTCAATGATTCCATGAACTCCAATATTTTCTGGTTTAACTAATATTGAGAAACACTGGTTGCACCTCAGGCAGGATTTCCCAAGCATGACTGCATTAAGAAGACAGAGCTCTGTGTGTGATATCCTAGAAAAAATATTGAAGAGAAAATCACTCCTGCTCCAACCCATGTTCCTTAACTAATATATTTGATTATTTTCAATATTGCTGTAAAGCTGTCTCCTGAGATACATCAGGAAAATGATGAAGGATCCCACACTGTGCCTGCAGTCACCTTCCCAGAGGAGCATTTTCCGCTGGAAAGTTTAACAGGAATTGGGTGACATGGGGTCCACCAGCATCTCCTGGCCTGACATCTTCTCTCTGAGCCACCTGCAAGGCTGCTCACTCAGCTGGGGAAATAAAAAAGCCTGCCCTGAGAAACCTCAATCTCTTTAGCCAGCTTCTCAGAAAAAAGATTTTAGAGATGCCACACAATACAGCCCTTTTTAGCTATCTGTGCCCTCTAGCCATGCATTAATACAGATGAGACTAAGCTGGATTGAGGGAATTTTAAATTGGTGTGCTAGATGATGTAGAAGGCTATCAAAAATAAAAAAGAAAAAAAAAGAACAAAAGAAAAAAAAAACCACTCAAAAATGAAAGAAACAACACAAAACTGAATTGTAGGCTGGAGATTTCATGAGGTCAGGGTGAGCAGGCAAAACCTCTCACTGGAAAGGTTATTAATAATAATGTCTTATCTCCTGGAACAGAGAAATTGCCTTGATTAATAACAATACCCTGATTATTTACAAACTCACACATCTTAGAACATTATAATTTAATTGTTTTTTTAGACTGAGGACAAAAAAGTGGCGTTCAGAGCAGGGAGCTCTATATATTAAACTCACCCTTCTTAACCCTTCTGACTTTGTAGCTCTGTAGAGCCTCCCTGGCTGCTCACCAGTAACTCCTGTGTGCACCCTGAAGGTGCAAAGGGCCCTGTGGGTATTTCAGGAAGAAATGAGAGCGTGGCCATAGGTATGGAGATTTTACACAAAATGAAGCTAAATGTAGAAATTTTGACTTCATAGAATCATGGAGTCATTTAGGTTGGAAAAGTGCTCAAAAATCATCGAGTCCAACCATTCTCAGCACTGCCAAGGTCACCACTAACCCATGTCCCCAAGTGCCACATCCACATGGCTCTTAAACCCCTCCAGGCATGGAGACTCCACCAGTGCCCTGGGCAGCCCTTTGCTACACAGATATCATGTTCCTGTCAACAAAAAAGTGTCTTTTGTAATTCAGGGCTATTAAATTTTTCTTGAAATGTCCAAATCAAATTAAACCAAATGAGAGGTTGGTTTTTTGGTTTGTTTTTTTTTTTTTTTTTTTTTTTTTGGTAACTTTGTTTTAAATTCAGTTCTTTCAACTATCTGCTGAACCTTCTGAAAATTAAATTTATTTTATTTTTAATGCAATGTGCAGTCGTAGAGATCTCAGGAAAAGCATGTGGTCCCAGAAGCACGTGGGGTTTTTCCTAACCATACAAGTTGCTCTAATAAAGAATATTATCTCCCCCTGCAAACCTTGTCTGGCTTCAGTTTTCCAAGCTGAATGAAGATAAGGAAAAGTTCAATGATTAACTTTCCCATTCTCTACTTTCCCTCTTTATCAGCCTTTTCCTGGCCACTAGCATTCCTGTCTGGCTGCAGATCATGGACTGCAGGTCTGGACAAGAGCACAACCAGGGCTGGAAACAGCCAAAATGCTCCCAAAAATTCTCAAATGACATTTGAGATGTGATTTCTCTTGGTACAGTGGACAGAAGCTCTAAGCAAGGACCCAGGAGGAAGCTGAGGTTCTTCTGGCCACCCACCTCACCTTCTGAGTCTTCTCAAAGCTTTGGAGGCTGAAGCAAACCCCTCCAGATCTGTCCAGCCAGGCTGTTCCTGGATGCACAGCATGCACTAGGAATGGCTGAGAACATACCTAACATTTTTTCTTATCCCTGACCCTAAAACGTTCCGTGGATTAGTGATAATCCCCAGCCACACATTTCACATCTTAAATTAAAACGGGACAGGGCAATGCTGATTGAAAACCGTCACCAACGTTGTGACACCGAAGTGCCCCTTCACAGGTCACCCTGTGACCTCCCATGTGTCAGCACAAGTGATGGTCACCCCATTAAGGGTTTCCACATGGGGTTTTCCTCTGTGCCCAGGGTGGGCTGCAGTCAAAGCAAGGTTAAACTCTCATCATTTTGTAAATCCTAGCCCTGAAGCTGCTTCATCTCCCCCTCTCTCACCCCAGCCAGAGGGCCCTGAGCCCGGTCAGCTGCATGCCAGTGCCTTCTGGTTTATGGAAAACCATGCTCAATGTCCAAATATTGCACAGATCCTTGAATAATAGAGCTTATAACCTCCATAATTTATCAGCAGTGTTTAAAATAGTATCACTAATAAGTAATTGTAGTTGAAACATTTATCTTAAACCAGAGCTATTTAAACGACGATAATCTAGAAAAATCTTTGCTAATCTGCTCCATCTTTGAGCAAAAGAAACACACACTCCCTGGCTTTTTGTACTAAAACAAAAAATGAGCATTGGCAGGGCAAGCAAAATCATCTACAAATACAAATCAACCTTTTCTCCTTGTGAGCCAGAGTAGCCCAAGGGATAACGGCACGATCACACTCCTGATGTATTTATACAGCACATTTCATCTTCATTAATCCACATAACACACTGGCACATCCTTATTTTTCAATTCAAAGAATGATGAGCTGTTCCTGTGCTGGGGCAGTTCCACACCCACCTCTCCCACAAGCGCTTGGGTCTGACCACCAGCCTGGAGCTCCAGGGGTGTCTCTGCCCTCCCACTCCCTTGGGAAGGGGCTGTAGCACTGCAGCCCCAGCTTGTCCCAGCTCCAGGCTGTGGCCCAGGAGCCCTCAAAGCCCCCCACACCCCTCTGGCCACAGCAAGGGGCTTTAAGGACCTCCTGAAGCAGCCCTGTCCTTGCCCCCACGGCTCTTCTCATGGGGGTGACCTCAGCAAAGTAACAAGAGCTAAAGGAGACACCTCAGGATGCTCAATAAAGAATTCCTGCTCAGATCTGTCTTTTCTCTCTGTTTTTCACGAGCTGATGTTTTGGCCAACAACGCTCATATTTAAGGTGTCTTATTTTCTTGTGCACGCCAGGGATTGCTACAGTGCAGCTCCCACAGCTGCTGGGAGGCATTTCCTGCAGACATCCTCAGCACACTGAGAGACAAATAAAATCCAAACTGTAGAGAAACTGACTGCTCTTGAAACCACGTTAACTCTAATGGGCTGAAAATGTCTTCATTTTTATGTCTCTTCACTATCACAGTGCTGATGTAGGTAAGCACAGGATATAGGTTTATCTAATAATGTATGCCCAAGATAGTGAAAAATATTTCACATTTGCCTACAGTTATAAAACTGTAAATCACACTGAACAATATCACTGCAGTAAGCTCTTTTCCTCTAACCATTTTCTATATTTTATTGGTTCAATAAAACCCATCACCTATCAACCCAAGACATGTACTTATATGCCGTATGGTGAGTCTCAATTAATTTATTCAGGCTTAAAACTGTGCCATGAACCCACCAAAGTGAGATATGGCAAAATGAACTGATCAGGTTTATTTTCTTTGTTGGGAATAAGATTGGGGAGGGGAGGGAAAGGGGTCTTGCACTGAAATTTCAGAAAGCTGACAAAATTTCCTGCCTTGCAGCAGAGGGCAGTTGGCAAAGAAGGATGCTGATGCATCCCACCCCTGTCTACGTGTTTATACACTTGATTAGATCATCCAGATTACAAAACAAACCGAATCAAACTGAGTGTGTTGGGAAAACTCCCTGTGATCTTGCAAAAGAGACTCCTGCAGCAACAACAATCCTACATCGTGCCTCTGTCTGAGGGGCCCCAAAGCCCCCCCAAGAGCTGACACAAAAGCACCCTGCTGGCTGTAATCAACAGGTTCAGGGGATGAGGCAAAGAGGGGAAGTAAAGACATGGTGCTCATCAAGACACCCAGCTAAACGATCATTTCAGAATTTCACACAGTTTTCATCATTCATTCCACAAATACCCAAGAGGTAATTGTGCAGCATTCAGTGTAATCTAGTCCTCTAATTAATACCTTTGCTAATACAAAGAAAAACCCAGTATTGTGAAAAAAAGCCCAGAATGTCTTACTTTTCCAAGAATACTTGAGAATACAGAGGTGGTTTTTTAGTTACCATCAAACCCCTTACTATTTGGTGGAATTCCTTTCAGCAAGTTTTCCCAAATCTCTCCCTGATTCTCAGCCCAACATCAGTTGCCTTCCTTGACCTGCTGTCCTCTTTCTGCAAGCAGATAAAATTTGTCTCCCTGAACCCCTCATCCTTTGGAAGGAAAAAGGAAGGTGATTCTTCAGCAGAAATTTTCTAGAAGTTGCTCTAACATAAAATCAGGATTCTAGAATGGTTTGGGTTGGCAGGGACCATAAAGCCCATCCCATTCTACCTCCTGCCATGGACAGAGACACCTTCCACTGTCCAGGGTGCCCTGTCCAGCCTGGTCTTGGACACTGCCAGGGATCCAAGGGCAGCCACAGCTTCTCTGGGCACCCTGTGCCAGGGCATCCCCACCCTCACAAGAAGGAATCTTTCAATATCTAATCTAAACTGATATTCCTTCAGCTTAAAAACCAAGAGAGAGATCCCCTATAAAAAGAGACCTAGATTTGTCAGAGGGTGTGGAAATGATTCCTGAGTTAACCAAAACAGGCTATTCTGTTACTCCTCGGAAGAAGCAGTCCTTGAGAGAGGTGCAGATCCATCTCAGTGCCTTGCTCAAGGTCTTGCCAACTGATATTGAAGGTTTTCAAGACTTTTTTGTTTGTTTGTTTTGTATGTAATGCAAGGCTCACAATGCTTGAAGAACTCCTCTTCCAGCTCTCACTGAATGAACAGGATGGATCTGCACCAAGTGCAGCCACGTTGTCCTCTCTGGGGGCCTGCAGGAGGTGTGGGTGAGGATGCAGCACAGACACCCAGACAACAACACATCTCACCCTACTCTGCCTCCTGACTTCAGAGTGAGCTGGGGAACGCTGCCTGCTGCCAGCATGACGTACAGAGTGTGCAGGGGACATCCCTGGCATGTGCCTGGGTTCAAGCAATCGACTTGTGCCTGCTCTGCTGTTTCTGCCCCTGTCAGGCACAAAAAACCAAAATCCCAGTTGCTGCTTCCTTGTGATTCACATGAGGAGTGCCTGGAGTCAATGGGTTCAGTGTGGGGATCATTCAAACCAGCTGTGGCCACTAAAAGAATCCATTCTTCAGTCCTGCGACCAGGCTTGCTAGAAAGTAGGGAGCAAATGTTCCACCCTAAATAGTTTTGGTCTGAGCACAAGAGAAGCTATTGGCAACAACAACACTGAGAGAAAGAATGCCTTAGCATCAGGCTCAGATGCCTTGCAAATGTATTTTGTATCCTCTACCCCAAATTGTATTTCTTTCTGCCTGTAACAGACTACATGCTTTAATCGGCTGTGGCAGATTGCTGAGTGTCTTTATTTTGGCTAGTAGAGAGCTCCCTTCCATATGGGACCTATCTGGGTTGGAAAGCACATCGACTGGGATGGAGAGCCCAACCCCAGCTGAGCACCAGGCCACCGTGGCCTCCACTGAGAAGTCAAGTTATGCAGGAGATACAGAAGTACAAAATGGCTTGGATTGGAGGGGACGTTATTGCTCATCCAGTTCCAACACCTGAGGGAGACCTTCCCCCAGACTACATTGCTCCAAGCCCTGTCCAGCTTGGCTTTGAACACTTCCAGGGATGGAGCAGTCACAGCTTCTTCACCATCCTCACATCAATGAACTATTATTTAACAATATTTAACCTAAACCCACCATCTTTCAGTTCAACAGTTCCCTCTGGGTGACCAACCAGGCCTGATCCGAGCATCTTTGAGCTGACTGGCAAGAGCAGCCCTGACACCGTGCATATGTTCTCAATTTGATGCACTTCAGAAACAAAATTAGAAAAGAAGTTATTGTGCTGCACTGTGAAATACCAAAAGCACTGAACTGTGCTGCATTAACATGGCATTGTCTCCAGGACTCTTGTCCATCTCCAGGCTGACAGGAGGAGATGACACACAGACACTGAGAAGTGCCCATCTCCTTTCCTCACAGCCCCAGGTACTTTTGTATGGCACAAGAACACACATGAATGTGTGCACATGAACGGCTCCATCCCCTCCATCCAGTTATCAGTGCAGCCCGAACTGGGGACAATGCTCATTAACAAAAGATACAAGGTGGGATAACAACTAGAAGATAAAGATTTGCATTTATTAATGTCACAATATAAAGGAAATGATAAACCCCTGCAAGCCCAGTTTCTAATTTGGTCCTAATCCCACTGGGCGTAGCTGTGTCAGCCCTGGCTGCCTCTCTGTCTCAGCCCCAGCCTCCTTTACATCGGTCAGGACAAGCCTTTTCCCAAATCACAGCAGCTGGCTGGAGCAACCCTCCACATCCTCTTTCTTGCTACAACTTTCCCTTGGAGCGTGATGACTTTTAAATCCTTTTTAGGCTCAAAGCCCAGTAAGCAGTAAAGCCCAGCACAATGTAATATTTATTTCTGGCAACTTTTTTTTTATATATATACGAATCCAATAGAAAAATAACCTCAGCAGTATTTGTCATAGCCAGAGGTGGATTTGAAACCCTTATGAAGTGAATGTGCTGCCCACAGAGGTGCTTGATGCCTGGTTCTTAACAGAGGAAGAGCCTGCTCTGAGCCAAAACTTCTGTCCTCCTCCACCTGTAGTAAGGAGTGACTTCGAATCTTTTGGGGAGCTGGAAACTTTGGTATGGACAAAGAACTCAAATGAACAGCGACAATGGCTACAGAGTGATTTCCTTAATTAAAAATTTGGCTGTGTTCCTTAAGGAGGAGGAAAACAATGCTACAGACTGCCAAGGCAAAGAGCAAGTAAAAACTGTAGCACATGTAGCTCTGGAGGAAACACAAATGGGCTCTATCAGCCCCCCAGAGCCTCCAAAACCATTTGTAATTATTAGGCTGAAAATCAAGCACAATCTTGCTGCTGAATCAGAGCAGCACAGGCTTGTGAATATGACTTGGCCTTAATTAATACATTTTGACAAGGCTCAAAACACTCTCCAGGCAATTTAAGACACCGTAAAAAATAAGGAACTGACAGTTTTTGACCTCAAGATGTCAAATACAGAACTGCTGTCTAGTTGTGACGAGCTGTCACTCTATCCCCTGGACATCCCCACTGTGGCTCTGCATTTCACAGGGTGGGCTGCAACCACCCACTGTGGTCCACGAGAGGGCTGGCACGTTCTGAGAGCATCAGTCAGCCCATCCTCAACAGCATCTGAGAATCCCTGCCAGCACAGCAGCAGTGCTGGGTGGTCTTCTCAGCCTCTGCCCTGCTTGGTGATGGAAAAAAATAACCAAGAAGGCTGCGTAGCTTTTTTAAACAGCAGACCAGATCCCAAGCACAGCAGAGTCTCTGAGAAGAGACATTCCAGAGCGTGTGCATCTCTCAAACCAGCACAGGCACAGAAAGAGTGCACAGAAAAGGGAGGAAAGCCTTTTTCAGGGTTTTCTGAACAGGTAGAGAAACTGCAGCTCTTCCCTGTGCTGGTCACGTGTGATCTGTCAATCTGACCAGCACCTGACACCTGTGATCAGAAAGAAGCTGATACCTGTTGTGCTGAGACAACTGAACATGCCTCAATGGAAATTCCAATGTCCCGTGCCAGAACAGTGCTCCCAGGGAAGAGGCAGAGTCTGGGGAGACTGGGAAGGCAAAGGGAGAAGGAAAGACTCCTTGGCTGCAGCAGAAAACCACCATGCTGATGCCTCTCCCCAGCACAGGACTCCAGCCAAGGAGAAACAGGGGTCATGGACTGGTTCCAGGAGTGCACTTGAGGTGCTCTCACTGTAATTGACGGTGGAACTGTGCCCTCCCAGAGCTGTGCACACTCCTTGGGGTGATGGGAGCCCCCCTGTCTGACTGAGCATGGGGAGTTGGGGTTTTCCTGCTTCAAACCAGCCACAGAATGAAACAAAACATGAGTGTCAGATGTCAGGAAGGCTGAGGAGCACAGCTGTGGACTGCAGGCAGGTGACCACAGAGCAACAGCAGCAGTAAGGTTGAGTTTTCAGAGTGTGGCTCCAAAAAGAAACCTCAGGACACCCTTGCAATGTACTTCCATGCAGGAGATGAAAAAGAATCATCTCAAACTTGACAGGAGAATATGGGTATCACCCTAGGAGATCTCCAAAATTGCCTTACACTGACACCCAGGAGCTCCATGTGGCTTAATGCAAAGCATCAAAGCATAAGTCACACACTGTTTACAAGAAAATTAATCTTAAAGTGAAATCTTGGAATCAAGAGGTTTCTTTAAAAGAATTTTAACTTGCTCTTTTGCCAAATTCTGATTGAAAATCTTTGCTCAGACCCCAAGGGCTCATGACCCACTTACCAAGCATGGCACTGCTGTATTTGGATGGACTTGAATCAGAGTATTTCTAACTCCATGAAGGGTAGGAGCTGGAGGCAAACAAACAAAGTGTGTAATGGTGCCAGCTTGAGAGGGGAAGTGTACAAAAAACTTGGAACACAAACATTTTGTGACTGTTACCAGCACCATTCTTCCCAAGCATGGAATACTTTCCTAGAAACTGGCTACCTTTAGGGCATGCTCTGTCCCACTGCAGTTTTTTGGGTGGATTACTGTGGCTGATTCCAGTATTTTCCTCTTTCTTCTGCTCTCCTACCTTTCTTCCTTCCTCTCCCATTTCTCCAGATGTGTTTGTGCTGGAGCAAAGCTGCTTCCCTTGACTCAGTGGGGCAGTTTCCAGTCCTGCCTACTGTCAGCACTGTGTGCAGCCCAGGCTTTGCAGCATCCCTTAGTATGTGCTTCTCCAAAGAACCGTGGGGCTCTAAGTGCCTTATGAACACATAAAACAAACAAATAGGCAAGAGACGTATTAAGTCAGTGTGCCCAATAACTCCCCAGTGTGGAAGTAAAGGAAATTGGAGATTTCCCAGGAAATTGTCCAGAGTAAGGCCAGGTTCACATAGAATTGTGTCCTCTTGGCACCTGGCACAGGCGATCAATGATCAAACCAAAAAACCACCAAAAGCTGGCTGGGAATTGCATTGCAAACTCTTGTCTTCTTGAGTCCAGCTCAGAGAAAAGCTCAGCTTCAGAGCTAAGCACGAGTTACAAGATGTATTTACTGCCAACTTTCCAAACTTCCTCCTAGAAGGACAAGGCAGTCAAATGGATCTGCTCTGGGTTTCTCTTACAAACCTCCACAGCCGCAAATCCTTTACAAGGTGATTTTTACTTAGCAAAGCACTTACTTTTCACCCTGAGCACTGTCTCCCCTCTGACAAATATTTCTACAGTCTGGAACTTTGTCATATCGAGCTGTGACCAAATTCATTATCTCCACACTCCTGTTGTGTCAATATTACATGATTGCCGTTTCTCTTTCTCCTCCTGAACTTCTACCATGATTATTAACACTGCTGTTTGTGTTCACAAGTGGCCTCCTTTGCTTTACTGTAGCCCATAGTGTCACAAATCCTAAAATGATCCCAAAGTACTGATACTGGCACCACTGGCCCCTTTCTGCTTCAATCACTTATAACTCTGAAGCACTTCTCTGTTTCAGAAGCCCTGGATACTCCTTCCATCCACCTCACAGCTCTCTGCACTTTCAGGTTTCCACATTAACACTCCAGACTTCGTGTAGTTCAATCAAATTCAAAGTCTCACTTTTTGCTCTCTATCCCAGCTACCACTCAGCTGTGCCTGGTTGAAGCATTTATGGCAACCATTTAGAATAGTCAAAAAGCCACAATAATTTATCAATTAATTTTGCACCCTCTCTACAGCAAAGCACAGTGGGTCTGTATCTATGAATAATTTTCATTTCCTGAGGGTTTGGTTGCTTTTTTTTTTTTTTTTCTTGAGAGCATTGCCCTGAGCTAGTTGGGTTAGATCATGAGTAGGAGCAAAAGCCAGCCTAACACCAGAATTTTAGGCTGAGCAAAACTGGGATAAGTTGCCTAATCAGAATGAGAACAGGGTTCTACATAAAAATGCCAGAAATTAAGAAAAAAGTAACAGTCAACATTCAAAACCTCTTATAAATGGCAAATGTCCAAAGCAGAACAACAGTTGTTAACACACAGCCAGTTCTGCACCTCAAAGACCACGCAAAAATAACCCCAAACCGAGTAGCCAACAATAAACTAAACAGTCAACATCAGTGATGACTGGTACCACATCTAAAAGCAATTTGAGCTTTAATAATTCAACACAATTTAATCTGCTGGTAGTAGGAAAGGTGGAATTTGCTTTTTTCCAAAGGGTGACGTGGATGGATATCCTATCTCTGTAAGGTACACCCCAATTTGTGGTAAGTGCTGGGCGTGAAGCCAAACACACAGAACACACACACAAAACACACAGAACGCACACACACAAAGCCTTGATGTTCTCTGGATCAGGTCCACAAACCACAGAAACCAAGATCAAACAAGAAATTCTCCAACAGATTTAACATTTGAAACCACGCAACATCACCGATATTTATTTTACCCAGAAGAGCTGACTAGAATTTTGTTTCAGAAATTCACAAACTTGCAAGGGTTTGGTGGAATTCCTTTTCATGCCTTGCTTCAGCCTGTTAGTATCAGTCCCAGTGCTAATGACCCAACTTGTGAATGTACAGAGGGAAAACAGAGCTTCATGAAATATTGATACACACTTGGAAATGTGACAATTATCTCCAGAGCTCCTTGGTAAAATCTGAAAGCAAATAAATAGCAAACATTTCCTGCACTCATTAAAACACTGGAAAACAGAGAAAGAAACCTACTCATTATCCATTTGACAAATCTATCCTATTATTTTTAATAATGCACAGGCTTCCAATGCATGAAACGTACAGCTTCTCCTGCTTAAGAAACCATTGGGTTTGTAGATCTAATTTTAAGAAATGCAATAGAAGTCAGTGATGTAGAGCTGGTTCCTTTTGCAGAACAGAGTAAAAATCCTTCTCCTATTGAAATCAATGACAAAATCACAATTTTTCAAGTGAACTTGACTCACTGCCCTACTTTGGAAACTGCTCCTCCAGAAAGATATTCCACAAAAATTATAAATAATCACTTCATTAGTGTTTTTCATATAAGCTTCAGAAACAGGAAACTGGAGTGAAAAATGAGCTGATGAGCCAGAGCGTGGGGCTGCTGGTCCATGGGATGTACCTCTGCACCTTGCTTATCTCACAGCAGGGACATGATCCCCTGGCTCTCCCTTTGGACAGAGCATGGTATGGGAGATGCCACACTGCTCCAAGGGAGCCTGGATGAACAGCAAATACAGAAAACACCTTCCCTGCTGAATAAAAACGAGCCCTGAGGGGAAAACTTCCACTGCAGAGCATGACAGGTTGGTTGGCAGTGCCTGCCCTGATGCTATTAGTTATTAGTAATCCTGGTTTGGGGACCTTTTAGCCCTGACTGCAGATGAAACAAGACCACATTCGCTGCAGACAAGAATGAAATGGAAATTTAAGACTCTTAAGCCAAATGTTTCAGCTGGTAAGATAACAGCTCCCACTTTTATGCAGGTCTGCTCAACATGAGGAAGAACTCAAAGATGGGGAAAGCTCGACAGGAGAGATTACAGGAATTGCTGGCCAGGTGGGATAACTGAAGTGACATTTAAGCATTCCTGATTATTTCAGTGTCCCAGTGGGATGGTCTAGATACTGACATGCTCTCTGCTGTCCACACTGAATCCTCTCTTTTATCCTTCATAATATTAATCAAGATTTCTTGCACTGACAAGACAAAATATATGCACTTGCATGAACTACTGTACTTTTTCAATATTCATTTAAACCTTTCTAACAAAACACTCGAAAGATGGCAGGGAACAAAACAAATGCATGTGACATCTCCATTCCTGGTTTTTTGTTCACTCCACAGGTAACAGTGAGAGACTCCAATAAGAGACTGGGCTGATAATCTATAGGGTCAGTAAGGGAATGTGTAGGAGGCAGCTCAGGGATTTGCAGTGTTTAGCACGAGTGTCAGGAAACGTGTTAAGGTTAAGACCAGCAGGGGAGTCAGGTGGGCACTGCCTGGGAGTCAGGTGGGTTCCTGCATCCCACCACCCTACACCTCCCGATCCTCCCTGGATGGGGGGAACCCACTTGGAGATGCCACCTTCACATCTGGAAAATACCTCAACACCTCAGTTCTGATCCTCTTTCTCTGACTTTTTTCATGGAAAGTACATCCTAAATTATTTCTTACCACTGTGTTTGTTTCTAAACAAAGTCCTGTCTGCTTGCTTGCTCACCAAGCTAGGAAATAATAAATTGCTCAATAACCAAAACGAGACACTTCTGGCAAACAATGAAGACTGCAGAAGCACTGATCCAAATGGATAATGACTGAGACACTGATTATATTTTTGAGATTTTTTCTCCATTTTCAGGTCTATACATATCTGCACTCATAAATAAAACATGAGAATGCCACCTTGGCTGTTCATACCAGTATTTACCAAGGATCTCCACCAGTAGATAAACCCTGCTGGTTACCTTCTTATAGTCACGACCTGCCCATTGTCTCAGAGCCTAAACCACCCTTTTCCCAGGGACTGTGATGCTTTTGGGAATTGCAGGAAACTCCTGTGGTGCCACTTCTCCCAGCCTCTCCTTACCTGACACTGCTTTCATTTACAAGATGAGGCAAGAGGCCATCATCTCCCTTGGCCACACAAAATTTTTTGACTGAGATTCCAGAAGGGAATGCTGCAGGTAGGAAAGGCCCACAATCCTCCACCCCTGACCCTACTGCTGGATCAGCTGTTCCAATGTGGAGCACAGCTCACTCATCTGCCGGCCATGCTGCACTTTTTGAAACAAAACAAAAAAAAAAAAAAATTTATGCCGGGCAAACGAGTTTAGGTCAAGGGCTTCCAAACTATCAATGAATTGGAGCCAGCAGGCTGGGGGATGAGAGGCAGCAGCCCCAGAGCTGAGAGGTTTCCCTGCTGAGGGGCAGGGCAGGGGCTGTGCCACGCTGTGCCACGGGACCCAGGGTTAAGCCGATTGTTGGGCGGACACCCTCTGCACCGGGGGAGAGGGGGGAGGAAGGAGAACCAGGCACTAATCTGCTCCATCTGCTCTGCAGCAGCTAATTGGATTGAGGGTGCACAAGGCAAGATCCCACACTGGGCACTCGGAGCCTCCCTGAACAGAGCTGCTCCAGGAGTGCTCCACAGCACCTCTGCCCAAACCTTTCCCCAGGGCACGGCTGCTCCAGGAGTGCTCCACAGCACCTCTGCCCAAACCCTTTCCCAGGGCACGGCTGCTCCAGCACCTCCCTACCGGTGGGGCAAAACTAAATATTGGAAACACAACCCACATGAGTCCCACTCCCAGAAGTAACTCTTCATCTTAAACAAAATACTCCCAACAGCAGACAAGAGAGATTAAAAATTAGCTTCCTTTACCAAAAGCCAGCAGAATGCTGTTAACGTCAGGTTTTATTTAGGTGTAAAAGTCAAAAGCTCGCCTGCCAGTTGCCATCTATAAACCTTACTAATGCCAGTCCTACACCTGCAACATTTATTCTACATCAGTGGCTTAATGATGTTGGTCTTCTGCTTTTCAAGGATTCAGCTCAGCACCTACTTCACTTTTAAAAATAACAGGCAATTCAGTTGTGCAGCATTTTCATTAAGCTGGGCTGCAGTGTGATGACATGAGAATGACAAGGAGAAGAAATATAAAAAATGTTTAATACAATAATAATAAGAAACCTTTAAATTTTTTTCCCTTCTGTGAACACGAAGTTTGTAGCTATGGAAACTACTTATGAGAAAGCTAAAAAAAAAGTCAGCAAATACAGTCAGAGAATGATCTGGATATATGAAAGTCCTAACAATGCTGGAGAACCAGAGACGCAGGGTGAAAGAAAAGTGTAAATTGAAGATGACAACACTTGTGCATCTGACAACACATTCTCCTTTGACAGGCCAAATTCATTTTTATTGCCATGGCACCAAAGTCAATGAATTGCAACTGGAATGAGTTTGACACTTTATATTGCTTTTGATAAAACCATTATGAAAAGCATATTTCAGCTTTTAAAGAAGTATTTTAAAAGCATGTTCTCTGCCACCAATGAACTGTATGTGCAGATTGGCCAAGATAGTCAGTGTTATACCAAAATAGTCAACAGCACATCTCTTGCACATTCTGTTCTCTAGCCATTCACCCTGCTGGGGTGGGCAGTGGGGGTCCCTTCAGTTTTAAGATCCACACACTCGTGCTCATCAGAGGTTGGTGAGGGTCCTTCTGAGCCTTTCAAAGGCTTTCCCAAACTCACTGTGAGTTTTCCAGCTACTTCCCTATCATTTTGCATATTCTTGTCCTGATGCTGTGACCATTGGGACAGCAGACATGAGAAAGACCCTGCTTATTTCTGTATTTCTGTATGGAAGTTATGATCCCAGTTGAAAACATTTCTCCATGTTTTTGTTAGTGAGCACAGTGCAGAGTTTACCTGGACTAACACACTAGCTGGGAATGGCTCCAAGGACATGCTATGGTCTGTCAGATCAATGTGCAAATTAAATCAGATTTATTCAGTGCATGAAGCTTCCCTTGGTGCTGTTTCAGTCCAGATTGTTAATTGAGCAGCCTTACATGGACACACTGTGATTCCATGCTGACGTTTGTACAGAAAACACAAGGAAGAAAACCTGAAGTCAATTTCTGAGCTGTCCACTGTACTGGGCAAAGAATAAATCAACATCAGCAAATGCTCAGGAAATTTATATTGTGTAGGAAATATCCTGCTAAACTTTGCCCATAGAAAGCTGTGGCAATTTAGCTTAAATTAATTAGGTTAAAAGAATTGATAGCTTACAAGAGTGGGCAAATGTCACTCTTTTAACCATTTTTGGTGGACTCTTAACCATCCTTTAACCATCAAGGCTCTTGCTCCTGCCTAAGCCCTCTCCTCTTTGGGGGTTGCCCATGTGCAGTTTCACCCAGCAACCACGTGTGGTTAACACAGTTTTTATCTGTCACAGAGGGGGGAATACCAGTAAAAGGCATCACAACGAGGTGTTAAAGAGTACAAGCAGAGCTGAGCTAATCACAGTGAAAGGCATTTCTAGATGGGCTCTAAGCTGATAAAAGAGAGGATGAGTCCCCTTGACACTGGGAGAACAACTCGTCCAAGGAGGGCAGCTGCCCTCAGCCTGGTTTTCCCTGTCTAGGAAAAGGTCAGGCTTTCAACCAAATCTTACAGCCAAGTCATTTTTCTCTTGCTTCCTGATGACACCCACTTGACTTTACAGGTCAACCCTGCTCCTCATCCCTGTGGGAAGCATCTTCCCTTCAGTGATAATTCACTTTCATATCTTCATATGTAAGCGAGAGCTTGATAAACCACCCAAGACACATATTTGCAATGAATCACCATTTC
This sequence comes from Brachypodius melanocephalos, assembly GCA_013398615.1. Taxonomy (NCBI): domain Eukaryota; kingdom Metazoa; phylum Chordata; class Aves; order Passeriformes; family Pycnonotidae; genus Brachypodius; species Brachypodius melanocephalos. Next base: position 10,738,575 of record VZSR01000514.1, read on the forward strand.
TCATTTAAGCTCCATAAGTCCAGCATCAGAAACAAAAATCTGGACCAGCCCGTTTGGGAGAAGTCCAGACTAGCTACAAAAATACAAGACTTTTCATCTGCCAACTGCCTTAGTACTAAAACATTGGGTTAAAAAAAAAAAAAAAAAAGAGTAATCTAATAAAAATAGTAGCAAACATCATAAATTGAAGTAGCAAAATTTGGAGGTGGAGTTGCAGCAATGTGATCAGACCCTGAGACACTGCTTGCCCTCACCAGCTTTGCTGATCTGGACTATTTATTTCCCTGCACTCCCTCCCAGCTCAGCACGGGGCTGGCCACAACCCCGCCCTGGCTCAGCCCCTCTATTGACACGTGTTTGTCACTCAGACCTTGCAGGGCTTTCTTCCTGCTCGCCACTGAGGTGACTTGGTGTGCTCACTACTGGTGATCCTGTGGATGGGGAGGGTGCAGGAGCATTCCTGTCAGGTATTCCTGACAAGGTCTCAACGCCATGGAGAGCAGCAGCTTTGCCAGGGCTGTGGCAGGGGAGTTCCTGGCTTGGGAAGCCAGCTCATCTCTGGAGATGTCACTCTACCACCACAGGATTTAAGGTGCTCATTCACCACCTTCTCTTCATACAACCTTGCAACCCCCAGGAAGGGCAACTTACCTAACTTATTACTGATTATTTGAAGAAAAGCAAAGCACTTCCAGCACACTAAATCTCATTGCTCCTTTTCCCTTATCTGAGCACACTAAAGCAAGATGTCCATAAACACGTGCCCGTGCCCAGGATCCTGCCTTTACTATCTGGAATACCAGGCAGGAGAAGACACTTTCCTCCTGCAAGCCCTCTGTCCAAACTCCAAAGTGAAAAGCAGCTGTACAGAATGCACTCAGAGTGTCAAACTCAGCACAAAATGACAAATGGGGTATTTAGGAACAACTCTGTAGAAAGACTACAATGCATAGTTCAACAAGACTTTTAAAAAAGCCCAAAATTACCTGTTTTAAGGTCTTATCCATATAACAAGCTTCAAAACATGACTGGGGTGTAACGTGCACTTTATAACCCTCTGCTGACTGGGAAGACATTAACCTACACTGAGAGAAAATATTTGCAGCCATTTGGAGGCAGAGTTTAATACTGAATTTGCTTTCACCTTGTGACTCAAATATCCACAACCAAAGCTACAGCCAAGAGAAGGCTCATCGCTCCTGAAAATGCATCCTGGCTCTTCCTGGCTGGCAAATACAATTTTCCAGGATTTAGTCAAGTTCCTGCCATCCATTCAGAGCTTTAAAACATCTTAACATATTTCCAACCTCAGCTTATCCCCTCATGGGTAGGTGTGAACACTCCTGCTCAACACAGCTCAAACATCTACAAACCACCACACACTTCCCATTTTTAATCCATGTGCTTTACCTTGGCTTCTACTTTTAAAATATATTTTAACAGGAAGCAAACCTTTCAGGCTATTTGAAAAGGAAAAAGGGGAAATAAATAAAAATGAAGACAATTTTACAGGTCCTACTTCAGCTAAACCTTTCAGGGCCTTCAATGAGAAGATAATCTTTCTGTGATTATGGCCAAACCCTCTCGTTGCTTGGCAACACATAATTAAGGAATATGTTTTCAGATCCGCTTTGCAAGCTGGCCATTATCAGATGAAATTACTGGAGCAACAAATGTCATCCTCATGCAAATGAGATGGTCGTAGGCAAAAGAAGAAAAAAAAAAAAAAGAAAAAAAGAGGGTTGAGAAGCAAGAAAGAGCTCAACAGCACAGAAATGCTGCTGGCTTCTTCTTGCTGTGCACCAGTAATTTTGGTAAAGGGAAGGGATAATTTCACGATCTTTAGAGAACAGGGTTTGCAGTTTATAAATGAGAACCAGGGAAGGAGGGATCTGTTTCCCATGGTGGAGGAGATTGCTCCCAGTCCCTGTGCTCTGGAGGTCCTTCAGCCCAGAGCTTTCGCTGCGTCGGCATCGACCGTTCAATCAGACACAGCGCAAATAAATGAACATATTTGTGTTACCCACATTATGCCAGTTCGTCTTCTTAGCAGCATTTATTTAAAAATACTGCCTGGATGTACTACTTTAGCATCTGATCCATGTCAACACAGAACATGTTGCCTAATATTGAAGCATTTTTTAGAAATCAATACATTACACCAGCTACATAAAGGACTCATAAGCGTGAAAGGACCAGCATTTATTTCCTAGCTGTGTAATTATGGTATGGCAGGGAAAGGGGTGTGCCAAGTGTCTGCATTTTGACAACTTTATCATTTCCACTCACAAAGTCATTCTTTATTTAGATTCCTGTGGCATGGCATCACCAGTTTGGCACGGTCTCGATGCCTATAAATGGTATCCCTCCTATTAAAGCTGTGTATATGTGTGTGTGTGTGTGTGCGTGTGTGTGTGTGCCGGTACGGCACATTGTTCAGGAATCGTTTGCATGGGAGAAAACTCCCTGCTCACAGAGTCATTACCAGCAAAAAACATTTCAAGGGGTGTTTTGCCACATTTTTTTTCAAACAAGTCAAGGCACAAATGAATGGATTTGATGAATTCCCTTATATTTCTCCGGGTGATTTTGGGGGTTAGTTTCTATCAGGCTCTGAGTGCTATTGCTCCAAAGTGCAGGAGCACAGCCTGCTCGGATTGTTCAGCTTTTCATCTGAGCAGCCAAGAGCTTGAGAGTTTCTAGAAACAGAAGGGAAGTCTAGGAGCCACCATTCATTTTTATTGTTCCAGTGCTTAATGACAGGCTTTTAGTTTAAAGCACAGCCCTATTACTTTAACAGCTCTATCGCTTCACTTACAGGCATCTTGAGAAGGAAATCAAGGGGTTTATTTTGTATGCCTGATAAAACAGCAAATTAATAATAAGAAGAAAAGCCTTAGGTAATGGCCAAAAGGTAAGTCGATTCTCGAATAACATCATTAACTATCTGATGAATTTAGTCAAAACAATGCTAACCATTTCCTCGGAGGAACACATTTGTGCCTGATAACAGCGGTAAAAAGTCAATCTGCAGCAAACCCTGTAGTCCTAATTGCTCAGCCAGCACAGTGTCTAATCTCCTGTTCTCGACAAACAACAGGAATGGCAAGATTAACCCTGGAAGCATTATCTGAGATACCGCTCATGTTTAACTGAAGTTGGCTAAACAAAGAAAAAAAAAATTTGGAATTTAACCACAGAGCAAGAATCAGCATCTTTAGCTCTGCATGGCCAGCACAGCCCTGCAAAGAAATCCCCTTTACCTAATTTTTTAAATAGGACAGTGTCTAACATTTAGGCATGAACCCCCATGATATTTGACTGTGAGGTTTTTTGAGGAGTAAAATAAGCAACAACAAGGTGGTTCTAAACGACTATATGGACTAAGCCCCTTCAGTAATTACTTGGTTCAGGCGACGTCATGGTGGAGACGATGACAGGGGGCCCCGTGCGCCTGCTGAGCTTCGGGTACGGGGAGAGCTGGGCAGGGAAGGCGGGTCCAGCGGGTGCCAAGCTGCCGTCCCCTGCTGTCCCCGGCCGGCGGAGGAGCTGGGGGCTGCTGTGGGGGCTGGGTGCCGGTGACGCCACCGCTGTCCTCTCCCTCTTCATCAGCTCCATGGGCACAGTGTAGGTGGTGGGGTACGCCGTCTTGGGGCTGGCGTGCGGGTTGGCCGCCGTCATGGGCAAGCCGACGGGAGCAGAGTAGGCAGAGGCGGGCCGCGGGTGCGTGCTGCAAGGCAGGGGGGTGTTGTATCCCGAACCGGGGAGGAAGTGCGGCCCCTGAGGAGCCCCCGCGGGGCCTGGGTAGGTGGTGGTCTCCAGCAAGTGCTGGGTCGGGGCGCTGGATGGCCGGCGGTGTATCTCTACACCCCTTGGGGACAGCGGCTGCAGCGGGGGCGGGTGCTGCGAGGTGCCAGGGCCATCCACGGTGGGCACCCCGTACTCTGCCGGGAGCTCGCTGCGGTGGCTGAAGCTGTTGGAGCGGGTCCTGGGGCGCAGCGCTCCGCTCCTGCGCTCCTGTCTCTGCAGCTGCATCTCTGCCTTGTAGTTGTGGGCGATGCGGGACAGCACGCGGGCCTGCCCCAGGTTGGGTGCCACCGACTTGATGTCGTTCTCCTCCATCATGGCCAGCAGGTTCGGGGAGTCGAAGCCCTGCTGCAGCAGGGCAGCAAAGGTGCTCTCCGAGACGCCCTCCGCACGCAGCAGCGCCACAAACTCGGGGTCAAAGCTCCTCTTGCCCTCAGGCCCAGGGAAGGCAGGAGGCACCGGCGGGTGGGAAGGCGTCGCCACCGCCGCCTCGTAGCTGTCGTAGGGACCCTTGGTGCCGGTGCTCTCTCTGCCTGGCCCGTAGCTGCTGCCGGTGCTGGCGGTGGGATCCACCACCAGGCAGGTGGGGGCGGCTTGCCTGGCCCCCGCCGCCTCGGGAGCCCGCTCTGCCCCATCGCTGTAGCCCGGCCTGCTGGGGAAGGCAGGTGGCTCTGCCGCGTACCGCGGGCCGGGGGGCTCCGTGCCGTACCACGCTGGGGAGACATCTCTGCCACGCATCCGCTGCCCATCCAGGGCCAGCTTGGGGTCTCTGTAGAGGCGGGTGGCATCCGCTGTGGCAGGTGGGCGCACTGCGGTCTGGTCCCAGGACATCCGGCTACCGGGCGCCCCATAGCTCGGCAGCGGCCTGCCCGCCACGTGGTCGCGGTAGCAGCGAGGGTCCTTGGGTGACCTCGCCGACAGCGACGGGTCGCTGTAGTAATCCTGGGGTGGCAGAGAGCCCCGGCCCGCCATGGGCGCCGGCCGGTCGCAGTAGGCGAAGTCAGGGACAGAGCCCTTCCTCAGGGGCCCCGGCGCGAAGGCGGCATCCTGGTACGGGTACGCCTCTTGCTTCATCTCCGCACCGCCCTGCAAGATGATATCATTTGCCCGCGGTGGCTCGTACCAGCCGCCCTCACCGCCATAGGTCAGCGAGCTCCTCCGGCCCGGTGCCCTCTGGTACTCGAAGGCGTTCTCGCTCTCCCAGTTCCCCTCATACCAGCCGGCAGCGTCCCAGCTCTGCGAGCGGCCGATGTTGGGGTGCTTGCTGGGGATGGGCATCACCACGAGGCCGCTTGTTCCCGCTGACACAGAGAAGAGGAGGTGCTTTCCTTCTCAGTGCTTCTCCGGCACGCATCCAAACCGGACCGTGCTGCGCCTGAGCCCTCCCGGGACTTCAGAAACCAGCGGCCGGAGGTTTTGCCTTTCCGAGTGTCGCCTGAATTATTAATCCTCGGTAACCGTAGCAGGCAGAGCATGCGGCGGCCGGCGGAGGGGCTGCCCCTGGCCGAGCGCTGCAGCCGCGCAGGAGAGCGGCCGCGCTCAGCCCAGATGCTTTATCCTGTGCCGCTGGGGACGGCGAGCGCACATGGACAACTGGCCCAGCAGTGTGTGGGGATTAGGAGCTAAATAAAACCACTAAAGCCCTCGCTCCATGTGACATCATTTGAGCCCGATGAAATCTCACGCACTGACCCAGCCAGCAACCTCAATGCAGTTTTGCCCCCGGGGAATGATGATTTTCAGTTTGTTTGTTTCTTTGTTTTTCAACGTTTTTTTAAACATGTGTTTCCTCTGTTTTGGTTGTCTCCCCCTCCACGTGTCCCAGCACCCACTGGGGATGGGCAGGGGATAACGGAACGTGCGCGGATCCGCTCGGCCCCACACATGCGCATGTAAAAATAAAAAAGAAAGCTCCAGTGTCAGCTCAATCTTAATCCAACCTGATGAAATGCTAATCCACCGCACACAGCTAAGGACAAATTAAATGGGGGCCAGCAGACAGGCCTAAAAAAGGCCAGTGCAGGGGACTCGGAAATACAAGAGCGATAGAAATTAGTTAGGTATCTGTTTAGCACTTTATGAATATTATAATTCGCGTTAGAAATTACTTTCTTTTTTTTGTTTGTTTCAAATTAGCCACACTAACTAGGCTCCAAAAAGACTTTTTTTATAATATTACCATCATATGCAAATCCCTTCATCATCCCAGGACAGAAAATTGTGGAGGTATAATCTGGAATGTATAATTTTAAGACCCTAGCACAGGTCACAGAGAAGGAGGGGAGGATCAAAGGATCTAAAGCCTGGCCTAACAAAGCAAAAAGGAATAGTAGACTTTTGTCCATTATCTCCAGCTTCCTTTGGAAAAAGCACATGTTTATGAAATAGGAAAACACTCAAGCATCACACAAAACTCAATTTGTACTGAGCAGTATTTCAACATTCATGTGGATTAAGCTTTTTTTACACTTAGAGTAGGCAAAGGGATTTAGATGGAATCACAGCACAGAAAATTGTTATTTGGGAATGTAATAAAAATTTCCATATAGAGTCATTGTTTTCAGAGGAGATATTAAAATGGCTCCCCAAAACACATAACCCAAATTATGACAGCCTGCTCATGCTCAAATATTAATTTTCAAAGAAGGAATAGCTCAATCACTCCGTATTTTGCCGACCACCGCTGCAGAGGCAACATTTTATATTTTGAATTAAAAAACTCAGATGGAAACAATTTTGCCTTTCTCTGCTACAATCACAGATTTCTTCCCCTCCAATACACCCCCTTCCAGGACAGACCCACTGAAAGGAGGAACAGTCACCTTCCCTGTCTGTTTGCAAGACAGCTTGAGCATTTTCCCTGGTTAATCCACAATAAATGTTTAGTGCACAAGCCATCACATGATGGACTATTGTGCTATTATGATAGCTAAATCACTAATACAGTCTAATGCTTATACTTGCCTATCATACTAATACCTCTGGGCTATATTTCTGACCCAAATACTGACAGGATCTTTGAGTAATCCCTAAATTTCTTTATTGCAGTAAATATTACAAATCCTCTTCAAACATTCTCTCCTCCAATTCCATCCTCAAGGATCATGATCTTGAAAATTATGCTGGGTATTACACAGACATGCAAAATACGGGGCCCAAAATATTATTTATGCAATTCTCAGAGAATATCTGATTGGCATTATACTGAATTAACTAACAAACTTCAGGCACACTGGAAAATTTCTTCTTTTGTGAGAGTCAAGATGGGAAGACACATTTGTGGCTTACAAATAAAGCAGAGAGTATTTTAACCAACAAAAATGTTTTATTACAACAACATTTTGCTAAAGAATAAAATGTATTCCCCACTGGATACAGTGAGATTGATGCCATTTGTTCTGAAGCACAGAAGAAATCTACCAAAAATGTATATGACAGAATAATAAAACCCTGGTCTATAGATCAAGGGCATCTTCCACCATTGTCTTCAAAGAAATTACTGACAAACAGTCACCATGTTAAGCCCTGGCTGACAATGGAAAAAACCATGCCACAGAGGAATGAAATTTCAAAAATGCTAATTTTCAACAACTGCAAGGGAAGTCAGAAGGGAGCTTGAAGCGTTCACTACCTCTGAACAAACCAAGGGCTTTAACAAACCCTAGAGGCACATGGCAGACACACAATGGAAACCTCACCCAAACCAACAGATCTGTGAGTGGGGGCCATGCCCTGCCCAGCATGGGCAACAGCAGCACCCAGAGAGTGCTCCAAACTCCCTCCATCCCACACACAGGAGCACATCGGGGCTCCAAAAACCACCCTGGCATCAGCCTGCCCTTGCAGCCTTGGGCAGGAGATGTGCTCTCCTTCCAGCTCTTCACAGGGGCCAGGAAACCCTAACTGGGGACCTGCCACTGGAACACTCATGCATATGGATGGATTATCCCGTAAGTGCTGACCTCAATGGAACAAACTACTCCTGTGCTCCAAGCCAAGCACAGGCAAATGCCTGCAGGACCAGGGACTGCAGGATTTGCACATTTCCCTGCAGTCAAAGGCCAGATGTCCTCTTGGGAGGGCTCTACTGGCCCCAGTTTTTGTTGACCAAGAGCTGTATCCAGTGGGGAAGATGTGGCCAGGAGCTGTGGAGCTGGGCTGCTTCCTGTGCCACCATGGCAGCAAAGGAAATGTTACACCCCCAGTGAACCAAGAAATGAATAAGAAATGACTGGAATGAAGTATTTATGGATGGGCAGGAAGCATCTTGTATTTTTCTGGTTTTTGCAGTCTTAAAAACAGCCCCCTTGCAAATTCAAGCAGCATGGGCATCAGGGCAAGTGAGGTGATTGTCCCCCTCTACTCCACAGGTGAGACCCCACCTGCAGGGCTGTGTCCAGCTCAGGGGACTGAAACAGAAGGAGGACATGGAGCTGTTGGAGCGAGTCCAGAGGAGGCCACAAAGATGATTCAAGGGCTGAATTACCTCTGTTATGGAGAAATGCTGAGAGAATTGGGCTTGTTCACCCTGGAGAGGCTTTGGGGTGATCTTATCAAAACCCTTCATTACCTGAAGAGCTCCTCCAAGGGAGCTGGAGAGGGATTTTTTAGAAGGGTATGGACTGATAGGACATGGGGGAATGGCTTCCCATTGCCAGAGGGCAGAGTTAAATGGGATATTGGGCAGGAATTGTTCCCTGGGAGGGTGGTGAGGCCCTGGCACAGGGTGCCCAGAGCAGCTGTGGCTGCCCCTGGATCCCTGGCAGTGCCCAAGGCCAGGTTGGACACTGGGGCTTGGAGCAGCCTGGGACAGTGGAAGGTGTCCCTGCCATGGCAGGGGGTGGAACAGGATGGGCTTTACGGTCCTTTCCAACCCAAACCATTCTGTGATTCTTTGAAATTCTGTGAAATGATTCTGTTCCTATTTCTGAATCCAGACCCAAGCAGGATGGCCAGGAGAAGATTCAGAGGCCCTGGGGCCCAGCCTGATGTAACTGATGCCTTTGTGTTTCTCAGGAGTGCAGGAAGAACGAGCACCCACATCCTCAACATAAGGGGGAGACAAGGACTGTGGAACAGGCAGAAAATTTATTCTGCCTTTATCTTTTAATTCTAGAGGTATTTTGGGAAAGGAAAAAAAATCCAAACACACAGAAGGGAAAAAGAAAAGAAGCTGATCAAGAGATTAAATGCCCTGGTATTTCAGATCACATGAAAAATGCAGACTTAATACTCTGAGTTTCTCTTTAGCATTGATCTCATACATGATAAATTTGGTCACAATATTTGGTTACAACACAATGACCACAGAAGTCTGCTCTCAAAAAAAGGTGATGACAGAGTAGAAGAAAGGTGGGCCCATTGTTGAGACACTGCATTCAAAGCCAACATCAGGAAATCTGAGCCTGGAGCCCTCTTGCAGTGGATGTGAAACAAGCAACGCTACAAAGCGCTGCTCTCTTCCCATGAAGGAAGTGTTTTACACACAAAACTCAGGGTAGGAAATCAGCATGCCAAATCTGCAACACAACTGTGTAAACAACATTTTTTGGAGTCCGTAGCACTGACTCAGGAGAGGTTGGCTGCAAAATTTCATTCATATTGATATAAAACATTTCATTATCCATTCTGAAAGCACATTGCTGGAAAAATTATTCCATGCAGCAAAATAATACAGATTGGGATTAGTTTTGCTTCTTATTACTGTAAAATGTATTTCAACTATAAATTTATATCCTGTTTCTATTGGGGAAAAAGTATTTTTAATGTAGATTAAGATGTTGATGTTTTCTTCCCAATTATTTTCTTCTGGGAGAGAGTGGAACAGAAACAACGTGCCAAATGTAATTTCTGGCAGAAACTGTGAGATGCAGCAGTCTGGGAAAGGCTATTTCCCTTCCAAAGGCAAAGGAATCCTAACCCTGGTACTGAAAAAATCCTCTGGAGAACAAATACATCTCTTGTTAATGGAGAGAGCAGGTATGAGGCCACCAGAGCCTCTATACCTCGCTCTGCCACTGTCAGAGAGTAAATTGCTTAATTTCTTACTTGCTGATTCCCCTTCCATCAAGAGGGATGTAATAATATACACCTCTCACACTCGGATGGTGTTAAGATTAATCAGTGTTTGTCATATGTTTTCAGGTGACAAGGTACAAAGCTACTGGGAGGATAAATGCTCCTGCCCTCCCTGCCTGGGCTTTCAAGGACTGCATGTGATTGTGCCTAATGACCCCCAGAGCTCGGGAAGCCTCTCCTGAACATCCTCCTCCCATGTTCAGCTTGCAGGATGCCAGGGAAGCAGAAATGAGCTGCTGTGTACTGTGGTGTACCATGGATGCTACGGAGAAGAGAAGGAATGGGATGCAGTATGAGATACACACACACATGCATGCACACCGATCGAAAAGAAACAAATTTTGAAAGAAAAATGGGAGAGGAAAAGCAGCAAGAAAATGTTCCAAATCCTTTGAAACTACTGCATTTGCTAAAATTTGGCTCTGCAAAATCTCCCTCACAGTGGCAATAAGCACTCTGCCTAGATGGACTTTTTAACAGTCTCCTGAAATTAAGGGAGCACAAAGAGAAAATTAGCAGGATTGTGCTGGAATCATTTTCAATAATCAAAGGAGCAGCACAGCATCTGAAAGCACTCAGCGCTTGAAGCCCTGCCACATGCTTTTACCAATTTCCAAACCAAAAGCATCGATGCTTTGTAACTCCAACAAAACGCTCACAAACACCAACTTGGTGCCTTACAACAAAACACTCTGAGGATCAGCCGGTTATTAAACAATCACTGCCTCATGAAACTCTGCATTTTGATGACTTTAAAGCAAAAAAACCAAAAGCTTATGTCCGTTTGTAACTGAATCCCTCAGTGCTGGGATAGAATGTGCCATAACCATTGGCGTGACGGCTCCAGGAATGCAGGAGCACACGCTGCCCTGAAATGCGACGCACAAACTGGGACCAGTGGCTGGGTTCAGTGGCCATTCCCATCAGTGACAAACGACTGGGCCCAGGCACAACATAAAATAAAAGGTCAACAAACCTTTGGGGACCCCGACGAACGCACAGCAAAGAACCTCCCATGCCAAAGGCAGCAGACGTTTCCTCTCCAAGCTGGTGACCCTGCATTGCGGTGCCCTTCTGAATCATTCCCCAAGAATTTCCCCCAAAACCCCACAAGCCAAAGTGAGGAGAGAGGATGTGAGGCCTTTTCCACTCCCACCAGCCATGCTGAGAAGGTGCATGGAAGCATTTCCTGAAAAGAAATGAGTGACCTTTCCCTTCATCCCTGTGGAGCTGCCTCTCCACTGCTGTTTTGTGCTCATGTCTGGATGGAAGGGGTTGGATGTGGGAGATGTGCTCCTTCCCACCCTCATGGCCAGCCAGCCATGCCTCAGTCACTGCCACACAACAACTCTCCATCTGGATAACCCTTTCACTGATGGGGTGCCTTACGCCAGTTTTCCCTATGATAAGAGGGAACGGCTGGAGCTGTGTCAGGGGAGGTTTGAGTTGGACAACAGGAAAAGGTTCTTTCCCAGAGGGTGGTGGGCACTGAACAGGGAATGGGCACAGCCCTGAGGCTGCCAGAGCTCCAGGAATGTTTGGACACCATTCTCAGGGAGGCACAGGATGGGTTTGTTGGGGTGTCTGTGCAGGAGCTGGACTCAGTGATTCCTGTGGGTCCCTTCCAGCTCAGGACATTCTGTGATTCCATGAATTATCTTCTCTTTATTTCAGAATGAGGTATGTGCCAGAAGCACCCCAAGTGAGCACATGGTAACTTATCACCTCATGTTATCCTGCTCCTCCAGCAAAGCCTTGGAGGCTGCTCTGAGATATTGTAGATATCCCATCCCTGGAAAGTGTTCAAGGCCAGGTTGGATGGAGTTTGGAGCAACCTGGGATAGTGGAAGGTGTCCCTGCCCATGGCAGGAGGTGGAACTGGATGGGATTTAAGATCCCTTCTAACCCAAACCATTCCATGATTTGCCATCCAGGAAGAAAATCAAACTGCAGGTAACAAATGCAGGAAGGCAGCAATCATCTAAAACACACTTGCAGCTAAAAAGGAGAAGTGCAGCTGTAGAACACACTTTGAGCCATTGGAATGAACCTTACAAGCTCTTCAAATTTCAATCAGAAACCATTTTGCCTGTAAGTGTGGGGAAACTCCAATAAAAGTTGGCAGAAACAGCACTGTCACATTCCTGCACCAACAAAGGGATAATAAAAATATCAGATGTATCCCTACAGCAGACAGCTACGCAGACTCAAGGACTGCAAAATAAAAATCAATCTGGATGCTGAAGGGCGGGTGAAAAGCAGCAGACGAGGTTCATTGGGCACATCCCTCAACCATTCGCAAAGATCTAATCTAGGAATGCTCTTAAAAATAATCCTCCAGAAATCACATCAAGCACCTTGTCTCCAAAACTGGGTTTTAGACTTTGAGGTCAAATCTCATCATTTTTAATAAGAATTCGGGATCAAGATTTGAACAGCATGTGTAATGAAAAGCATGGGAATTATATCTGTCCCAGAAAGCAGTAGAGAAATCCACTGCTAAATGAATATATATTGTAAATCTGAACTCTGCCATGCATGCCTGGGCTTTGCATAGAAAATAATTAATTACTACACTGTAACATGGGCCTGGGGAGATAAACAGGCTGGGGTTCAGGGTGTCTCTCTGCCTTACTTCCCCTAATGAGGCCAAGAGCTTGAGACATGTACTTCCCTTTCACACCCATCACAGATAAAAACCAAAACCAAACAGGAGGAAACATTACTTTAGCTTAAAAAAATTATGTCTTGCTTTTTAAAAAGACTGGTCTTTTGTAGTGTTGTATTGCAAAATATCAAAAGTGAGCTATATCTTACTGTGTTCCCTCACCATCCTTGTCCATGTTTATTTGCTGAGTCAATCAAATATCTGTATCATCAGCAGCAGCAACACAGTTTTTTCTCAAAAATGGGTGTCAATATAAACTAGGGCTATTTCGTGAACTTAACCTGTTTACTACTAAGTCTTTAGGTGCTAGATGGCAGCAGAGAGTGTTTTGTTTTAAATAAAAATTAAAAATATCATCTAAGAAAGAGAAGAAAAACCAAATTAATACTCTTAAGCTAATGGGCTGGATAAAAGTGTCACTAAGAGATGATCAATGTCCTTCAATTTTAAGAAATGCAAAACCAACTCAAAACTTGCTCTTTGAAGAAAGCTCTCTAATGAAAACCTTCACCGTTTTGGCACTTCGATCCATTACATCTGTTTGTGGAGAGCAAAAAATATAAAAGAAAAGTTGTGTAATGTGTTTCCCTGCAGCTTTATTTTAGTATAGCCAGATGTCCTACTCCTGTCAAAATATTTACCAGCAAATATTCAGGAAATCAGGCTATATTTGAAAAGACTGGTCCAGATCCAAACACCACCAGTTCCTGAAACAGTGTCATTTAGGAGTCAGATATAAGGGTTTTTTTCTGGTATTTTGAAGGAAACCCCATCCTGTTCTCATCTGTCCCTGAGGACTGACCATTTCTCATCACATATTTGGAAGCAGCCAACTTCCACCCCCTGGATGCTGGAGGCAGCTTCTGCAGCATTCCAGAGCTTGGGAAGAGGCACCGGGGTGCCCTGAGGCCCTGCTCCAACAACCCCTTCCTAGTGAATATTCTGGGAATATTATAATTTTTCTGAGTAATCTTTAAAGGTTGGGGAGGATTTAGAGTAAGGAGAAAAAATAAAACCAACAAACCCAGATATGATGACAACATGTTAATCCCTAAACCAGTTAATTTAAACGGGAAATGTGGTAAGGATGGAAATTAGGTTGATGGTATTGAAATCATCAGCTGTAATTGTTTCTTAATTAACGACACGAAGTTGTAAAGCGTGTTACACAGAACCTTGTCTGGAGGCTGGGGAAAATGGAAAAACACAAGGCAGAATTAAGAGTTAGACACGTATTAAGTTCCCATTAATGTGGGTTTAAACATGAGGAGAACACAACAGAAGGATTTTTTCCTTTTTTCGGTGCATATGGCCCTCAAGTCCAGGGAAAGGGGAGCTCCCCCTCCTGCAACGGCTTGAGCCACACATCTACTATAAAGCACACCAAATTAATGGAATTTTTGTCTGTAACCCTCTCTAAATATGTCTCACTCTTGCCTGGGTGCCTGGGGCATTTTGTCAGGCTGGCTTCGTATCTGGCTCGAGTCCTACATCTTGTCATGCACATTCCCCTATGGAATGTCACAGGAGGGAATGTACAGCAAAACCATCCACACAGCACTGACTGGAAGCTGCTGGAGCAGCCTGTGCATCCATGCAGGGACAACAGCACACCCCTGGATAAAGCTCCATCCCAAAGCACAAGAAAGACTCGTACAAGCATAGAGAGTTCTTGATTCAGCACAGCAGAAGGGTTGAAAACCATGGAATAAGGTCAATAAGCTTGAATAATATCTGTAAACCCTCTGAGGTTGCTTGAACTTTCTTCATCCAAAGAATACTGTCCAATTTTTAAAAAACTCTTAAAATGTGAACAAAATCTATAAATGACAAGTAATTCCCAAATATGCCACGCTTCTATCAGAGAAGGGATAATTAGGAACATTATTTTTTCACTGGTAAAAAGAGGTGTAACCCAGCTTTTGTATGAATTTGAAGTGATTTTCTGAAACCTTTATAAAAGCCAAAGCCTTAATTTTGGAAAAGCAAAACATCAGGAGCAGCCAGACAGATCTTCAGTTTGCATAAATCAGCACAGGGTGCAATGGCAGAAGATCTGACAAGCTAATACTGCTTTTTCTCTAGGCTAAATGTGGTAAGCAACCCTTCCTTAAAAGCCTGATAGTTTATGTGCTTTGAGGTGGAAACTTTAAAAAAAAAGTACAAAAAAGCTTTATTGTGGGGGGGAAATCCTTGTGCTGTGTTTTATATTCATGGAACAAAGAAACTCAAATCCACTAGATAAAAAAGGTCTACATTTATTCTAAGTAAGTCACTTTTACTCAGGACAAGCGGTTTCTTCCGTGCTTGATATCATCTTTAACTCATTGTTTCTCATCAAATGCCTAGTGGTGATAAGGATTTCCTGAGATAATAAGATTCTATTTCTAAGCAGTAAAAATAAGTATTATCAGATGCTACTTGGTGTCAAATTTGCAAGAATGGAAGAAAATTTCTCCACCCAAATATCAAATGTACTGTTACATTATACAAAACAGCAAGAATTGGAGGCAGCCACTTTGCAGGGTTGTAGTTTTAATATGTATTTTCCCTTTTGGTTCCAGGAGCAAGATCCCTCTATTTTTCAGCATGAGTGGACTGTGGCTATCAAATGAGAACCTATTCCATAGTCTGCTCTTAGTGATGTGTGAGCCCAGACCTCAGGGATACATTGTTCAAATACTCCTGAAAAGCCAGAAATATCACAGTCCTTCAGGGGCACTTTTGTTGAGGGTTAGTGTGGGTTTTTTTTAACAAGAAAGTGAACAATAAGAAATAATTGACATTGTGATTATTAAGTCCACTTGTGTGGAGGATAAACTGAAATAAAGAGGTAAAAAGCACTCCTGCCATAGATCCAGGTAAGCAGCAGAGTACCTACCATTGCACCATTCAAATATCACTGGGCATGGTCTGCACTGATTTCTGTCACAGGGGAAGGGTGGAATACAAAATTTCTGTCCACCCTTGAAATGAATCAACCAGCCTAATGCAGCCACAGCAGAGAAAATTTTGGTGACATTGAAAACATCAACTCCTACCCCAAATTCCCTCCTTCATTTCACAGAGTCACTGATGTTGGAAAAGATCTCTGAGACCAGGAGTGCAAGCTGTGACCAATCCCCACCTTGTCCCCTGCCACCAGTCCAGTCCTTCCTTGGACACCTGCAGGGATGGGCACTCCCAGCCTCCTTGGGCAGCCCCTTCACCAACCCAGTAATTCCATGATCCCAGCTGTGTGTCATGGGAAGATGTCTAGTCAAGGTTTGCAAGACAAATTCTTGCATCAAGGGCTCAGACCCACCCAAGAGGCTTCAGTAACCACAGTGAGGTCACATTCTCACTGAGAAATAAGGATTTGTGAGGAGTCACGGCCACACACAGATCCTGCAGTGCCTGGAAGGTAAATACACGAGGAATTCCCCCAGGAAGTATGACCACAGAAGCCTCAGCCAAAGAGGACACCAGGATGCCACTCAGAATGCAAGGCAGTAAGTCAAAAAGCCAGAGACTCATGCATTAAGCACTGAAAAGTATTATGTGACTGTGCTGGCATTTATCAGCCATCAGACATATCAAAGGATCTGAAAGAAAACAAAGAATACGGATGGCTTGTTTGCCCTGCAAACAGTTCTATTTTGCAAAGTACAGACAACTTTGGTGGCACAAACTGACACGTAAGGACATGATTTCCCACTGGATAATGACAAATCCCGGAGCAAAAACTGTCAGAAAATGTCTGGGCTCGCTTGGCCTTGCAATTATTTTTTCACTTTGCTTCTTGCTCATCTCAGGGCTGCCACTTTTGCAGCATGTGTTGAAAGCTTAACTGACTCCTATATGTTACTGCAAACTATAATCTCTAAAGCCAGGCTTCCCATTCCATGGCACTGGTATTGAAGGCAGGCTAGCAGAGCTGCACTGGTCTGGAGCAGAGGCAGCACTTGGGATCACTACAGAGGAGTTCAGTGGTGTTGGGAAACCCATGTTCTAGACACAGACAGGATGCTGCCTTGCCCCTGTTGAGTTTTGACACCCAGCAAGGGAATGACACAGTGCCATAGCACCTTCACCCCTGCCTGCTCCCAGAGACACAACCAGCAACTGTGGATAGGCTGCTCTCACTCCCTGCCTAGCTCCTGGTGATGTTTAATATTTGTTTAAGCATATTGACAGAAGCACAGGATAAAGATCAGCTGAGCAAGCAGCTAAAATGATGCTGGAAGTTATTTCCTTGCCTGAGAATTCTGTGTGCAAGCACTGGAGCCCCATGGGAGGGATGGATGCCAGGCACCAGGAGTGCCATGGTCTTCTGAGTGTGGGTTTTTTTGGAGGCACTGTCAGACACCTTGTTCTGCCACAGGTAGCAAAGAAAAAATTACATCTAATCTCTCTGTTGTTGTTTCCTAAATGAAAGGCAGGTGAGCTCCGCCCTGAGGGCTTTTGCTGCCATTTCTCTGAAAGGCTGGAAACTGCACCAGGTTTGGGAAGGAGCCCACTCCTACACACAGCAACTTGGCTGCAAATTTCAGGCCCTTTTTATCCCAGGCAGAGCAGGCAGGTCTGGCAGCTCCACATCCATGGCTGCAGGACTGTGCCTCGGCTTTGTTTCACACACAGCAAAGCCAACATCCCCTCCCTCTCCATCTCCCACTCGGATGCGGCTCCGGAATTTTTGCTGGAACTTTTTTTTTTTTCCATTCACCCTGAGGTAAAAACCAGTCATGGAATGGAAAATTTCAGCTCCAACAAATTTTAAATGTGGCAAAATCACAAGCTCATGGGAACAGGACCCAAAAGAGGGGCTGCTGGACAAGTCTGACTCCACACAGCACCAGTGGCCCCACCTCTAAAGCATACTTTGACCCACTATGCAATAAGACACAATTCCACAAACAGGAATTATGTAAACCACTCTGCATATATTATTTGCAAAAGCCCCAGCCATTCAATGGGTCCACCCTGCTACCCATATGGATCCAATTACAGAATAGGCACCCAAAGTCTCCAGGACAACCAGAAGAGAAAGAAATGGGTAAGCCAAGACCACTGTGAGCACAGCCCAACTTCACTTCATTCGGATGGGCATCACCAACCCACTTAATTGCTGACAGACTATTCAAAATGTCTTTGCTGCAGGCTGCTGCCCTGAAATTCCTTTATCCCCTCAAGTCTGGACCTTTATCCCACCCACATTCCTCTACAGATCAAAATCTGTGACCTGGTCAGAAAGCTCACATCTTCAAACCGGCCTGCTCAGAGCAAAAAGTACCACACGCTGTCATACAAAGATGTCATAAATATATATTTAGAAAACCAAAACCAGAGGAGCTGGTGAAGCTGAGCCATGCCCTGAGACTGCACAGCTCCTCTCTTTGGAAGACTCATAAACCTGGCTATAAAGGCTGTGAACTGCCTTTTTAAACTATACCACCTCCTTGTATGGCTTGGATTATTTTTCCACGCCAGATGTACGTTTAACAGAGTAATACAAACACTGCAACTCCTTAATAAACTCTTTTAATGCCCTGACAGTTTGTAAGGCATTTCCCTCAACATGTGTCTGGTTATGGTTTCAGTAAGCCTGCAGGAAGGAGAATCTGTCTGGCAGTTTGGACAGTGATTACAACATGTAGCCCAAGGATATTTCACCTCCAGACCTGCCACCATCCTGCTGCATGGAATAAAGTCCATTCCTAGCAAACTCTAGGTCTGTGTGGGGAATAGTAAAAGGGATGGTATATGCAACTCTAGGAAAAGCACAGAAATCCACCTCTGTGCTACCAGACATTTAGCCTTTCATCAGGTAAATGCAGCTTTGTATCCCATTCACATTTAAAGGGAAAAGCTCCTTAAGTGCTTCCACAGAACAGGAAATCATTAAAAGCAACTATTTTGGACCACATTGCCCTAAGCTTGATGGAGGAATAGATTCCTCTCACTGAACATAATTCTGTTTGCAAAGACTCTTCTCCTCCCTCTGCTGAACTAGTTCCCTAATTTCTCATCATCTTTCACTGATTATTCCATATACCTTTCAAGACAAAACCAAGAAAAATTATCTTTTTTTCTTTTTTAAAGCATGTTTTCACAGCAGCTGGAATGGCCCCTTTCAGTGCTTTTCTATGCTTTAATCCAAGATTAGGAGCCTATAGTAAAAAATAGCCATCAGAGAGGCCAGCAGAGTATTCAGCTGTCCTACAAATCTAATATTTTGGCAAATCCGAAGCTTTTTGCATTTTTCAAGGTAATTTTTACAATGCTTCTCATACTCAGTCCTTGTCTGTTGCTCCCAAATACAACACAGCAGCATCTCCCATCATTTCCATCACATTACAAATCCAGTGGCAAATGACAAAGTATACTTTAAAAAGTTATGTCTCCTGCATATTTACAGATTAGAAAAGAATATCTTTTGACCAAGAAAGAAGAAAAAAGCTAATATATCAGAGAAAAATAATCTAGACTTCAATCACATCTAAAGCTCCGTTAGCAGGTTTGTTGTATGATCCTTTTGAATTTCTTGTACACTCAGCAACTAGATCTGATGGTAAACATCAAACCAGTAAGGCAGCTTTTGAAAATCCAGGCTCAGCTGATAGAACTCTTTTAAGTCAAGTTCAAAGTAAGTTTTGAAGATGAGATAGTGTGCTACACCTGAGTGTTTATGACATTCAGTAGGAGAAAGAGGCAGCTCCACACTGCAACATACCCTGGATCCTCCCTCCTAACTCATCTCTGCTTTGTCTCCACTTTTCCAAAAGTAGCAGCAAAATTAGAGGAGATAAGTAACAATGAGTTTAAAACAGCAGCAGTGTAGAGTAAGTAATATGTAACACAAAAAAAATCAAGGCAAAATTCACTCTTGTCCTGCTGATCATCATTTCACACTGGAACTCCACAAAGCCTCACACATTTTGCTCAAACGGGCGAAGCACAAACTCCCCCGTGAGCTCTGTGCTTTCATCCACCACTAAATCTTCTTTCACCTCGTTGGCACTCAAGTAAAACTGCAAATTGTTACCCTGCAGGCCACTATCCATCTCCTTAAGAGCAGCTCAACACTGGAACTCCTGAGGAGATATTCCTCCTAAAACAACACTCTGCATTTGTTGATGGCAGAACTTGCACCAGCATTGGAGAATTATTGAAGTGTACACCAAAAAGTCAGAGCTTGTTTGCCATCACTTGATTTCTGTCATAAGTAACTTACACCATGTAAGCTGCAATAGGAAATGTTTCCTAAAAACTTCTTCTGCTGGAAGATTCCCCTCAAAGGTAAAAGTCACCTGTGCTGAGACACTGGAACCACCATGAATAAAGAATTGCAGCAAGCCTGCCTGACCCCCACACATCAACCAAATAACAGCTGTTACAACAATGTGCTCAAAACCGTACAAACAACAACTCCTCAGTTTTCCATCATTTTCTTACAGGATGATAGTAAATATAATCCTGTAAATTAAATTAGGACTGACCAAATCGTTTTAGTAGAAATTAGGATAAGAGGAGGTGACCTGGTAATTAAACAAAAATCTTATTCACAGGACTACACATGACTTCCAAGTGAGTAACCAGAACAGTGTCAATGTATTTTGAGTCTACAGAGAGGACAGGGAATCAAGCCCTGGATTCAAATCTCTTTATGCCCAAGGACTGAAAGAAACAAGGAAAATTTAGATATTCTACTCTAATCATCTGTCAGAAAGATGAAAGCACACTCTTACCTTCACAAATTCTGTCCAGTCGCTGCCGCTTGACTTTGTGTTTATCCACAAGTGCCATTCTTGATGGGATTTTGCAACTTTCTGACTCAAAAAGCACAGCAGTCCCCCAGGAGCTTAGGAAAACTCACAGGAATCGGCGTGCATACCGCCACTGTGGATCCTGCAGAGAAAGGAGAGGATTTGTAAGATTTGCTGACTTCCTGTCCCTGGAAGTGCTCAGGGCCAGGGTGGATGGGGCTCAAAACCTGGCATAGTGGAAGGTGTCCCTGCCCATGGCAGGGGATGGGATGGGATGGGCTTTAAGGCCCCTTCCAGCCCAAACCAGTGTTGGATTTTCAGCACAACAGGTGAGATCTGCCTGTGCCCAACAGCAGAGCAGGTTTTGTAAAAGACAGCTCTGAGTTTGCACCCCACAAGTCACACACATCTGGCACCACAATTCAGTCTCTCTATCCTCCCTGTGATTCAGAAAACCAGCCTGGTACATGAGAACTGCCAAAGCACTGCATGGGCTTCCCAGTTTTATTTCTGACTGAAGAATCTTTTCCTAGTGGATAAAATCCATGAGGTTATTTTGTAGGCTCACAGAGGCTGAAAGATTCTTAGAGAGTATATAAAACAGGGAAAGTAGTTCTTGCTCTGCCAGTACTTTCATACATAAAACACTTTCATACTTAAACTTTGCCCTGTAAAAGTCATCAGTGGACCTTGAATTTACAAGAAGACCTTGATGTATATTCCAGCTGTCACCACAGGCTGTCCTTGCCCTCATCCTTGAAGGGCCAACCTTAAACTGTGGGTGCCATTTCCAGTGCACACGTTTTCAATGCCGGTGAGATAAAATGAGCCATGAAGCCACGTGTGTGGCTTGATGACAAGAAATGCTCTCCAAAGAGACAACAGCTGAAGGTTTTCTGCATTTTGGTGGCAGAGGGGAAGACCCTTAATGGATACTCTCTGGTCTGACACGTTTTGCTCCTACAGAGAGCCAAAGGTTTGTGTAATCCCTGCCCTGAGCTCAGCTGCAGCCTCTGGATGTGCTGTTCTGGTACTTCTACTAAGTTTGATTTTTTGATGTAAAACCCAGGTGAGTTTTTCAAAGCAAGTTCCACAACAGCGTTCATGAATCAAGACATGGAAGAAGAGACCTCATGCTGACAACTGAATTCCAACCATCCAACATAACGTTTTATGTGACTGCTGATTCAATATCCTCTTCTCTATTTTAAGGTGAAGACAGATGACCCTGATAACAGCTACAAACCTTCCCAGAGGGATCCTGCTCAAGAAAGAGGCCTCTGCCCCCCTCAGCCATCCACCACTCACTGCAACACACCAGAAGAATAGAATCTGTGATTTCTAGAGGCAAAGCAAAGCACCACATTTTCAGAAGCTTTGCATGGAGAGGAGGGGTAGAGGGAGGCAGAAATGAGTGCAAGCACTGCAAGAAACTCTCTCCTGACTGGCCATCTGTACCACCCTGCAAAGTCCCAACCTCTCTGCCTACATACACTAGAATGCTTTAAAAATTTGAAAAAAAAAGTCTGAAGAGGCAGCAGTAACCACAAACTTGGCACCATTCATTCAAACTGACCCCCAGACAGCTCCTCTCCAGCAGGTGAATTTTCACACTGCAGCGTTTGCCAAGAAAATTTTTATGACAAACCAAAAAATCATCCAGTTCGTGAAATGCAGGACATAAGAGAAGACACCACACCAGAAAATCCAGGTTCATGTCAAGAAGTTGGCCTTGGGCAATGTCTGTAACCTGGAGTTTTCCTTCCCCTTGTGCAGAGAAGCAATGGCAACACTTAACCCATCCTCTGGAGCACCCTTGCAGGTTCACATAGCTCAGTCAGGCATTCCTACTTTGCATTTTATTCATCTGCACCAGCACTGGTTCTGCTAAAAACACTCCAATAACTTCCCAGAAAACCCAGTTAACCAGTGCAGTAGGCTGAGCATGTGAGGGGTAAAGGCTCTAACAAAGCCTCAGCACTCCAGGATGACAATTTCATGGAGATTATTGTTATTATTATAAATGGTTATCAATTATGCATCACATTGATAGTTAATTTCCAAAAGGAAAAGCCTCGTGTTGGTACAGCTGAATTCCAACTAAGGGACGATCAGCGATTTCCTGGTAGTTAATGGCCAATTTCCCAGCAGCACAACTGCAGCATAATCACTGAGATTTATAGCAATAATTAATTGATTTTTTTTAAACATAGGGATGCTAAAGAGCACGATTCCCACTCATATTAAAAATTAATGCAACATTCTAGAAGACGAGGAAACTTCCATTCCGGAGGCAGAAGCTTGGTACAGTCAAAATATTTCATGCAACAAAAATTAAGTTGTTACTGTAGCTAAACCCCAAGAAGCTAATGGTATTTCCATGATCAACATTTACAGGGACACACATGATTTTTTTACCTCTATTACATCCCATTCCACTTGCAGGGAGAAATATCGGGTTATTGAAAAAATGAAATCACACCAGAAGAGAAAAAGTTACCATTTTGTTCTGAAAACACTCAAATGGTTCATTATGTTGGGGCTGCAACTCTTTGCCCCTTTTCTTCCCCAAACAAAACCAATTTGCAAAGTGTACTTAATTCTGACAGAGTGCATTTCCTGATGGACAAATACATCCATTAAAGTTTTTTTTTCCCCAGCCATCTCAATTCCCTGCATTACTCCCTGGAGGAAAACTTCCTACAAAAGAAACTAATAACAATCAGAGAAATTACTACTCATCAGAGTCCCACACAGCTTAATGTAATGCCCATGAATGAGCTCCTTCCTAACGACATGAACTGCCCCATCTTTGTCTCACAGGTGTCTGTGGTGGTACCAGCCAGCAATAAAAGCCTAGCTCAGAAAACGAAAACTTATTAAAAATGTGGCAGGAGCTGCTGAGCAGGATTTGGCAGGGATGGATAACATGGAGAAAAGCAGATGTGTGGGGCACAGAAACAACAGGATAATCCCCAGCCTTTGCATAAGGCTGTAATTAAGAAAGGAGTTCTTCCATTTGTGGGATGGAAGACACAATCAGTTGTGCACCCAACTTTAATCTATCCCCAATGGTTTCTACAGCCAACCCCATCTCAAAACAATCACAAGGCTAAATGTCCTCCACCATAAAATAAACACAATCAGTCCGGGCAGAACAAAAATCATGGTCAGCAATTAAAAGACAAGAAAACCTCATTGTCCAAGGAAATTTGAGAGGGAGAGGCACACGCACAAAAATTGTATTTCACCTTCAGCAAGATTAGAAAACAAGTGAAGTGATTTACATACAGTAATTGCATGGCTGTGTTAGACTCCAACAGTGTCTTTCAAAATGTAAATTTTCTTGAGAACCCCTGGACACGATGATAGCCCAGTAGCTATTTATTTATTTAAGGAAGGAACTTAGTTAAATACAACACTTTAGGAAAAAAAACCCCCAATCCTGACGTAACACATTTAAATAGCTTCTAAATACTGCCTGTTAAAGAGCACAGCCCATGAGCCAGAAAATGAGTGCAGAGAAAGCTGTATTAGGGCTTTTTTATCCTGACTTTTGATGGAAAATGAAAAGAAATAAAGGTGATCTTCCAAAATAAGATGCACAGTTAGATAAAAGTAAGAGAAAAGTGATTTTATGAAGAGCATCCTGTCTTCTAAGCCCTTTCTCACCTTGCACTTTTGTATCATCTTTTTACAGCACATGGAGGTAGGACAGGAGCACAAACATCCACCACAGAACCATAGAAGGGTTTGGGTTGGAAGGGACCTTAAAGATGAACCAGCTCCAACCCACTGCCATGGACAGGGACACCTTCCACTATCCCAGGTTGCTCCAAGCCCTGTCCAACCTGGCCTTGAAAGCTTCCAGGGATGGAGCATCCACAGCTTCTCTGGACAACCTGTGCCAGTGGGCAACATCTATTTTAGAGCATCCATCACAGGCACTGCCACCAAACCACTCAGCACCTGCAGGTGATTAAGAGATGCCCTTTCCAGTGCTCCAGACACAACATCTCACACAATCCCTGTCTGTGCACAGCCTTGGGAAAGCAGGATTGTGTTCCTTACACCCTGTTCTATGACAAACCAACTGACTACATTTTCCACCCTCTATGAAATATGGCAGCAACAAAATGGAGAGTCTCTACTACAGGAAACTACCAGCTCCATGAACTGCAAAAGGTCTCATTTCCAAACACCAAAGGAAAAATTCCATCCTTCTTTCCCCACATCTACACTGAGTTTTCGCATGTACAATTCCTTATTTCAACAAGTCTAAATGTTTTTATGGTACTGCTGGATATTTCTTAGGCTCTCAGGAAAAGAGAGGTCTCTGGAGAAGGTTTTGTACTCATGACTACTGCAGAATATCATTCCTCTCAGCTGGAGGCAGAGCAGGATGCCCAAGCAGAATTGTTGAAGTCAGTAATTGCTGATGCCACGGGCAGCTCTCCCTGTATCCTCCTTTGTGTAAAGGTCCAGTTTTTCAAAGCTCGATCACACTTGAATTGAGATTTGAATGCAAGAAGAGCCCTCGGAGCTGTGAGCTGTTCCAGCCCTGGATCAGCATCCCTGGCTGTTCACTGTCCTGAGCTCTGGCCGTTGCCACTGCTCGGTGTTTCAGCTGCTGTGGGGAGGGCAGGAGGGGCTGGGAAGCAGAGTTCGGCGTGAGAAAGGCAACGCAGGGAAAAGAGAGCAGGAGGCACGCAGAGATAATGACAGGGGAGGGAAGCGGACAAAGGAGACGGCACAATGCAGGAGGAACACTTGGAGAACACTCTGTCATCCCTCCTCCCATGCAGCCCTAAGTGCCATGCCCTGCTCAGCCCTCATCACCTGCCTCTCTCTGGGACTGCAGGGGAGGAGGGAATCACGGCAGGGAAGGGACAGACAGCACAGTCCTTCTGGGATATCCTTTTGGGATATCGTGTTTTAAAGCACGAGGCAACATGGGAAGCTCACAGCGTTAAGACACCATTAAACCAAATAGCCCAGTAGGAACCAAAAATAGATTAAACATTTATACAAATAGTGAGAACAAATAAAGAATTTCATTACCCAAAATAGGTGTTGGGTTTTTTAATAATGGCTGAGAGATATAAAGCCTCTCACTTGGGAAGCAGAATCACAGAGTTTTTGTGTTTGACTTCTCCATTCCACTAAACTCACTCAGCCACTACATGTGAAATAGGATGCTAGGGGGGAAAAAAAAAAGGCTTTTTCTCATTTTTTTGGGGGAGAACTACCCTGGCTGTAAATCACACTTTGGGTTTGGCTGGGGTAGAGCTCATTTTCTTTGTGGTAACTGGTGTGGGGTGGTGGTTTGGCTTTGTGCTGGCAACAGGGTTCATAATCCAAGGATGTTTTTTGTCATTGCTGAGCAGGGCTTACACATAGTCAAGGCCTCTGCTCCTTGTACTGCCCTACCAGTGAGGGGGCTGGGGGGGACACAAGGACTTGGAAAGGGACTCAGCCAGGACACCTGATGTCCCAGACCATGTGGTGTCATACTCAGCAGGTAGAGTGGGAAAGAGGAAGGAAGAGGGGGATGTTTGGAGTGTTGGTGCTTGTCTTCCCAAGTCACAGCTATGCATGATGCAGCCCTGCTTTCCTGGGCAGGACTGAACTCCTGCCTGCCTGCCCATGGGAACTGGGGAGTGAATTCCCTGTTTTGCTTTGCCTGCATGCAGGGCTTTTGCTTTCCCTATTAAAGTGCCTTTATCACAACCCACGAGTTTTCTCACTCCTGTGTTTCCGATTCTCTCTCCCATCCCTTGGGAGGGAGTGAGCAACTGCATGGGACTGAGCTGCCTGCTGGGATAAAACCTCAACATCCTACCAGCAGTCTGCATCCCCCCCAGACCATCCTCACCCTCAAAACAGTGGGGGCAGGACTCTTGCTATAAAGCCATTATTAATTAGGTTTAATGTTTTTAGCAGTTATTATCATGATTTTGCTGCCACAGAGCGTTTGGTGATGTTCTGTGTTAAGGCTTCTCTGTGGGAATGCCTGGATGCTGCTGGGGGTGGCAGGAAAAATTATTTGTCCAGCTTCTTCTCCAGCCCAGAAACCTAACAACCAAAACCTTACCCTTCAACTGCCTGCCTGGTGCCTTCCCCCAAAACCTGCTGGGGAAGGTGCACTCCCTGGATGCAGGGAGAACAGGGAGGCAGCAGGTTAAACGTGCTCATGGAGAGCCAGCACTCCCACGTGAGCACCAGCCGGTGGCACACAAAGGCCTCTTCCCCTCCTCATCACACAGAAAAGGTGAATAACACCCTGTACCAGTCTTGTGCTGAAGAAGTGGTAACAATTTTGAGCAACTTGCTATTATATGAGTGAACAAAGTGTACCATAATGGCGTATGAGCCTGCACATCTGCTGCTAAATTAAACACGCTACACAATGATGCAGACCACATCTTAAAACACTATGCAACGAGATACAGACTCTGCCAAAATAATGAGGCTTCAAAGATCACACAGAGAGCCTGATCCTGCATCCCTTACAGGCCCTGAAAGTCACAGTGATTGTTCCTCAGCAGTTCTCCATCAAAGCTACTTGTTGACTCAGGAAAAAAAGAATCACAATTATATATAGGTGACATTCAAAGGGAAAGAACACATATGGGTTTGTAGCATTTTTCTTCCTCTCCATCTTAATGATGTGTAAAGCACGAGAAAGGTTTTTGTTTGGAACCGGATTTTTAGAAAAGTTCCTGTAACAATCGTGTGTCAGGCTACAAACTGCTCTCCAGATTGGGTTCTCAGCAGCCAGACAGATATTATGAAGACCAATTGAGATGACAATATTCAAGCTGCCACAATAGCCATGGTACAAAAAAGAGGGGAGTGAGACATCCCTTTTATTTTCAACTTCTTTTACCAATTTCAATTTTCAACGTTAGTGATTTGCTCTTGACTTTGAGAAAAGAAGATCCAGACAATACTCCCTTGTCAGGTAGTAACAGCCCTCCACAGATCCTCTGTGAGCTTTCAAGTAGAACTAAGAAATACCAGAACTGGCACTCCTTTCATTCCTAAAACTGAAATACAAACAAACAACCCCAGCAGACAGCAAGAAAATTGCTTTAAAGAAAATAACTGTCATCTCTCTTTCTGGCACCAGAAGTGAAGCAGGTCGATGCTCTGCTTACCCTGCACCAACAGCCTGCAGAGGCTGGTGGCAGGCAAAACAATAACCAGGAGCTGAACCCCAATTATCCACTTAACTTTGAGAGTGCCTAATCTATTTGCTAATTAATCATGGGCCTCCTTCAACCTCTCTTATCTTGTTTTTCTAAGTATCTGACACTGATAACATGCACACAGATCTTGCTGAAGCACGTAAATGGCTGGAAAACTACCCTTAAGTTTTCAAATGAAACAAGAGGAAAAGATACATAAATAATTTTACATTCTCCAGGGGTCCCTGCCATACTAGAAAATAAAATCTTATTCTACGTTTTACCAAAATTCCTTAAATTACAAATTACTGACTTGCACTAATCACAAAGATCAATGCTGGAGAGAGGTGAACCTTCATTGTTTGTACATCTGGATAAGCAAAAGCTGTTCTCTACTCAAGCCATTAATTGCTCCCATAGCAAAATCAGCACAGCAGATTAGAAATCCTGAGAAAAATGAGCATTTGCCGGTTTGCTGGATGAGTTATGCAGTTACATGTCCATTAGAGGGCATTTTATACTGCGGAGTGAAGCACCAGCAGCTTGAGAACAGCATCACTAACCCCATCTGGAGCTGCTGGAGAACAGTTTCTGTCGGCTCTCATTTAGTAATTGCCACTTTTCAACCTTTCCATATGCTGCATATAGATGAGCAAGCAAGAGCAAGGACAAGAGGAAAATAAGATGAAATAGCTATCAAAAAAGTCCTGCTTAAATAAACCCTTTGGTGTGCAGCTATTGTTGCTTCCAAGGCTTGGTTTTGTTCAGTTCACTTCTCACCCCCCCCCAACCATAACACAGCAAACTTCATCCTTTTCACTCTCAGAAACAGCACTTTATGTTTTAAATTTTGAACATGATTAACTGAGAGCAACTGCAAATTGTGCTGTGGCATCATTACCCATCTCTGGAGCTGAACAAAGGCAAATCCAGCTTCCTCAGTGCCAAGAGGCAGGACATGGCCACTTACCTTCAGATGTCTCCTTCTGGTTACTCCTAATACTGCTAAATGTGAACTGTAAATCGCTTTCAGCTTCTGCTGGCTAGGGAACCACACAAAGCCACCCACTCCCCTGCTCTAGTGGTTTTCCTCTCCCCATATAAATGCAAATCAAATTAGGAAAGAGGCAGATATCTTGCTGTACATCTCCAAATATACGTATGTTTGTAATCAGGGTGCCCAAACTTCCTGAGTACGAGCTGCACACCAAAATCTCCTTTTGGGGCCAAGAGCCACATCCTCCCAGCCTCTGTACCCCACTCCTGCCACATACATGCCATGCCCCTGTGAATCCCCGTGTTTCTCCCATCCCCACAACTCTGTGCTGCTGATCCCCCAAGCCCACTTCCCTCCGTGATCCTGGGGTTTGCAGAATCACCACAGCAGCACCTGGAGCTCCTGCCTTACAGGATGTGACCCAACATCTGCATGTAGCAAACACTCCTGTAGTACTCACAAGTTATTCCTGAATTCTTCCTCAGCAGAAAGTTCAAACCAGCAAGAGCAGCAATGCAAACCCAAACCATCCCAGGATCAGCACACTCCCTCGGGAGCCCAAGCCAAAGTACCAAGACTACAACAGCACCACTTATCTTGGAGACTCTAGCAAGTTCTTGGCTCTGCATCACTACTCGTAATTAAAAGAAATAATAAACTAAGAATGAAGACATGCTTACAGGCAAAGCCATGGCGTTCTCAGTGTCCAGAGTTGTGACCACGTACTGCTGTATTGCATTACATGACAAGGACATGATGGCACCCATATCTCAGCCCTATAGGTGTATAGGACACACAACTGGAGTGTCTCCAAGTCTGGAATTCTACCCTTCACTCCAAATTTCTTAATTCTTCCATAATCAGGATCAGACAATTAAATCTTACATGGACACCCACATATGCTGGGAAAAGATCACAGCAGCCCACTTCTTCAAATCCCAGTTGAGGGCCAGAGGAGGAACCTTAAGCCCTGCAGGAGATTCCAGCATTCACCCAGAGGAAGGGCCTCGCTCACCTGAAGAGCAAAGATGAAGCCCCTCCTGCCCCAGCAAACCAGGAGACTCAGCTTTCCTCCAGTACACTGAACTCCCCCACACATGGCACAAATTCAATCTTTTTGAATCTCTGTCCTGGGATCTCTGCCTGGACTGGGAACAGTGAAAGGCAGCAGTGACACTCTTCTGTCTCCAGAAAATCTTTGGAGTTATAGTTTGCCCTTATCTTAGGGCTTATATTTACAAGCCACTCTTACATAAAAAGCACTCATCTGCATTGACTTATTTAGCAACATGAAATAAAATAGCCTGAAGCTATTCATGTTGCTTAACGTACTTTTTTTTAATGTAGATGATGCTCTGTGTAAAGGAATATTCAAAGGGGAAAACTGTGTTTTGTTTGTAACACTTATTACTATCACTGAAGAAAATATGTTCTAACAAGTCTCGGAAGGGGGAAACACGTGTAATACCTTTAACAGCTCAGTTAATCCATCTTCTGCTGCCCAACTGCTGGCAAAATCTCAAATGGAAACTCTCAGAATGGAAACACGGAAAAACCCCTTTCTCGTGGTCTGAGACCTGTTCCTACTATACAATCTCTTTCCATCGGAGTGAGTCCTGTTTGTTTTCAGCACACAGCAGCTTTACTCGACAAAAAAAAAAAAAAAAAAAAAAAAAAAAAAAAAAAAGAGTTCAAGAGTTCAAGGCTACGTCTCCATTCAGGCGTACACCCACAATGAGAGCCGGGCTCTCCGGCCGGCGCTGGGGGCATTCCTCTCCCTCCACCTACCCACAAAAGGGCCTTGTCTGAGGGAAATGAGAAAGGAAGGAAGGGGCAGGATGCAAAGAACAGCAAAGAGAAGAGCCCAGCCAGGTGTTGGGGCATCGAGCACTAAGGAGGGCTTGGATCATGAAATGGGTCAGCAAGGAGGATGGAGGGTGGCTTTTGGAGTAATCAAGGGTCTGTGGAGCCCCCAGGGATCTGCCGTGCTCCAGACAATACTGAGCTCCACGGGGTCAGGCACAGGCACAGGCAGGATGGAAATGTGTGAGTGTTTCCATGAAGTCCCGTGGGAAAGAGTTGGTCGGGATGCGGGGCGGCTCCCGGACGGCTGAAGCGCGGAACGCTGCCTCCTCCCCGCTCCTCCCATCCCTCCATCCCGGCCTCACCCTCGCTGCTCTTCCAGCACCGCTCACACCGACTCAAAGGAGAGGGAAGGAAGGAGCCAAGAGAGCGGAGATAGGTTTAGACAACAGCAATAAATAAGATGAAATAATTCTCCCACCACCAACCTTTAGCCAAGAGTACCCTCTGCAACCACCAGGTTTGCACAATCTACACATTTTTATTCCAAGCCTTGCCAGCTCTCTGTAGCAGGGCAATTTTGGGATTTAACAACGCTCAGGTTACTGACCTAAATTTACACAGGCTCATCTGGAGCCATGACGGTCCATTGTGTGCCCAGGCCTGCTCAGGACGCCTTAACACACAGATTATTGATGCAATGAACTGTGACGGCTCCTATAGAGCTGTTAGGGTTTATTGTAGCAACACCTACTCGGGGTCCCTTTAATGCGCGGATCGGTGACACAATAGGCAGAAACGGCCACGACTTGGGGATGCATTATCCCACGGATCACTGGCGTGACAGCAATGGCTCCAGCCTCCTGCCTCAGTGCAGCCAGCAGCAAACACGCCAAAACCTCACATCCCCAAATCCTGGGGAAGCTGGGCTGGATGGCAGAGAGGTGCAGAGCCTGGCAATGCAGGGACAGTGCCCCCGCTACCCACCCAAACCTCTGAGAGGCGACATTTGCAGAAAGCAATGTGCTACTGAAAATAAGGATTTATAATGAAAGCCCTGGTGGGATCAAACTTTTAGGAAGAACAGCCACAGGCCTGCATTATACATCAAGGCTAAAAATCCTGTCTGAGAAATACATGGAAATTAGCCAGAAAAAAAATCAGCGTCCAATTTTCAGCATTAAAAAAAAAAAAAAGGAAAACATTTTATGTTCCAAGAGAATGCGACGAAAGCAAGTGCAAAAGGAAAGTGCACAAATATCTGTATTTCTCTCTTCTTTTCCTCTTAAAGAACAAAAATAATCTTAGGAGGCTGAGAGCTAAGCACTGTTTAAAGAAAGTCACTTGTGCAGGGAGACCTGGGGCTGAGGAAAGGAACATTAAGATATCACTATGAACCAAATGTTTGCAGCCTCCTCATAAACATCAGCAAACAGTTCAAAAAGCTGCAGCTGGCTTTCCACTATCGCCTGCATCTTCCCCACCATTTACCAGGAGCTTTTTTTAACAGCGTGACACTTCACATTCAAAACTGCAGTTAAAAATAGACCACTGGTCCTCCCCTTTTAACCCTGCAAATTCCCTCCCCTCCTTTCCGCCTCCCTGCACCCCCACTGGTCTCTCCTTCCCCTCCTGCCCTTTCATCAGCCATGGGGTGATGGAGGGGTGAGGGGCGCCCTGCCCAGCTGCCAGTCACAGGATCATGGAACCACACAACAGTTGGGGTTGGAAGGGACCTTACACACCGTCCAGTTCCAACCCCCTCCCACTAGACCAGTTTGCTCCAAGCCCCATCCAACCTGCCTTTGAACACTTCCAGGGTCCTCCCACTGCTCCCCAGGACTTCATCTGACCCTGGGAGCATCCCTCTCTCATTTCATCCCAAAGCTGGTAGCTTTATTTACAGGAATGATGGCAATGGCTCTATTCTTGGTTTCCCCTCCCACCTGCTTTTGCAGATGATGTGAGTCTAAGGCTTTAAAAAACAAAGCACCCAACACTGATGTTTTCTCTCTGGCCTTAAACCCTGCAATCAGCAGATCAAATGTGAGTGTAGAGAAAGAAATTCCTTTGTTATCCATAGCTACTTAAACAGTGAACTCTCAAAACCTCCTCAGGAAACAGGCCTGGGGAATGGCTGCTGCTACTACAAGGAGCCCAGCACAAGAGAGACTCGAAAATCAATATCCTTCACCCAACTTATCAAATTTACTGAGGACATTTATACAGTATAATTAAATAGAAAAGAGATACAAATACAAAAGAGTATTTGCACGGCACTGAATAGCAATTGCATTATCTCTGGGACAGAGGACACTTTGACAAAAAGGAGGGAAAACATCATATATCAACTGAAAAAGCTGCAAGGAGCACGGGGAAGGTCTTTGCTCTCATAGCTCACGGGGAATGTACAGCATTTAAGTAGACACAGCCACAAAATATACATCAGTACGTACACCTAAGGCATTTCTGCAGGTCCTGCCCAGTCAGCCAAAACACTGTCAGAATTACACTGGTGATGGATATGGTCCAGAACACCCAGTTCCCCCTCAGACTCGTGTAGCATCTCCAGCACGCTGGGGCACTTCCCCCTCACCAGTGTGGAAGCAAAGCAGATGCTATTATGTTGCTTTTCAGCATATGAATGTACCACGTAAAATCGATTTTGCCCAGTAATCCACTTGATAAGTCAGAGATGCTTTCCACAACCAGCAGCCACCTCTGGAGACTGGCAAGATAAAATCTCTGCAAGGGTAAACCTGGGAAAGGCTGACTGCCAGTGGAGGGCAAACTAAAGCACTGTGGAAAAGGCAAACTAGATTATCTGGCTATTTGTTAAACATTTCTTCTCACAAGGCTTGTATTACAAGCTTTTTGTGAGTGCTCCTCATTTTCAGGTAGAGCCAGCTCTGGCTCCTCACCCCAAGTCCCTCCAGGCAGTGCACTGCTGTGGATGGGACATCTCTCTTGCCATGGTGACCCTAAAATTCAGAACAGCCCAGAGTGGCGCTCAGTGCTGGGGAACAAAAGGCAGGTGTGATTGTAATTGCAGATTTGCTTCTACCTCACCCTCAAAGGTGTCATCTTCAGGGTTGCCTTCAACAATTAGGCATTGCCTAATTACACTGACCAATAAAACCCAACAAACAAGATGGGCAGGATCCCCGCACGCTGCTCCCCCATTGCCAGGTGCCAGGAGAGGAATCCCAACCATCCTCTTCCCAATATCCTCATGGGGATGAGTGAGCATCAGGTTAAAGGCTTCTTTGTTGCCTCTCTTGGGTCTTCATTCTCTAATGTGAATCACACTCCACTCTATTTCGAGCAATCCTTTATTAAAAGTGCCTGTGAGTCATTTTCTCTAAACTTGAAACTCTAAAAATGGTAAAGTTTGGGTAGTAGTCAGGAATTTTTAAGAATTTGCATTCTTCTCTTTTCGATTTAACAGGAAAAGGAGGGTAACCTGACTCACAGAGGGTTTGTTTCCCCTTGTTCTGGACAGAAATGCTGCTCTTGGATAGAATTACAACTCATGAAATAAAACTTCTGAATGTCTTTCACCAAGTACAAACACAGAGTACTGAAAAAACAAATACAGAACAAAATATCTCTTTAGAGAAAGACAAGAAACTGAAAAAGTGGCAACCTGGGAGTATCTATGAACTTAAAAAGAGTCTATAAAGGTAAATCTGTGAACTTTGAATTAACATACATCCCTTTACAGATGCATAACACAATAACTAAAAATCATACTGCTAAATATTCATACCTCCAATGTTCCCCACATGAAAGGTAAAGAAGACCAAAAGGATTAGGAGGAAATTGTTCCCTGTGAGGGTGGGGAGGCCCTGGCACAGGGTGCCCAGAGAAGCTGTGGCTGCCCCTGGATCCCTGGAAGTGTCCAAGACAGGCTATTGGTGTCTTGGAAATCCAGCAGAGAAATCACCTTTAAATGTCTCCTGGATGAACTAGGCATCTCTGATGTTCCTGGGCACACAAGTCATGGCCACCTTTGCGTGTTCTTTGGCCCATGTCAGCAATGAGCTTAACTGCTCTTCCCACTCCCTTTGCGTTCCAAACTGCTTCAATTCCTGCAGAGATCCCCACCCATCACCATCTACAGGTGACGTGGGAGGAAGACACCATGGCAAAAAAGCAACACCTGTGTGATCTTCAAGCAGAGTAGACCAGGATGGAGCTGAAATCCTTTTGATTCCCTGGGGCAGGACCAAGACCCATGGGGCAGAGAGGAGAAGGCACCAGCAAGTCCTGGGATGGCTCCACATGGATGAAAGACCCAGCTCCAGTCATTCTCTTACTTTTTGAGCTTGGGGATGATTCTAAGATCTCATTCATCCTGCTCAACCACCACAAACAGGGATAAAGGTGATGGACTTACTGCTCCACCCGTGGGGTTTCAAATCCAACCTGTGCAAGGAATGCTAGGAAAAATATTATAAAGGGAAACTCACTTCCCCCAGCTGCCTGATAGAGCCCATCACAGGAAACATCTGCCATCCTCCACAGAGGACAAAAATCAGAAGGAAGTGGTTGGTCCATCCAGAGAAAAGAAAGTCAGAAATACTAAATGCACACAGGTCCTGCCCAAGGTAGGAGATCCACTTCTGCAGGCAGATCTCAGCAAAACAGGTTAAATAAGGAGTTTTATAGACTGTCGAGCATGAAAACAGCAGCAGCCCACTTGATGAGGTCAGGGACTGAAGTGGCCTATGGTACTTGTAAGAGAAAACATCTGTTGGTGTTAAAAGGTCAGCAGGAAATGAGCACTATTTACTTTGTCCTTACTGGTTGGGCCACTGCTCCTCGAAAGAGAACCACACATGGCTCGGTTTAGCAGCGTCCCCTCGACAGGCGCCCCACAGCTGCCCACCTTCCAGCCCCCTTGGTGCACCCAGGAACCCTCCAAGCAGCCCCTGGAAGGGGGATCAGGGTATCCTTCCCCCGGCAGACCCCAGGGAGCCTCCCTCCCTCCTCGTGGGAGGGAAAAGTCCTTCACACCGGCTCAGGAACAAGCCGTTAAAATAAATCCGTCAACATAAAAGCGAAAAAAACAAGAAGTTCCTTCTGAAAAACAGGAAGCGTGAGGTACATAGCGACTTAAAATAGCTCCCGCTTGATTTGTTGACAAAACATGGGTCCCGAGGGGCCGTGCCTTTCTGCAGTTTTTTATTTTTCCTGCGGACTGCCGGGCTCACCTCCGTGGCTGTCCTGCCGGGCTCCCCCGGGGCTGTGCTGCCCCGGGCCGGGGCTGGCTCCGCTCCCTGTGCCCGCCCGGCAGGCCGATGGCCGCGGGCCTGGCCCCGCTTCCTGTGCGCGGCGCGGGGCTCCCACAGGAAACCCCGGCACAAAACACCCTCCACCGTGAGCCGCGGCTCGCTCCAAAAGGCAGAGAGAGTGCTTCAGGCTGGCACCCACCTCGTTAAAACTCAGGCCGAAGTTACAAGTGCCTAGGAAGCTGGTTTCAGGCTTTCCCTCACTTGATCTTTGTGCGTAGAAGAGCGCGATGCTGGCCAGGCAGGACGAGCTGCTGGTACCTCAGGACAAGCTTAAAAGGATAAGGCTCTGATCCCGAGCCCTAAGCCAACAAAAATTCCTAAAGAAGGAATTTCGGGACGGCATCTTCTGCAGAACAGAGGAGGGAGGAAATTTTATGATTCAGCATCTGTCAAGGTTGTGTGATACTCTCCCGTTCCTCAGTAACTCCCCAGTTTGGGTTCTGCCTCTCCTTCCTCACAATCACAAAATCATAGAGGGGTTTGGTTTGGAAGAGTCCTTCAAGATAACGCAGCTCCACCCTTCCACACCGTCCACTATCCCAGGGTGCTCCAAGCCCCATCCAACCTGGCCTTGGACATTTCCAGAGATCCAGGGGCAGCCCCAGCTTCTCTCGGCACCCTGGGCCTCCCCACCCTCACAGGGAAGGATTCCTTCCAAATATCTGACCTACATTTCCCCTTTTTAGTTTAATACCAATCCCCTTTGTCCTATCCTGACTGAGAGGTGGAAGGCAGCACCATTTTTTTTTGGTCTTAATTTTAAAAAACCCAAACCACATTAAAGCAAGAATAACACTCTCAGATTATCTAATGTAGACTAAAAGGGCTGTACTGAAAAGCAGGATGAGGTATCACCCCTTTCCACATCCCCTGGCCCACAGACCAAGGCTGCCTGTGAGCCCTGCCTGCCTTCTCCTTACACACCACACCAGACACGAAGGGGCCCCTATCATGAATAGCTAATTATTGGCCCACATTAAATTATTTCTCAAATTAAGATTTGTGGGTTTTCCTCTCGCCTAACAATACGCCTTTGAGAGCGGCATTGCAAACACACTGGAGCAGGAGCAGCAGTGTAGCTCCATGTGCAATTAGGCCAGCATGTGGATCTTATTGCTCCTAAGGACTCTTATTTGATTTCCCGCACCACCAACTGGTGAGAAGTTTTCAAGTCTATATAGAGAAGAATTAGATCACTCTTTAGGGTGGTCGCATCTGGGGTTGGAAAACCAGATGGAGTGCGTTTTTCCGAGCCCTTTGTAATTGAAGCAGCACACCAAGTTGCTAGGGAGCAGGCCAACACAATCACTGCTCTGGGGCAGCCCACAGCAGTGCTGGTGCCATGGCTGCCAACACTTGTAGGCACCAGTGCCAGCAGGGAAGAGGGTCACACAGGCTGGGGTTTGTACAATACCAACATGAACCTGGACCTACTGCAGGCAGGGAGGAGCTCTGGGACTCCTGAACATAAACATCTTCACCCATGGCCACGGTGTCACCAAAGGAACCCAGGAGATGAATTTCTTCAGTTCCCTAAAAATGCAAAGCTCTCAAGGGTAGGCTGAATCTGGGGAATGAAGAGGAGAGTGCAGGAAGGAGCAATATGGAAGCTTCAGCATTTCAAAGCTGAGTGGGGACTGAGTCATGGGCACTGCCCTTCCTGAGGACCAGGAAGGTGCATCTGACAGAACACAGGATGGACATAAGGCTTTCCTAACCAAAATATGTTTTATTGACTGAAGTGGGAGATGGATGAAGTGGTTTTATTCAAACCTTGGCCAGCAGCATTGCACATAGACATAGAGCTACAGCCTAACCACAGACTGGTTTGAGCTGGAAGGGACCTCAAAGCTCATCTCATTCCCACTCCCTGCCATGGGCAGGGACACCTTCCACTATCCCAGGTTGCTCCTGTCCAATATGGCCTTGAGCACTTCTAGGGATGAGGCAGCCACAGCTTCTCTGGGCTTCAAGTGCCTCATCACTCTCACAGGGAAGAATTTCTTACTAATACCTAATCTTATCCTGCCCTCTGTCAGTTCGAAGCCATTCCCCTTTGTCCTGTCACTCTGGGCCTTCATCCAAAGCCCCTCTCCAGCTCTCTTGGAGCACTTTTGGATGCTGGAAGGCACTCCAAGGTCTCCTCAGAGCCTTCTTCTCTCCAAGCTGAACAAGTCCAGCTCTCTCAGCCTGTCTCCAGAGCAGAGATGTTCCAATGGCACAGTCTTTATGAGGGAATGGCTATTTTAGAGACAAAAAAAATGCATCTATTTTCCCTGATGCTTAACCATGTGCCACGTTTTTAAACCCGTGGGTTTCAAACCTCCTTATCAGCAGCTAACATGGAGCACAGGTCCCCAAGATGCAGGAAGCATACGGAAACACTACTCTCCTTTCCTTTCCTGCTATTTATTTTCCTCCTCCGAACTTAGAACACGCAACAATAAAGTCACAAGTCAAACCATAAAACTGAGGCCAAATCTCTCCTTTAAATGCTGATTTTGCAGCCGGAGGAGCAGGAGCAACCTGCAGCTTCCCACGTGGCATCCCTGGGGCAGGGATGGTGAGGGAGGGCTGTTCCTCCTCTCTCCACCAAATATCCCCAAAGCACAGCGATTTGAAGATGAATTAGCAATTCAAGCCTTAGCAGAACACCTTTAAATATTTGTTTGGGATTTTTTTTTTCAGAAGGGAACAACAAATACAAAACCAAATATATGTCCAGAGTCAGCACTGCATGACTAAGAAACTACATAGGTAACTCATTTCTCATGAACAGGGCCTGCATATAAACATTCACCTTGAAAATAATCCTGCATCACTGAACCAGGAGAGCAGGAGGGTGGTGAGGACATCACAGAGCTCATGGCAGAAAAAAGAGGGAATGGGTGATGGGGAAGCTGTCAGGAAAAGGGGCCCAACAAAGAAATCCCCCTTGGAAAGCATATGCAAGCACCTGGACAGAGAAATCCCCTTGAAAAGCATTTTCAAGCATCTGGCTCAGCTTTTTTAATCAGGTTTTTGCTTTCCAGAGAGCCCACAGGTTTTGTGCACAAAAATAAAGATTTTCCTTTCTGCAAATTATCGGCATTTTGAGTTGGTGCTTGAGGAGGACTCAGCTTTTTAAAGATTATTACTTCATAGGTGTTCTCATCTTAGAAAAAGTAAGAGAATATTTTCCTTTGAAGACACTAAGCTGACACCTTTGGTATTGCATTTTTCACATCCAATTCCACACTGGTTAGACTTTTCCATCTCAAACCAGTATTAGTCTGGCCTTCCATTCTGTACCCACCTTTCTCTTGTCTAAATATGTGGGAGTATAACACAAGCTACACCAGACCAACTTTTCCAACTGTGACTACAATGAACCCCTCCGTGGTCCTGGAGCATCTGGAGCCACTGAGATTTCTGAAATAACATGGTGAAATATCTGGGTGACTACACAGCCAACTTTGAGCAGCCAATTTGAAATTTCTGGTTGGTGGTGCACCAAGGGAGTGCAAGGTTCAAGTGCTGGCCGTCACACAAAGTGTTTCACAATGAATTCCTACTGCTTTCTAACCC
Source organism: Brachypodius melanocephalos (assembly GCA_013398615.1). Taxonomy (NCBI): domain Eukaryota; kingdom Metazoa; phylum Chordata; class Aves; order Passeriformes; family Pycnonotidae; genus Brachypodius; species Brachypodius melanocephalos. The sequence goes on from VZSR01000514.1 coordinate 10,777,727, forward strand.
AGCTGCCTTGTTTAAAAACCAGTGCAACTCTCTGAGGTACACAAATAATTAATTTCAACCCAAACTCTAAAGCAGCAGCTCCCAAACTTTCTTTCCTGGCTGCGACCTCATTTTACAGACCAGTAGCTCCGTGCAACCCCAAACAGCAGAATAAATATGGAACAAAATGAAATTTCCAGCAGGCTCATGACCTTGTTCATAACTTCCCCAAACCTCATTTTGGAGCCATCACTCCACTTTGGGAACTGTTGTAACACAAATGATGTTGGAAACCCACACCCAACCACGGACAAACCAGTGGCACCCACAGGGACACCAGTGGCTCCATGGTCATGGATGGGAGACCAACACCTGGAACATGAGGCTTAGGATCTACAGGCACCTTTGGTTCTATGATAAAACCCTTATTTACCCCCAGAGTTCAGTGATACCTGTCTGTTTTTTTTCCCAGAAATGTCCCTAAATCTTTCCAGCCCATTTCACAAACAGCAAAACCCCAAAATGTGGATGTTACTTAAGAGCATCCTAAATAAATCCCTTTTAAATTACCTCCCTTGGCATTTTTTATTGCCTCAAGACAGATTTTAGCTGTAGGGGAGCTCCGGTGCTTTCTGCACACTGCTGAGGATGCAGTCAGTGTCACAGATGTAAATTATCCAGTCAAGTGACTGGCTCCACTATGTAACTCTGGTGGCAGAAGCTGAGATTGGAATGAAAGCTTTCCTGGATCCCAGATCAGATCCTACACAATTACAGTTTCCCAGCCAACTGTACAAACGGGATGTTTCCAGGCTGGATATCAGAGACCAGCAAAGGGAAAACAAACAATGGGAATCACTTCAGAAAAGCTTGATCTCTTCCTCTCTTGACTCCAAGGGTTCATGATTTTGGCACCATCCCTGATGGTGGTGACTTCCACAATAAAAAAGGCAGCCAGCAAGTTCATGCAGTAGAGAGGGGGTAGAGCAACACAGATCCTGGGGAGGGATTTTTTTTTGGCCATCTGCCCTTTTTCTGACATATTTTAAGAGATGTGAAATCCCCCAAATGGTTTATCTGGAGGGCTGGACCATGAGCTGGAGCAGCGTGGCCATAATGCCCGCAAAGTGACATTCCCTGCAGACACACACTGTATCCCAGTGCAGCAACCTGAACAGTAAACATGAGGATATTCCCCTACATGTGCAGAAAACCGAGGATAAAAATTTAGTCCTGTGGCTCCCTATTGCTATTAAAATTAATTGCCACATAAAATCGCTGATTCCTACCAAATGAAGCTACACAATTTATCAACTCAAGGATAGAGCAAACTCACTCGTGGTTTAAATACATTATCTGAGTTATTACAGGATTCTGCACCAGCGACAGTTTTATGGATAATGTAGGTTTTGTAAATTCATTAGTACAGGACGAACTTTCAAAGCAAACAAAGGCATTAAACAAACACCACAATACTGTATTTAAACACAAATTAGATTTCCCTTCCCTTTCCAAAGCTGTGCTGGGATACTTGGAGGAAAAATAGGAAGGAAGGTCTGCTGTAACACTACATGGAGGGAAAACAGGGCTGTTCATTAACACCTGAATCAGTGGGGGCTGAGCTCAGACCTGTGTTTCCTGACCTAATACATGAGCTAGTCACTTGCTGACTTCTGATTCAGCCCCTTCAAGCTCTTAAATTGTTGAAGAAGTATTTCTATACCACAAAAGGAGACTGGACCTGCTCCAGAGCCCTTTGCAGTCTGTGGCATCTTTCCACTCATTTCAGCAGGCTTTTTAAAACAAGGGCACGATATCCCTTAATTAAAGGGACCATGTCATCTGGAATCTACTCCATTAAAACCAGTCTTAAACCTATTCCTGGGTGAATCTCCCTGCCCTTTTCCCATTGATTAAATGCTTTCCCTCCCAACTGAGATAAGAAATAGCTGCCAAGTTGACACAGGACATGGGAGAAAGAGAAAAATTGCATCTCTATGACTTACTGTCAAATCAAAGCAGACACAGAAAATAAGAGGAAAAACATTTTTTTGGACTTTCTTACAACAACAGGCATTAAAAACAATTTCAGAAGGAAGCACAAATTTCCAGCTGATACTGCTTCTCCTGCAAGCAATCTCATGATGGAAACTGTTTTAACCTGTACTTGCTGGGAGGAATGACTAACATTGCTATATTAAAAAAAAGAGATTGTAGAAAAAAAAGCACTGTTTTTCTCCACTTTTCCATTCTGTTTACTCTGTGCATTTATCACCAGCATGTGTAGAAGCAGCCTCACTCCTTCCCCTGTGCAGCCAGTGAGTTAGTCACACTTTCCCCTGTTGTGTAGCTCCTTTAGTCAGCAGCAGGGAAGTGATAAAGACGAAAAAACTAAACAAAATCAGGAAAACGCAATTGTGAAAAACACAGAAGTTAGCAGGAGGTCCTTGTAGGCAAATGTAATATTCAAATCGATTTGGCTTGCTTTAATTTAGGAGACTGCAATCTGGAAAGGAGCTCCTGCCTCTCCACACAGCCTCTCCTCTGAAGGAAGTGCACGAAGGGTACAGGAGAGGGAGGGCAAGGACACAGGAGAGGCAGCAGAGCTGCAGGAACCCCTGGTGCAAAGTCCAAGCAAAAACACTTTGGAAACTGAGAAACTGCTGCTAGAGAATAGATATGAACCCCAGAGTCAGTGCCAGCTTCCAAGCCCAGCAGGACATTCACTTGTGCTCACCAGGTGTTAAATAACCCACCTGCAGGAGGAACAGCCCAAGTTTTGGGGCCAGGGTAATGTAATTATGCACCACTGCTTCATTCTTGGGGGTCTACTTATTAAAGATGCATTAAAGAAATAAATCACTGTTGACTGTGTAGTCTCCCTTCCCTTTTTTGCTGGGCTGGGGAAATGAATCGCTAAGAGGAGTGACTCCTGGTTTAAATAAACCCAACAAAAGCAGTAACAATAGGAAACGCCCAAACTTTATTTCCAGACTCACAGCAATCACTCATTTTCCATGAAATTATTTGCTACAATAAGTACATGAAGTAGCAAAGAAACCAAATCACCCTAATAAACCTATATGGCATTATCACCCTAAACCATCTGGAATCACAGTGTTCTGGTGGGCACTTTTCCAGTCTTTGGACTTATTCTTGATTATAAAAACCATGGATTGGTCACAGGCAGAGCAGGGGGAGGCTGAGATTTTACATTTATTAGGCACAAATCTGCACCAACCTGCTCTAACACGTGTAAAGGCCAGGTAGGATCCTGCTTCCAAGACTCTGAGGGTCCAAATCCTACAGACACCTGCAGACCTGGCTCTACCCCTGCAGAAAGGGGTTTGGGATGGACACCAGGCAGTTCCACCAAAATCTAGGGAAAAAAGGCTCATTTCCAAGTGCCATCAGTGAACCCATCAGTGCTGTCACAGTTTCATCAGCAGGTGTTGGTGTGGGCAGGCCTCTGGATGATGGGGCTGATGCTTCAAGGTGTCCAGGAGATGGGAAAGAACGAGGGGATGAGGATGGTCTGTCTTCCCTGCACTGCGATTTTGGGGAGCAGCCCAGGGTGCAAATCCCATCACTCTAACCCACGGCTGCCCACACCATCCTTTCAATCTCCCAGTTCAAAACATCCTCCTGGCTCTGCAAGGGCAAGGATTTGGCTTAAATCAGCACCAAAGAGCAGCACACTTCCACTCAAAATCCACCCCAAATCTGAGCTATTCCCAATGCAGAGCCCAGTCAGCAGGGATTTGGGAATTGTCCACCTCACACACACAGCTGTCCCATCCCAACACTTCCCTGACCTGCAGCCTGGTCCAGCCTGGTCTCCTGCCCATGGCAGGGGGTTGGAACTAGATGGGCTTTAAGGTTCCCTCCAACCCAAACCAATCTGTGACTCTGTGATCCCGTGACATCCTTCTAGGAAAGCCCCAAGTCACCAGCAAGAATAACCTGGAATAAAACCACCTACAAACACTTCCCTGACACTTTTTTTCCCTCTCTGGTGTTAGTCATCAACCTCCTCAAATATAAAACCGGCTGAATTTAGCCTGGCCAGGCACTTCTGTCAAATATTTAAAGAAAAAATGGCCAGCAAGAGGCTGTGGAATCTCATGTGAGCATTTCTGTCCCTGAAACAAATCTTAATTCTCTAAGGATCGTCTCACATGCCAATGGGAAGCTCAGTAAGGGATGAGATATTTAATCTAATCTGCTTTCAAAATAATTTTGTTGGCATTGATTGTGCTGAATTGTATCTATGGGAAAGAATTTAAAGTAAGAGCACATACAGACATATATGAGCCAGACAAGTAAGTGTCTGTTACCACTACTGTTGGCTGATAATTACAAAGAACAACAATATAAATATTAATGTGAGGTAAAACCACCTGGTTTAGACAGCCAGCACACAGCTGTGTTTTTAAAAATTATTCCAACATATGCAATATTAGAAAAAAATTCTCAAAAATGGCTTGGATTTAGATTCTTTTGCTTGACCCTTCCCTTGTTCCCCCAGAAAACCACCCCTAAAATCTGAGCTGTCTGTAAGCCCAGCTGTTTCCTGGCTTTTCTATGCAAATTGTTCTCCCTGGATTTTATTGTGTGCATGTAGATGTCTCTCAGAACGCACTCAAGTTTGAATTAGGGGCCCTACTTCCATCAAAGGGCATTCTTGTAAAATAAGCTTCACTCTCACAGTATCTGACACGGAATTATTATCCCATAACTCACGGGTGTCCTAGCAGTTCTGTATTAAACAAAGCTCTGGAAAAGTCCCAGAGGGAAAAGCACATGAAGGGACATGGAGAGTCACTCAGATGTAAACCTTTAAAGCCAGGAATTCCGTATTTCCTTGCCAACATGCAGAGCTCACACCATGTGCTGGGTGAGGATGAGCCTCCTGCCTTGCTGCTGAATTTTCACCTTTCATGATTAACTAAACACCGATTGCATTATTGTGTAATTAGGTTAAATTAAAACTTAGCTTAAAGCAGGAAACACTTCCTTTTCAATTCCAATCAAAACCATTTACTTCATTTTCAGTTTGATATTGGCATCTCCCTCCAGCATGACAAATTTAAAATTATTACTGTATGACAGCAGGGAAACCAGAAAGTAAAAGTTACTGTGGTAGCTGGTCTGAAAGCTCACAATTACCAGAAAATGAGGAGATTGCTGCTGCTGCTTTTCATGCTTATTCCCTCCTCAGTTTCCCACCCACTTTCTGGCTTGGTTGCTAAAAAGAATCCCAAATGGTAAAAAGTTACCCAAGTTTATTTTCCCCCAACAAGGGTTTTTTAACCCACTGCACCTATTGAACTCACCATACAAATCAGCATTTTCTATCCACCTCTCTTTGGCCAGCCAAGGCTGTAGTGTGTTTCAAAATATATATCAAAACTGTATCAGCACTGAAAAGGTCGAATTCACCTTATTTATCAACCAGCCTTAGGCCAAAATATTTTTATGGTCAACCCCAAAATACCATTAGATTCATAACAACTGCCTCCCTAACCTGGACCAGTACAGTGCCAGCCTGGAGAGTTTTCTGACGTGGCTCCTGAGTATTTTACCTGCAGCTTCACAGTGTGAGACCCAAATTCTGTCCTCAACCATGGATATTCACAGAATCACAAATGTGGGGACACCATCTGAGAGCAGAGTCTGTCCCACGCTGTTTAGGAACCAAATGATAGTCTGTGGTATTAAAATATTTATTGTGCTGCACAAGGCTGCAGCTGACTGGCTGTACTTCCTCCCCTCTCCATCAGAGAACACTGGAGCCCTCTGCAACTTCTGCTCAAGACTTCTCAGGTTACAGATCTTTATTTTTCTTACAGATTTTCCTATAGGATTGTGTCTCTGCAAGGAACCATTTGGCAGTTAAGGCCGTTTACCCAGAAACCCAGAGTGCTGTTTGGTTTTTTCCCCTTGTTGCCTCCATTTCTCTGGAATGACATCCCTGGCAGAGTGTCCAGAATCAACTTCCTAAACACAAATATAAGCCCACAAAATGCACTGTTTGGAGCAAAAAGCCACACCACACTTTGTTAACCAGCACTGTACCAGTCTCCAAAGGGATCCATCATGCACCAGGAGAGGAAAATAATGAAAGCCCTGTGTTAAGATTGCGTAATCCTGCTCCCAGCACAGACCCTGACACGTGATGGGGGGAAGAAGTTCTTTACACAGAGGGTGGCAGGCCCTGGCACAGGGTGCCCAGAGCACCTGGATCCCTGGCAGTGCCCAAGGCCAGGTTGGACCTTGGGGCTTGGAGCAGCCTGGGACAGTGGAAGGTGTCCCATAGGGTGGGACAGGATGGGTTTTAAGGCCTTTCCAACCCAAACCATTCTGGGATCCCATGACATTTCCTTCCTTCCCTCCACCATGCCACAGTGATATTCCCACTTCACTGCTCTCAGAAACAGCTCAGTAAACTGGGAACCCACCAAAACCAGCTGCAATTCCGGCTGCCACCAACAAGGCAAGGGACACACAGCACCAGGGAGATCCTTAATCTGGATTCCCCACGGGATGTGCATCAAAGAGCTCACTGTCCCCAGAGTCCCTGCACAAAACCTGTGTGCAGAGGGCGGATGGGGCTGCTGGGAGGTGCAGGATCACACCCTGCCCTCCCTCACTGGCTGTGTTGCTGTTGGCACCAAAACAGAGAGACCTGCAGGGGATGTAAGGAACTGAAATGGAAAAACCAGGAAATAAAATGTAAAAAGTGTATTGTGAGCAAGTGATTGAAGGAAGTAGCAGAGCCCTTAACAAATTGGTTATTTGTCTGGTTAGCTGATGCAGAAGTGGAACAGGAAATTAATCCAATATGCCCCAGACTTACATTCCACTATTATTTTCTGAGTTTTTTCTCCTTTTTTTTTTTTATATACATATAAGCGCCAAAAAGTAAGGTATTTCTGGGCAAGCCAGCATTTGATGCTGAAGAGACTTCAATTAAAATGATCTAATCATTATCTGAGCTAGCATACAGACTGGCTTGGAAATGAAAGAATAAAATAAGACCAATTCAGAAGAAAAGACCCCGTTCAGAACCCACCTGGCTACCAGCAGGTCTTGATTTGTTGAAAAATATCCCAAACCAGTAGGTAATAGTCACAGTCACAATAAACCTTTATGAACAAGTTCCCACTCTCTGTGCCTCACACGATATGGCAGCCTGCCAGTAATTTTGCTTTAAACATGAAAATGGATATCAAATCCAACTTTTTAGATAAAATAATGGCACGGGAGATTGATGGCATTGCTGCTCTGCACAATGATCATTTAAAATGCTCTTGGCTGCAGTTACAAGGCTCCAGTGACCTCCAGAACTAGAGAAACTCCCTGCAGCATTAGGAGAAAATAAAATTAGTGATTCACAATGAAGAAGTGAAGTGATTCAGTGCTTTTCCAAGAGGTACTGGCTGCAGTTAGCGCTTCTGCAATGACACCAGTACTCAGGGTCGTGTTTAGAGAAGGAACAAACACTCCGAATTTCCATAAATGAAATGTCTGCTGCTGAGATGGCACTAAAAATGGTACCGGGGGGTGCCAGGGAACTGAAGTGGAATGGAAATAGGTTTTTCATTATCTTTGTGGGGAACATCACTCCCCCACCATGCGGTCATGGCACAGGAGTGGGCAGTAAGGGGATGGCAAAAGGCAGAAAAGAGAAACAAAAGGGAACGAAGCTGGAGGAAGGATACAGGAGGAGAAATGAGGAGCTGAGACTAAAGCTGAAGGCACAGTGGATGGAGCAAGAAATGCCAGAGGAAGACAAAGCAGAGGAGGCACCCCCATCACACCTACAGCTGACTCACATTTCGGGTTACTTTCATTATTTCTTTGTGTTCCGGCAGCATCTGGCATCTGCTGCTGAGATCAGAGCTGTATTGTGCCAAGTGTGAATCAAGATCTTTCTGCTCATCAGCTGAAAATCCAAACAGACAAAAGGGAAAACTGAGCAAGGAACCCCACCAGTCCTGCCTGGAGTGACCAGGAGCTGCAGCAGCAACAGAACCCACTCAAACACCACTTTGGTCGTCCTGGAAGCACACATTTTCTTTTTTTTTACACACCAAGAACTGATTCTTTCAAGTGGTTTTTAGAGCACTCAGGATCCATCTGTCCCTCAGTAAGCATGGGTCAAATGTTTGGGATTGTCAGGCAGTGTCTGCATTTGCTGCTGTAAGCAGCTACAACCCAGCTGTGCTGCCATTAGGAAGCAAGTGGGCTCTTCCAAGCATCCAGTACAGTCCAGAGATAACATTTAAGCTCATCTGACACCCATCAGGCTACAACAATCCTGGCTCTGAAGGCTCCCAGGTTCACCCTTGGACTGCCTTGCACCCTCCAGGCTCAGTAGTCTCATTTAACTTGTGGAGTAAAAAGCCAGGAGATCATTCCTCTTGTATTGTGCCATGGAGCTGTGCAGAACTAATTATTGTGCAAATAGAGCTCTAAATCATTAACAAAAAAATGATTACAGCATCTGCCATCATTACTTGGCCCATTACTTAAAAAGCTGGATGCAATAAATAGGATGGGAAGAGCTGGTATTACACTGACAGAGCTCAAGAATCCAGGATGTCAGAAAATGAGCCCTGCCCGGAACAGTTACACTTGGGCTTTGTGAGTACTTTGTAGTCAGACCAACACAGTAAGTCCTTCATCCCCAAGCACTTAAAAAACCCACCAGACAATCATTAAAAGAATGAAAACACTGTGGTATTTCTCCCAGGCCTTTTGTCTTTTCTTCCTGTTTTTTGGAACTTTCATCAACTTACATTTTTACATTTCCCCATTAGATTTCTTAGATAAATATTTTAACTAAGTCAAAATACCACAACTTGAAATGGGGATGTCTTTTCTTTATTTACTTTCTTCCATGCTGGCTGCCAGCTCTGGGAGATGTTCCATCCACCAGCGGCTGCTCCGGTGAGGGTGCAAGTGCCCCCCACTCCTCACTGCTCTCCACCACCTCCTCAGTCTCCAGAAGAAGCATTTTTAGCAGTATCCCATTTGCCACATGGCCTTCTCCATGCCAGCTGGGGATACCTCATCCCTGACAGTGTTTAAGACCAGGCTGGAGCAACCTGGGATAGTGGAAGGTGTCTCTGTCCGTGGCAGGGGGTGGAACTTGATGCCCTTTAAGGTCCCTTCCAACCCAAACCCTTCTGTGCCTCTGCAATCTCCAGTGGCAGTTACAGAGTGCAAAGTCAGGCTTGGAAAGGCACCTTCCAAAGAGAACCTTTCCAAAAAGAACCTCACTGTATTGCCCACACAATAACCAAGCAGAGCATCCTGCTGTGATTTTATTTCTATCAGAACTGAGCACTCAGAAGTTTATCATCCATCCTGGAAACATGTGCATGTCTCAGGCTTTGGCAGGAACTTTGATCTGAAGCCTATCTGGAATGGCCATGTGCTGGAGCAAGTGGCCATCAGGAGCTGTCCCTCTTGCTGGCAGGGGATGACACAGGCAGCTCATCCCTGGCTACTGCTGCAGGACCAGGGGCGAGCTCTGCAGCACACACACACAAGCTCCACCAGGTCCAACAGGATAATCCAGAGCTCCAGCACATACACTCTGAGTTTACAGCTAAAATATGAAAAAGGCAAATTCCCAACAGGAACCCAAGGGTCCAGGCTGGAAGGAACCTCACAGACTGACACTTTTCGGCCATGAATTTGAGGATTTTTTTTTCTCTTTAAGTAAAATACACTTTCTTTTACATCCAGCCTAAATTTCTCAGTGTCATGGTTAGCAGTACAGGCAGCACCCCAAGCAGGGTCTACCAGATGCTCCGCAGAGGCATTCTCAACACCCTTCCCTGCCAATTCCCACCTGACACACACAACTTTTCCTCATGACTAACTAACCAACACCCTTTTATTAAACATTTCTTGTTTGAATCCCCTCCTCAATTAGCTTTTCCTCTCAGAGCTTTTCTCCAGCCTCACGCCCTCGCTGTGGCCACATTCTCCCTTCCCTTCCTGCCTGATCAGGGGTTCTGTGCTGGCTCCTCTCCAACTCTGCTCTTCAATGCAATTATTTCACTTAAGAGCCTGGCAAGCTGGTTTGTTGTTTTTTTTCCCTCCCCTCCATGTCTGTTTTACACACTTTCAAAGCAATGGAAAAAAAAAAAAAAAAAAAGAAGGCATATTTTCCAGTATGATGAATAACAATCTTACATTGCAGCAGCTCAGCTCACCCATGAATAGGGGCACTTTTTTCAAATAATGAATAGAATAGCTGGTGTGGTAAAACAGTGCACAGTGGAGGTCTATGGAAAGGAGAGAGAATGGAAGTGCAACTTCCTCACCTGCCTCTCAAGAAAGGTGCCAAAGGAGTCAAAATGAAGCAGGAAGAACCAACTTCTCTGAAAGTCTTTCTGAATTTTGATACAGAAGCACAAATTAATTAAATCTCTCATCTCTGTTTCTAAACCTTTATCTTCACTACAGGAAAAAAAAGTGGAAAACTGAGGGTAAATGCAGTGTAACATCCAAATGGGAGCAATCAGTGCTGGATACACCGGTCATCTCTAGGGATGCATCCTCAAAACCAACAAAGGAAGGACTAACAGAGGCCACCTTTGTGCTAATTAAACTGTTTTACAAAAAATGACCAGAGCTCCCTGCAACTGCAAAGCTCAGAGAGACTCATTTCTGAGGTACCACTGGAACAGCATGGGCCATGCCCATGGGTGCCATAAGGTCCCTGTGGCCAAGCTGGGCACGGCCACCCCCTGCCCAGTGCCATCAGCCCTGAGCTGTGAGTCAGCTCCCCCAGCAGCACTCCTCTTCCTACCGCTGGCACAGCCATTAAAAAGGTTTTTTCCTGCGGTTAGTTTATATGCTGCAGCTCATTAACATCTCCTAATACCAGAACTTGAGGCTAATTAGGCATGGCAATCCTGAGGAACATATTCTCCGTTCATCTTCCCAAAGCAGGATGCTCCTTGGCGGCCCAGCTGTAGCTCCGCATGCTACCATGAGGGTATCACCCTGGAAATAAAAATACTCCAGGATCCCACACATTACACAGCAGGGGTCCCATACTTGCTAGTTGATGGCACAATTTACAGGCTGTTTCGCTTAAAAATTGGAAGCAACTCTGTCATCAAAACAGATTCCTGCTCAGCAGCCTCAGGGAATTTCCCCAATAGTTATCAATACACCATGGCTTTCACGATAAAAACTACTGACTTGAAAACAAAGGGACAAAGTGATTAGAAAACTTATAAACAAGATACAACTACAGACGGCAGGAAGGATGATTTCATGTCTTTCTGCTCTTGTAAAAACGTCAAAGCATCTTTACAGATGATGAGAAGAGCCAAGGGAGGAGCTGTGTCCATGGGCAAGGATGCAATGTGCCACCAAGAGAGCAGAGTGGCAGAAGTGACGGAACAGCAGCATCCCCCCTGAAGCACCTGCAGCAATTCCTCTGTTGTGGTTTTTTTCTCCTCCTTTTCAAATCCTTCTTCTGGGAACTGAGTGGGAGCACTGGAAGCGTGAGCCAAATTCATCGCCCCAGGCAGCAGAGACCTGCCTTCAGCTGCCCTCTTATTTGCATTTTTCGAATGGATTAATTTCGAAAAGCTTTTACAAACCTGGCCCACAGATTACAAGTTGGAAACAGGAAAAAATCCTGGACGGAGATGAAGAGTCCACCTAAACCCTAATTTAAAGGCTGTCTACATGCAAACTTTCCCTTGCTAGATATCTCAGTGTAAAAATGTTTATCCACTCTTCCTCTGGAAATCATTTCACATCACCAACATGCCACTCCAGCCAACTACAGAGCTTCATTGGGGACAATGTGCCCAAAACTCCAGGAGGAAAAAGAAAACAAGGATTTTCATTTTGGGCCAGCTCAATCCAAACTGGAATTTTGTTTGCTTTGAGCCGTCCAAGCCATTGATGTGTCGGAGTCCAGCGAAGCATTAACCCATTTCACTAAGCAAGCAACGCATCCACCCTCTGGGCACAAAAGCTTTGGGTTTGGCACCAAAATGAGAGCTGGAGCTCCAAAGCCTGGCTCTCCACACAGACCAGGAGCTATGGAGTGGGTCCCCACACCTCCATAGACTCGCCAGCCTGCTCCCAAGGAGAACCAGCGCTTCCAAAGGAGCAGAAAGCAAGGCAGGCTGGCATCTGCAGAGGTGCCAGGGTTTTGTTTGCCTCTGAGCAAAGCTGGCAGCGCAGGCCAAGCCTCACGTCTGCGCTCCGTGGTGGGGTGGATGATCCTTGGCAAGGAGGTGTGCCTGGAGTGTAAGCCATGGAAAATATAGCGGGAATTCTGCAGCGATCCAGGGTTAATATTAATTCCCTGTGCCCAAGGAGGAGCTGTGCGAGCGGCACTGTTTTGTTCCCGTGCTCTCACAGGGGATTAGCTCTTGGCAGAGCAGCACTGCCGGCAGGAGACTCCACCATCCGAGCTGTTTGCTGGCACCGAGCTGCCTTGGCTGGAGCTGCTCCTGACTCCTAGCAGAAGCAGGGTTTCTAAAATAATTTCTGAATCCTTGTAATGGTCTCAGCAATGGCCAGCAGTGCTCGTGTCCCAGCAGCCATGCACCATCTTCCCTGCCAGGCACAAAGCTCAGAGCAGTGTCCTGCTCCGTGGTGAGGGCTCGTTAACACACAATTAGTGCCCAGCAGGACAGGGACCCTCCTTTGTCTCTTCTGGCCAGATGTGCACTCGCTAGCCCAGACCACAGCAAAGAGCTCTGGCCATGAGATGTGACCCACGTGGGACAACATTCACCCTTGTTCCATCACCAGTGTCCCAAACAAAGCTCATCAGGGAGCTCTGCTTCCACAGATTTTTTAAACAGATTAGATGATTAATCCTTTATGGTTGATTCCCCATCCTTGGACATGTTCAAAGCCAGGGTGGATGGGGCTTTGAGTAACCTGGCCTAGTGGAAGGCATCTCTGCCAGCAGGGGATTGAAACTGGATGGTCTTTAAGGTTCCTTCCAACCCAGTCTGTGATTCTAATACAGAGCCACTGAAGCTGTCCCTGCAGAGAAAGCCACCTCTGAGGGACACACCCCAGGGACAGGGCTGCTTGCTGCCATCTGCACGCTCACATTTGGGGCAGCACTGCCAGGGCTTTAACTGAGCAGGCATTTCTCTCCATCTTCACTTTGAACAATATTGTGCTGTTCCAGTATTGTACCAGTGAACTCACAGTGACCCTGTCAAATACATATTTTTCCCGAGTAACACTGTTTTAAATATATTCATTTTGTATCCTTATTTGAAAACACTGGACAAATTAAATGACTGTAAAATTTGACTTTCCAGTATTTTGTGTTCAGATAAACTCCTACAGCACTCTCTTCCATGGCAGCCAGCCCGTATTTCCAAGTAACCACAGTTTTTAAAAGCCAACTATGTTTTTCAGTATCTATGCATTAATCATCCCTGCCAGTTCACAAATTATTCTTGAGTTCAAAGGAAAAAGGAACAGGAATGTGTGTGGAGCTGCCCTTCAAAAAAGCAGCAGCCTAACCATCCTGTACCCCAGCTCTTCCCATGTACCCCATCCCCAACCAGGGACCCCCCACAGGATCTATGAGGTTTTCCTATCACTCCCATCAAGACAGGAATGTAAGAAGCGTTTCTGTCTGACAAAGACAACGCTGAGGCTGCTGAAAACACCGCTGAGAGAAGTCCTGTGCTCCCAAAGAAGTCACATTAATTGAATGTGGCTTCAAAATATTTCAGATTCTCAGCAAGGATTTGGTAGCAGAGGAGAACACGCTGTGACCGACTGTATTTCCAACGCAGTATGAAAAGCGGTTTCAGTACATGCTGCCAGAGAGTGTCAAACAGCTTAAAATATGCTTGTCCATGGAGAAGGAGACAACTACTTCCAAAGGCAGGAGCATGGAGGAGGGAACAGGTCAGGCTGAGGGGCAGTGTGGGGCTGCCCAACATTCCTGGTGTTCCAGCGAGCACCGGGGGGAAACATCAATTGCAGAGTGCCCAGTGCACGCCCCTGGTTTTATTGGATTTTCCTTTGCTCTCGTATTTTGAGAAAGGTTAAATATGTCAAACATTAGTCTACAAAACCTCTCACACAAATCCTCTTACTCACATGATCTTTCTAAACAGCCCCAATCTCTTCAACTACGCAGACATGGCTACAAGCTGTGACTATTGATAGGACAAGGGTGAATGGCTTTGAGCTCAAAGAGAGGAAGTTTAGATGGAATATTGGGAAGAAATTCTTCCCTGTGAAGGTGGTGAGGCCTCAAATTGCCCAGAAAAGCTGTGGCTGCCACATCCCTGGAAGTGACCAAGGCCAGGTTGGACAGGACTTGGAGCAACCTGGGACAGTGGAAAGGACAGCCACAAAGGCTGGCTCTCAGAGATCTACCACTTCACTGATTTGTGGTTTTTGTTTTGCTTTTATCTGATCTTTGTCATGTAGGTATCTTTAACCGTGCTTTTATGGTGTAGTACTCAGATGAGGCACACAACTGTTCTCCATTCCTTTTTCCTTAAAAAAACCTCCAAGCGAGTGAATCTTGTGTACAGAGCCAGGCAGGCAAGACTCTGCTAAACTGCATGTACAGAAGACAGAAAATCCAAGAAAAGGAGATGTCATAGAATCATCTGGGTTAGAAAGGGAGCTTGAGGATCATCTAGTACCAATCCCTGTATCAGCATGATGCTGAAACTCAGCAGAGCAAAGTGGCTTCTCTAACAGAGCTCCGGCACATCCAGGTGTGTGTGTTCAGAGCAGGATCCACATGGGTGGGACAGGACACAGAGATCCACACCAGCAGCATCCTGAGAGCAACTGCCAAGGCCACAAAATGCAAAAACTAAAGATGTTACTTTTTTAAGCTGCAGTCCACTATTTTAAAGATTTAACATATTTCTGCACATTTCTAGAGAAGGTTTATGAACATGCCATGGTCTCTAGAGGCTTCTGTCCCCCAGGAGCAGGACAGCAGCACCTCAGCAGGGAACATGCTGAGCCATGGAGCTGCCAGGTGCTCCCCCGTACCTGTCACTGCTCAGCGGCACGTGCCCGCTGCCCACGTCCCACACGCTGCTCTCCAGCACGGCTGAGGGAAGCAGCTCAGCTGGGTGAGGCATTAACTGGGTCTAGGCTGGGGAAAACGCTGACACAGAACCTGCTGTCCTGTCTCCTCTGTCTCCAGCCTCACCCACAGCTGCTGTTAACCCCAGAGTCCATCTGAGCATATGGACCCTCCCCACAGCTTTGCTTCTTACACGTTTCCTTTCATTTTCCCCACATCTTCCTACAAACCCTCTTCCACCGCATCCCCATCCTTCCCATTTCACCGCAGGTTTTACCAGCCCACCTCCTGCCTTCACAGTTTCCATCTTCTGGAGATTAATACCT
This sequence comes from Brachypodius melanocephalos, assembly GCA_013398615.1. Taxonomy (NCBI): domain Eukaryota; kingdom Metazoa; phylum Chordata; class Aves; order Passeriformes; family Pycnonotidae; genus Brachypodius; species Brachypodius melanocephalos. Next base: position 10,793,117 of record VZSR01000514.1, read on the forward strand.
TTGGTTTCACCCATTTTCAGCTGTTTCACCTGCCCATGAGCAGTGCCAGTCTGCTCTCCCTGGCACCTCCCATGGCCAGCAAAGCAACACCAAAGATGAGAAAGAGCTGGGAACGCCCTGGCGCTAAGATCTACTTAATAAGTTGTCAGCCAGGTCCTGTGTATCTATTCTTGCAGGCATAAAGATCTCTGTCAGCAGTCAAAACACGGATTTACACCCCCAGCACAATTCCGAGCAGCATTTAAAGATTTTTAACGACCATCCCTTTGTCCCAGGGAGTTAAGCGCTGATCGAATGTCACAACGTGACACATGAATGCACAACAAGACGGAGGTTTGACAGGCAGCAACATTGTAATATGATAATTCCTCTTTGTCCCTTAATCACCTCTGTTTTTTGCAGGCTTGATTCACTTACCAACATGTGATCAATCACTGCCTTTTTCAGTGAGATAATTTTTTGCCCTCTATCTAAATGGCTCCTGTCAAAGGGAATCCAGTACTAAATTAAAGCTGATATGCCTGTCTCTGCCCTTTTGTTTGTAGACTTCTTCTCGCACACAACTGATTTTAAATAGATTTTTTAAATGGGTTCCAACACTGTTTAAGTGTATGTATTTTTAAAAATCTGTCTCCTTGAAATTAACACCAGCTACGTACACATTTTAAAATGGTCTGGAGAATATAATTTAATGGAGAGGAATAAATATCAGGGTACGTGATGGCACGTGTATCAACTTCCCACTAGAGTAAGTTGCCTGTTTAGATCTTCCCACACATTCTATTTAAAATGGGAAGAACAACAATCTTAAGATTTGTGACAATAACAGAAAGAGGATGGTGTCGTTTAACATGAAAGGAAGCAATGCTGAGATCACCACTTATTCTGAATCTCAAAGAACTGTCTTCTTAGCTGAAGGCCACTACAGAACTCCTCAGACATCTCTCACTGGTGTTTGCAAACCCCGATGAGCATCTCCCTAACAGCACATAAGAGGTCTTTAGTGGAACAAGCACCAAGGAGAAGAGAATCTTATACCTTTGGGTATAAAGCAAAGGGGTGTTTTTGCAGCTCTCAGGTGACCATCACATGTGCCCCAAACAATTCTGCACCACCCAGGTCAGAGGCAAAGTGGCTGCATCTGCCCAAGCCCATCCAAGCAGAGCCATGCACATTCCAACCACCCAAATCCTCTGCCCTGCTGTCTACTCTTCCCTCAACTTCCTCAAGTATGTCCATACCACATTTGAAACCTCAAATTTTCACATTCTGTCCCTTCCCTCCAGTTCCTCTTTCCCACGCTGGCCAAGTTGGGTCTTCACCACTCTGCCCTGATGCACCACCTCAGCCTGGCCCTTGAGAAGCCAAGAGCACAACACCTCCAGACCCAACAAAAGCAGAAATCTGCTCTCCAGTTGTCGTGGCTTCTCTGCCCCATCTGAGTGGCCATGGCTACCAGGCAAGGAAACTGCAGGAATCCCCAGGTGCATCCTCATCTTCCCAGCCCAGCCTGTGCAGCACCTCCCAGTTGCTGTCCTTCCTCACCACTGTACATGCAATCTGCAGTAATGAAATGGGTGATTTCAAAGCTTGGTAAGATGACGCTTATTTAATTCACTGATTGAATGACAGTAAATTTTTGGCTGTGACGTGCACTTTAAATTATTCTACACAGTTTCAGCACTTGTCCTGGTTATGCACATAAGGCACTAAAGATTTTGCCAACATATCTAATAGACACATCATAATTAGCCCTATAATATAAAAAAAAATCACCTCTTTTGATGCATATTTTTTCTTCTAATTTTGAGACAAGCACCTCAACAAAATGCTGGATTCACAGCTCTTTCCAAGATGGGACAGTTTCCCTGAAGGAAAATACCCACAAATTAATGTTTTCATCATATGGTTCTATCAGGTTTTTCCTTCCTTTTCCTGTGCATAGGAAAAAGGGAAAGAAAACAGCTCTGCAAGGGAGGCATCACCCCTGGGCGAGGGCGAGCGGCATTCCAGCAAGGACGCGTCCATCCACAAAGGGCAGCGGGAGCCAAGGCATTACAGACATACCCATAAATGAGGCTGGGGGAGGACTGGCTCCAGCAAAAAAAAAATAAAAAACCAACCCAACAACATAAAAAGCACATTTTTCAAAACACATTATTATGGCACAAAACGTATTTTAATGTATTTTCAGCAAGGCATCGAATCCCCCCAGTATGCGCTTTGTGTCTCTTGGCAGTTCAAGAATGCCAGCGCGCCCCATCCTCGGGGTGCCAGAACCAATCTGTTGCCAAGAGACACAAAACTGATATCACGGGTGTATAAAGCCGTCTTTGGAAACCTACGAAACAGCCGACGACCTCATGTTCGGGGTTTGACTTAGTCAGCAAGACGTCAAGGAAGAAAAATTAACCTTTTGTTACAAGGTTTAAAGCTGACCATTTGTATCCACCTCCGAGAGAGGATCAGCCTTCCTGAGGCAGAAAGACGCTCGTGGCTGGTGCTGCACTGCATTCGAACATGGTTTGGGGGGGTTTAATGTTTGTTTTTGCTTTGTGAGGAAAAACATGAAAATCCTGAGAGCTGGGAGGCTCTGACTTGGGGCATCTGGGCAGGTGAAGCATCTTCTGAGGAACCTAAATGGTGGAGCTGGACCTTCCCATGAGGACTCAGAGAACCCCAGAATGGTTTGGCTGGAAGGGACCTGAAAGCTCATGTTAACTCCACCCCCTGCCATGGGCAGGGACACCTTCCACTACACCAGGTTGCTTCAAGCCCCCTCCAGCCTCACCTTACACACTTCCAGGGGTTGAATGTACCCACTCATTCAGCTGAGATCCAGCTGAGAGGAATTTTGAGACTCCAACTGCAAACATCCAAAAGGTTTTCGAATTTAAAAATCCAGTCACCAGAAAGTTCTTCAAATACTTATTACTCCAATTGATGAGTAACCTGAATATTTCCCTGCATTTGGTTCTGGCACCTCTCTCTCCCGCCTCCAACCTGAAATACAGATGCAAACCCTTTCAAAAGGAGTAATTTTCCCTCCAGAATTTTCCTGCCACAGTTATAAACACAGATCACTGCCCTTGCCAGTTATGGAAATAAAATTCAATGCCTTCAGGATTCCTTCAAAACACAAAAATATGAAAACAACACGACTGCCTCTTTCAGATCTTCAGACTGCTTCTTTCAGGCTCTCTGTGGACTGCTGCTTTTCCATTTGTTTCACTGAAGTTAAATAGTTGGAAATTAAGAATCTAATTAAGAAATACAGTAATTAACTGTAATTAAGAGTTACAGCAAGATTTGGGGGTTTTTTTCCCTAATCTGGAGCATAAATTTTTGCATGTTAAATTAAAAACTCCATTTAGGAATCAAAATGTTAGAAGGCGGTGAAGCAACTAGATATCAGTTTGATATTATCCAGGAAAGGTCAAATTTAAATTATAGGACATGTTTAAAACATTAAGTTGTTGGTGTAGCTTGCAGCTTTTGCATTTCAACTAATATACAGATATAAGAGCATGTAGATATTATAGACGTATCCATATCACAGGTGTTCAGTACCAAATTACCTTCAGAGATGGAAAATTCAGCATTTCACACTAAATAATTAGGATATACAGGTGTTTTTTGTCCCAAGGACTCAGAAGAACAGCAAGCCTCCACCAGGACTGAAGAGTAAGGAATCCTGATAGATGGGAGCCTGAGTGCAAACAACCAAAAGTCAGCTGATAGAAATAGGTTGTGGGTTTTTGGGGGGGGAATTTGTTTGGACTAGAAATAAAATGTCTTGATAGTATGACAAGAGAAAAACATCCCTTTGTCTTATGAGCCCCCAATTGTGGGAAGGGAGCCGAGCCGTGCCAGACCAGCATGTGGCAGAGAGACACGGGGGGCTGAGGGGGGGTGAGGAGAGTTAAAATTCCTACCAGGAAACAGAAAATGAGATTAAAGGAGACATTTTGGCCACGAGGCCTTCTTTCTGCTGGAGAAGGCCTCAAAGCCAAAGTGTCTCTTCTAATCCTATTTTCTATTTCGAGAGTGCATTTTAATAACCCCTTTGTACAGGGTACAATGACTTTAGCAAGTCCTATTTTAAGCAGATTTTCCACACTAGAAGGCGAAATGGGTTAAAATAATTGCACCGTACACCTCGCACGCGTGACACTTTGTTTAATCCGGTGTCGGACACCAGGGATGCACAATGCGGAACAAGGTCCATGGACAAAAGCGCCTTTCAGGAGGAACAGCCCAAGGCATGGAATGGGGAGCCAGGCTGAGGAACACGGCTCCCTCCCACCCACGTCCAGACCTTCCCACCTGGATGGGGACCTGGCTGACATCGCCACACCCCAAAACTCCTCCTTTTTGGAGAGCAGGAGGCACTGGCCACGTCTCACCAGGTGGGAGCTGGTTTGAGCACTCTGGGCCCCAAAGCAGAGCCCACCTGCAGTTCCACTGTGGTGTCCCCCAAAGGAGAGATCACCCACAGCTCCACTATGGTCTCCCCACAGCCACCAACTCATTGGCCAAGCTCACATCTCTCTTGCCAGATTTGCAAAAAACTGTGCCTGGATGATGTTTCCTTCTTCACCACACACAAAATTGTGAATCTAGAGTGTGAGGTTAGAAGTTTCTCTTGTTTGCAACAAAAATCAGCTTTTTTTGAACGTATCAGGTGAAATCCTGTTCTTCAGAAGCACAACAACCCAAGGGAGTGCCAGCAATGCTGGGCAGCCATGCCTTCACCTCCCTGCCACGGGTCATGTTGTGGGAGCTGAAGCTCCCCCATCAGTGACTCCTGGGTCTCCATCTCCCTGCCCTTTTACAGTCCAAGTGATGGAGTCATTATCCCAGGAAATGTTCAGAAAATGTCTGGGTGAGGCACTTGAGGACCTGGTTTAGAGATGAACAGGCAAGAGGTACCTCCAGCAGGAGAATGAGTTCTGCAATCCCATGGAAAGGGAAATTTCCATGCCTAGAAGAACCCTAGTAGGACCCATGGTTTCTACTAAGGGAGGTTGTAAGATGTAGCTCCCATATAAAGATCATGGAACCACAGAAATGCCCGAGTTGGAAAAGTCCTTTAAGTTCATGAAGTCCAACAGTTAATCCAACACCACCAACTTCACCATTAAACCATATCCCTAAGTGCCCCACCTTGACATCCACTTCAAGGATGGGGACTCCAGCACTGCCCTAGGCAGATGTTGCAAAATACCAGAAATATCAAACCACATAGATGAAACTGCAAATATCAAAGTGACAGAAGGGGAACGGACGAGTACATGCAACAGTGAGTGGGATGGCACCAAACAAGGGAAAGGCAAGGCTGATGAGAGAACTCATCTCTCTACTCATCTCTGATGATGAAAATTGGACTGGAACAACAGAAACAAACCCCAAGTTAGCAGAGAAACTCCTGAAACAAAGAATATGCAAAATAAAAAAAAACATTTTTGTCCTCTCTATGCAGCATCAACCAGCAGTACCCAACCTTTAGGCAGCACACAGAAGACCAGCAGTCAAATTGAATTAAGGAGGAGGTTCAAGCACAGTGGTTCAGACACACCAACCACCCAGCAGCTCCCTCCTCGGATGAAGGCCACCAGCTATGCCTGGGTGGCAAAGGCAGCAGAGAACTTCAAGCCCTCACCAGATGGGAAATACAGGAGAAACCATCAACAGGCCTAAACATCACAGGGTATGTGGCAAAAAAAAAAAAAAATTAATTCTCATAACAACAGGTTAAGTACAACTGAAATTTTTCCGCATCCCAGCAGCGTGTCGCGCTAGTCAATGCTCAGGGCCAGCGGAGTAAAACAAAGCAGGTGAGAAATACAAAAATCTATGTAGCATGAAATATCTCTAAGAGACTTGTTTAGTGAAATTAACTAGTAGTTTAATAGAAAAAAGCTTGATGTATGAGAGTGCTCCAATTTCTTCATAGAAATTAACATTTCAATCCTGTTTTTATCTAGAAGTCATTAAACTGTGCAACATGAATTATTGGAACTGTAGCAGAGAATTAACTCTATTCATCAAGTAAGTCCAAACAGTTTAGAGTGCATCTGTAATGAAAAAATAGCTCCACATTTCTATCTCTTCTCATTAAAGTAAACCAGTTTTCCCTCTCTCAGTATATAAAACTGTCTTCTCCTCATGTAATTTATATTACCATAAGCCAGCTCACATTCTAAACTATTACACGCCTCCAATTAATTTTTGCAGCTTTTGCCTGAAAATTTAATGAGATAGTAGTGTATGAACCTGCTGACTCCAGATTACATGTGTGCTTCCAATATTAATGTTGGCATAAAATAATCTGATACATACTTGATGAGAGCTTTCCACTATTGTGAGAGTAGTTAAGGCAATATGTAAACCAATTCCACTGATTTTCTTTCTCCTCCCACCACGTTTGCCATAAAAAATACCCCCAAAACCAGCTAAAACTACCATTCTGAAATTACAGAGCCTTGAGTTAAGCACTCACAGGACAGGTAACATCACTAGTGCTTCCCTGGATGTTTTAAATTTATTACTCACCTATTAACATTTATTTTAAGACTATACTTATTTCTAAATGCTTTTATTTTTGAATGCTGAAGGAGGAGAGGGACATCAAGGCCAGGTTGGATGGGGTTTGGAGCAACCTGGTCTAGTGGAAGGTGTCCCTGCCCATGGCAGGGGTTGAGTGGAACAAGACGAGCTTCAAGGTCTCTTTCAGCCCAAATCATTCTGTGATTCTGTGTTGGGATTTACTTTTTCCCAAAGAGAAGGGCATATTTTAAATCCTCCTCAATATCACCCTAACACAACACTTGAGAAATCAAGAATTTGCATTGGTGCTGGAAAACCAAGGCGGATTTGCTTCCCAAGAGTTTCCTTGGTTGCTTTCTCTTTGCAGCTCATTTTATGGGGATAACTCAGTTAATTTTGTGAACTGTTCTCCAGCATATTAGACAAATAACCTTTTCTTCAGAAGGACACATTCTTTGAGACTAACATAAAAGGTGAAAAATTGTAATATTCCTTTCCACTGCGACTTCAATTTACAACCACATATTGGGCATAATATGATTTTAATATCTACGTGCCCAAGAGAAAAACTGGCAAATGCGATGCCTTCTGAGATCAAATAATTTTATATATAGACTTAAAAATACACATTTGGCACTCTTTGGTACAGCCCTGAATTTATATTTACAGGAAACTATAAACTGCTAGTGGTGACTCATGGAGCCCCCGAAAACATGGATTTTGCACCAAACTGGCAGGAGCAGGGAAGCCGTGCCCAGGGAGCTGGCACAGCCTGGAAGTGGGAGCCCAGTGGCTTTTAAACTCAGCCACATTTAGCCCAGTGCCCTCCCAAGACCACAGGAATAATCTTCATTGTCTATCCCAATTAAACCAGCCCCTTACACCATTAACACCTGCGTTATCTCTGTGTTTCAATCACAGGGGAGAAGCTGCTGGATGCAGGGAAGGATTCTGGCTCTGGGAGATGACGTTTAGGGACACAGCCACAGCAAAGCCAGAATGTTCCAGCACTTGCCTCACATCCTCTATGTGATGCACAGAGCCTAAAACCTCAGGTTTCTTTGAGACAGGAGGAACAAACCAGTCAGATAAAAGACTGGAAGAAGGGATGGACAGAAGTGGACGGCAGGAGGAATAATATACAGCAAGTGTGGAGGCCAACGATTGCATACTTTTAACAGCTCCCAGTGGCTTCAAATCAATTTACATTTAAAATAAATGAATTAAATCTGATAATCTCTGATACCACTCAACCTATTTGCTCCAGGGCACTGAAATTCAAATGTTCTCCAGTTCTGAAAATAGACTTTCACCCACAAGACAGACAAATCAAAACAAAGAGGACTCAGCCCAACCACTACCTCCCTGGTTTTCACACCATCAAATGGCAAAATCACTTCCACAGTGTTCAAGACATTTTTCTGCTATGACTTTTGCCCCTTGCAGTCCATTTCCTGCATTTCTAAGGTAGTTCCAAAAGGAAATATTTTGGTTTCAGTTCCAGAAAATTACAGCCAGCCGGATGACACCAAACAAACCAAAAAGAGGCGTCCACCCCTGGCTCCTGAGAACCCCTCATCCTGCACCCTGCTGCCACACTGGATGGGGCCACGCCAAAAAAAATTGGATTACTGCACTGATTTTGGCTAAAAATAATCCTTCTGGTTCAGCAGGCAGCTATTTTCAACTGGGATCTGATTTTCAGCAGTGCTATCCTGACACAGTCACCATGCTGGGAACCAGTGGCCTGGCCTGTAACACACATGTGATAATGCATATTTACATATTTACATCCACAAGAACTCACTGGACTTTCTGTTGAGGCTGAGACTACCTTTCCTTTTACAGATTTTAAAAAAATCAACCATGCCTTTTTTTTTTTAAACATAGGCACGTCCTTACACATAACAACTGCTCACACCTTTGTGAGTCAAAAGAAACATGTAATTAAATTAAGAGATGCGCACACTCTTCCTTTTCTCCTGTCTCTTCTCCTTGAATGCCACGCCAGATAGCAAATCAAAATCTGCATTTAAATAGAATATTTTTAATGTATGAAAGTGGGCGGCCTGAGGGTAGAGAGGTATTGCATTCACTCACCATATGCACAAAATTGCATTTAAAATGTGATACTACGCTTTAAAAATTTATTGAATTTTTTTTCTCATTCCAGTACCTTTGTTTTATTATAACAAAATCTTCTGCTCTACAGAGAATTTTGTATCAAAGCCTGCTAATAAAAATAATGTGATATTACATCATTTTATCAATTTAATCTCGAGAAAAGGGATGATATTCAATCACATCTCATAAGTCACTATCTCTGGTAATTCCGGCCATTATTCAGTGCGAAATCCAAGCAGTCGGAATTCATTAACACGGGGCTGTTACAAATCTGCATTTTTTCGACTTTGTCAGAAAACGCAGCAGCCCGGACTCAGTGACCTGGATCTAACACAGCCTTTCAGCCGAAAGGGCCCCGCTCCCCAAGCCCTGCTCCCTCCCTGCGCTGGGACAAAGCCGCCCACCAGGTCACGGAGCCGCTGGGGGCTTGGGAGAGCCCTCCCAGGCAGGGCAGCATCCTGGATTTGGGGGGATCACGGAGCTCCCCAGCTCGGAGCTCCCCTCTCCCGCGGTGCCAGCACCCAGTGACAGAGGTTAGGGCTGAGGTGTCACATCCCATCGGACAGTCTGCGGGGCCATGGCCACCGAGTGGTTTTGACGCTGCGCTATCGGGTCAGCACCTCCAGGGGAAAAAATTAAAGGAGTGGATTTTGAGGTACCTGCAGTGAGAGGCTGCTAAAATCACGGGGAGGTTTGTGGGTGTGGTGGAACCCCAAGCTTGTGCCGCAGGGGAAAAGAGCAAAACCCTGCCAAACCCACTGGTGCAAAATCCAGTCATGGTTTCGCAAAGCTCTTGGTGTGAGGATGCTCAGTGTGCCAGCAGGTTTCCATATCCCACCCACCTCCCAGAGCCCCTTTTGTGGCTGAGAGGTGCTCTTCATCCTTCGTTGCCCACAGAGCCCTTCTACTGGCCACCCAGCAGCTTTTCTGCCCAGCCAGGAGCAGCCTCCCACTAAAACACACCCAAACCCAGCACTGTGAAAAGTCCCAAGCAGGAACATGCTGTCTTCCAAGAATTTTCCATAAAATTCTCATCCATAAAACCGTAATAAAAAGAACAATTTCATTCTAATTAGACCGTATTTTGCTGACCAATAACCTCACCTCTTCACCATACAAGCAAGCTGAGGAAGGTTCATAACAGTGAACAGTGTTTACTGCTGTACAAAGTGTACAGCTGCTGTATAGGAACAGAATCCCAGCCAATTTCAGTGGCATCAGTCCTGGTTACCAGAGAAGATCTCTTTATGTTTCTCAATATCTGTAAAAATTGCAGTGATTTCCACTCCACAGCTCAGGTGGGGTTTGAAGCACCCACAGTGCTGTGTTCTAGAGGCACCTTCAACAGATCACAGACTGCCAGAATGGTTTTGCTTGGAAATGACTTTTAAAGATCATCTGACCCAAAGCCCAAGGCTGCAGAGTGTTTCCATCACCCAGAAGTCCTACTCTACTTTCACCAAAGCCTGTAGGATTGAAAAACCACTTTGGTTGGGTAAGTTTATATTAATTTCCTGTAGAAATAAGGCATTTCAGCATGGGCTCCTAGGAGAGTCTGGGTTGGGAAGAGACCTCAAAGCTCATCCAGTGCCACCTCTTGCCATGACAGGGACACCTTCCATTGTCCCAGGTGGCTCCAAGCCCCAATGTCCAGTCTGGCCTTGGACACTTCCAGGGATCCAGAGGCAGCCACAGCTTCTCTGGGCACCCTGCGCCAGGGCCTCCCCACCCTGACAGCCAAGTTTTTCCTCCTAGTATCTCATCTAGATCTACCCTCCATCAGCTTGAAGGGCCCCTCTCGTTCAGTCACTGCTTGCCCTTGTCACAAGCCCTTCCATGGCTGTAACTGCTGCAGAGCTCCCGAAAACAGGCTAAAGGGAAATTACTGCACCCCAGTGAATGCTTCTGTATCAGCATCATTTTCTAGAGATTTGGCTTATTCTGCACAATTCACTCTCCAAAGAGAGATCCTTTTCCATTTTCTTCCTCCTTTGGTAGATACCAGTGAAACACTCACCACTGACAGCAGCCACACTGGATTACCCTAATGCAAGTCAGATCCATATTGCCCAAGACCTCGCCTAGGAGAAAAACATCTCCTTAAGTGAGCAGCTTAAGCCCACAGAGCAGTAAAACCCCACCCACAACCACCACCAACCCACTCCTGCTCTCGTTTGAAAAATATTACAGTGCACTGCCAGTCACACAGACACAAATCCACAGCAAAACTCCCAGCCCAGAAAGGTGAAAGTCATTATTTGTGAGAGCACATGAGGCTGTTGCAATTCCAGAATAAAATGGTAATGTGCTGTTGGTAGCGAGCAGTACATTGTTTTACCGTGTTGTGGTATTTATAAATATATGAAGTTTAAATAATCAGATGACAGAGAGTTCCTTTTCATCTCCTGAATGTTTATTATTCTTCACACATTAGCACTTTTTCCCCCAAATGTTATATCTTCTGCCATTTATAATTAATTTTAACAGCTTCTGCAACTTATCCCACAGGTTGTTGCTGTTTCTTTTAAACAGCGTGCTGCTGAGAAATTGATTTGTTTGCTCTGTGTGCCTACAGAAATCACATTATGAAATATGCATAAATGTCATTTCTTGGGCTGCTTCTGAGGATTAGCAGAGAAGAAAAGCTTGCTGAGGAAAAGGAAGAGACAAACAACAACAAAGCCCGACTTAACACTTAAATTCAGCCACATTCCCGGCCCCAGAATATGGGAAACTCCACAGACTACACTTCATTCACCATTCTGATGGTGTTGTTTCGATACATACGCATTATTTACGGATTTTTCCAACAGTCATCCTTTCATACACGTGCAATCAGAGCAGACTCTGATCACCAGCACGGGCTCAAACAGGTCCTTCCTTTCCAGCCCAAGAAAGCACAGCGTGGAGCCCCCACTGTCCACAGGGTCAGCACAGAGCTCGTGGATGGCACCTGAGATGGTCACGCTCTCAAAAGGTTTTATTACAAAATAAAGGCACCACAACTGTGCAGTCCAACATCCCAGAATGTGAGCTGGAAGAGGTCCACAAGGATTCATCCAGTCCAGCTCCCGGCCCTGAACAGGACACCCCAAGAACCACACAGCATATGCAGGGATTCCAGACCAACAAAACACAGCAGCACTCAGGGACTCAGATAAAAACAACTTTTCCTCGAGGTTTGGAGCAGAACGTGCCCTGCCCTGCCCAGTGGAGGCAGAGGCAACTCCCACACACACTCGAGGATGCAGTGGCAGCAGGGGATGCAAGGCAGCTCTCCCATCCTATCTCCCACTGCAGAACACACTGAATGACACATTCTGAAATGCAAACCAGATATTTTTCTCAGAGACTTCGTTAGACACATCACTCTCCTGTATTATTACAGAGAGCTGTCAAAACAGCCTGGTGGGAAAGCTCTTCCCCAGACATGTACAAGTATAAATTGTCACAGTATAAAGTAAATTCCATTAACAGCAACATAGTCATTATTTTGCATAATAAAAGTAAAGGCTCTTTGCTTGTGATCTATGTATTTACGACCATGGAACCAACTAGCACTTTCTCTTTTCTGATGCCTTTGTTAAAATTACAAGATAATTGGTTGCTGTTGCAGATATTAATGTCTGATAACAAAGTGCCTTAGGCAGGAAAGCTGAAGTGGTAGTGAAACAGCAACGGTGACAAACCTCAAATTCCTGTTCTCCAAGGAGTAACCAAATCAACTGAAAGAAAATAGTAATTTTTAATTTGTATCATCACAGGCATTATTTGAATGATGTATATTGCAAATTCAGAGCAAAACTTTTTAAAAATACTCTTTTAAAATACATGTCTCTTAATTGTGGCTAGGAAATCCCCCAAAAACCCAGCTGAAATATTTCAAGGACTCTTCAGTGTTCAGAATATCCCCAGCATTCTGAAAGGATATTGAAGAATCAGTATTAAGTCCTAAAACAAGCTGGGTCACCTCTCTGCTCTAGAAACAAATGTATTTCCATCCAAAAGGGAAAAAATAATTTTGAAACAACTGAGCTGTCAGTGATTTGTGCCAATGCATTCCCAAAAACCTGCACTTCCAGAGCACGTCCATCCTGCTCGGAAGCAGGAGCGATGATACACAGGAACACTCAGCTCTCCCTGAGTTTACACACAGTTGTGTTTATGAATAAAATTGCAGCTTCAAGTCTCAGCCATGATGAGCAATTGGGAGCCTGGCTGTTATAAATACTATGCCAATTGCAGCAAGCTGGGTTGGGGATAGTGTATATTATTTATTACAATTCAGTCTGTCATGGAATTAAGCACATTGAGCCAATTTCAATATGAGCACTGGGGGAAGAAGAGATTACATTCAAATGAATAAAGTTGCTTTGAAAGCAAAACAATGTCATCTGGTAGCTTGTGGGGTTTTTTGGTTTCTTTTTTTTTTTTCCCTGAACTGGCTCACTGATAGGAAAAAAATAACCTGCATTTACTCACTCTGCACCTTCTCAGTCCCCCTCCCTTCCTGTTGGAAAACCAGGGACATTTCTGGCATCTCCTCTGGGAAACTTGATGGCAATTGTTCAAAAGCTCTAGGGTGGCAAGACCCCAAGGTGTAAATAAGAAAAACAAACATCTGCATCGGCTGCTATGAAGGATTCCTCACTACAGTCGTTCACTTTTAGTTTTTTAATTATTCTTCTGTGATGGACATGATACCATTAATTTAATTTCAACTTGCATTTCCTATTAGTATAATCTACTGAGTTATCTCCACAGCAGTAGCAAAATCACTTTACGGTGAGCTATATCACTTCAGAGTTAATTACATGTATTTTGGGTTTGATAAATGAAAATAGAGGCTGTGATTAATTGAAGGACAATCAATATGATCCAGCTATTAGACTGCTTGATGAGGTATCCAGAGTATGAATATAATCTATAGTAATCAGCTAATTGAAGACTGAGGACTAAAAAGATTTTAGGAAATCCAAGCTTCAATCTGAAAAATATCCCAATAAAACGGATGAAGGAAGAACGCTCACAAAACCAAGGAAGGTTTAAGACCTGCTTCTATTTTGGTTGTTTTAAACAAAAAGAAATTGCTTCACTGACTTAAAAGAACTGCTTACTGTGATAAAACACAGCAAACAAGATGGATTTTGTAAGTGAATCGCAAGCGTATTTCATATTTACATCGGCCCAAATTCCTCAAATCATATTTTACTAACGCCCTACGATTCCTGGAGCTGACAGAGATGGTTAAATAGTTTCATTAAACCCACTCTGTCTTGGTGTAGCCACATCCTCGATCAAATTAAACAGTCAAATAGTTGAACAAATGAACCTTTTCCATCTCTTTTGACATGAAACCAAGTGTGCAAAGCAGGCAGATACTCATGTGGGTTAGGCTTGTGATTCCAAAGGGGGGCTCAGGAAGGGAGAAAATAATCAATAGGAGCAAAGCCAGAGTGTTCCACGTTCAGAAAAATATGGAACTGGCGAGTGCAATCCATCCAGCATCAGCATAAATGCTGACAACTGTTAATCTACTGTAACCCTGATTAATGGTTGCAGTTGTCCATTAATACCAGGCATTTTAACTTACTACTAAAATTGATTAGTCAGTTAAGAATTCAATTCTAATGCTCAATAAAACTGCACTTTCTCTGCAAACGCAGTGTGGAAGGAGGTGATGCATCCAGCAGCACTCCCCTGCGTGAGGAGGGGCAAGAGGGGAGGAGGAGCACGGTGCCATTCCCGGCTGGCACATCCCTCCCCAGGCTCCTTTCTCTTGATCTGGGGGGAGAGGTGCAAATACACGAGTTCAGTGTTTTGGGGAAAGCCACCTGGGCAGGCTTGGGGGCAGCACCTGGGGCTGGGATGTGACCCTGGGAAGGACAATCCTCCCAGGCTGGGTATTGGACACAGGGCTTCCTTAGACAGAGGGGTCTGACGTGATCTTCCCAACTCCTCCTCTTCCCCCCTCAATGCCACCCTGTATTTTTCTACCTTTTCCAATCCATAATTTCCATCATTATTATTTCCCTACCCCGTTTGCCTTCGCAGCACCAGCCACGCTTCAGTGTGCACAAAGTGGACTCAGCAAACACCAAGGGGGAGATGTCAGCTCGCTGCATCCCTTGTTTTTCCCCAAATGTAATGTGGGGGTACAGGATTTCACACCACATTACAGCAGCCTGCAGTGCCATGGCTACGGATCTCCTCCAGCTCCTGCTGCAAACCTTGCCTTCCAGGGGGCCCTTTGCCGTGGATACTTCACACACCTGATGCAAGGATTTTAGCATCCAAAAATCAGGTTTTGGGCTGCACCTGGAGCCTGGCAGCTAGCAGGGATGCTGGAGAAGGAAACCGAGGAGGCAGCACCAGTGCGGAAGAGAAGAATACTCAGTGCCAAAAAAATCGTTTGTCATGAGAGAAATACCTTTTAAAAGCTGTCTTCAGATTCAGCTTACATGAAGGAGATGTTTTTGAACAGGTAAGTAATTCTGAGGTTCTCTTTGCTGAGTGAGATATGCTTTAGAACCAAAATTACAGACCCTTTCCTTTAGGTCACCCTAAAAATCATAGAAACACAAAAGCACAGATTGGTTTGGGTCAGAAGGGACCTTAAAGATCATTTCCCTACAGCTCCCTGCCATGGGCATGGACACCTTCCATTGTGCCAGGTTGCTCCAAGCCCTGTCCAACCTTGGACAGTCCTGATGTTTACAACCCTTTCAGGGATCCAGGGGTAGCCACAGCTTTTCTGGGCACCCTGTGCCAGGGCCTCCTCAGCCTTACAGGGAAGAATTTCTTCCTTATATCTGATCTAAATCTACCCTCATCCAGCCTGAAGCCATTCCCCCTTGTCCTATCACTACATGCCCTTGTGAAAAGTCCCTGATGACAGCAATAAATGACAGCTAAAAAATAACCCTGGAAACAACAGAAAGAATCTGCTTTGGGCACTGGCAGCACCAACTCACAGCTGTGGATCCAGAAATCCCAGTTTGACCTCTTCACATGATTATGGAGCTGAATTACTGTAAAGGTTCTCTAAGCACACCCTCCTCCAGCATCCCTGTACAAGCAGGAGCCCCTGGAGATCGGAGCAGTAATTTGGAGCACTCAGGGAGTGCAGAAGTGGAGCCTGGGGTAAGATGCACAGATGCTGTTTTCAATTAACATTTTCTAAGTGCTGTTGAAAGCAGCACTGAAGAGGTGCTGAAGTGACCAAGCCATGGTTCCATTCCAGCCAGATGCAGCCAAAGTCTTCTGAAGCTGACTCCAGAAAGGTGGGAATAGCATCAAGATTGCATTTACGTGAATTTAGGATCCCCGTCCATTGGGACTCCCAAGGAAGTTCAAGTCTGGTACATCCGTGCCACAAGAGCTCCCACTGAGAGAAGGAATTAGATCACCACCATCTCACCCATAGCCAAACCCATGGTGGGATCAGCAGCGTGCAGGCTACAGCCCAGCTCTCCCAAGGATTCACTGCCAGTGGTTTGCCAGGATGCTCAGGCTGTCCCTAGTTTCACATCTCACCCCTGCCCATGGGCCCTGAACTGCTAAGGGCACTCTGAGTATTTCAGCCACTGCAGCCACACATCACAGATGATGGGTCAGGGGACCAGACACTCTGCTCACTGCCCCTGTTACATTAAACACTTCAGAGGGACAGTAAAACTTGTTAACATATTGTCAGAAAAAAAAAAATACCAGGAGAAAGAGGAAACTCCACAGAACAAAATACCTGGAAGCCACCAAGGACTTTGGAATAAATCCACAGCTGATTCATAAGGACAACCCAGGATTCAGCCTAGATTTTTTCATTATTTACCTGCCCAGCAGCCTGGAAAACAGCACTTCTGCACTGGCAGCACCCGAGGACATGAGCCGATTTTTCGTGATCTACCAGGCTGCAAGACCAGATGCTGTGGCTGCTTCTTCCTGGAAACATTCAAGGTCAGGCTGGACAGGGCTCTGAACAACCTGATCCACTGGAAGGATGCATGTGCCCACGGCAGGGGCTTGTAAGTAAATTATCTTTAAGGGCCCTTCTAACCTAAACCCTTCTGTGATTCTGTGAGAGCTCCTGGTGTTCCCAACCTGCACATCCCACACTTGTCATAATTACAGCAGCACCAGCAATGATGCAATGGCCTCCTCTGCAAAGCCCTTTAATAACATTAATGTCTGTCAGGCCAGACTTTAAGTATTAACATATGGGGGGAAAGCCAAATAACTTAATATTATTGTGTGTGCGTCTGAAATAACACTCCACAAGGCCTCTTATACTGAACATTAAACCTGCTTAAGAGAAGACATTTGAGCAGAATCAATTATTTTGCAGTAATTCTTCACATTGAATGAGGCATTTTAAGTATATGTTGTCACAGCAGAACTCTTCACATATTTAAAAGCACATTTTCCATGAAATTTAGTTACAAAAACAATAATGTGAATGTGAAATTATCCTTTATGCAGCAAAAGGCTTGAGAGCAAATCCTTCCCATGTCCGCAGACAGAAATACTCACAACATTATACCAAAGGTCCTACCAACACTTCATTATAAATTTCTCCCCTTATATTCAGGGAATTAGAAAAATTTCTGCCTAGAGGGGATTGTTTTCATAAACTCGGTGCACAGGGGTCTCAGTACAGGCAGGGATGTTTATGGAAAATCTGAGATTAGAACATTTTAAACTGACTGGTTTCAAGTTGCACACATGTAAATCTATAAATAGCATGGGAAACGTGTGTATGAAAAGCGAAGAAACAACACATTGTGCAAAAAAACCCCAAGTTTGTCATTACAATGGAAAATGAACCTTTTTTTTTTTGACTAAAAATCTAATTTACTACCAAGCTGTTCCATTTTGCTGCTAGATTGCCACAAGTGTTATCTCCAGGAGCTTTTAATACCAGCTCGTGCTTCCAGCCCTCAGCAGGTTCTCCAGGCAGGGTTCTGCAGCAGGGTGGGTTTAACCCTCCCAGTGACTTCCCCAGGAGCAGAGCTGGGTCACTGCTCACTGCTTGGGGACCACACCTTGAGCAGCAAACAGGAATTCCAGTGCAAGCCAGCAATTTCCAAGCACACAGAAACCAGTAAACCCCAGGTGTGAAAATGCTGTGCAGCACCTCCATGATCAGGCAGGAACCCCACCATGCTGGGCTTGATCCTCCTCCTCCTCCATCCCAGAAATGGGCACTGGGAGGGGATGACACTCTGGGGACATGCTTAGAGGAGGACACACATTCCAAACTGCCAAATAAATGATGCTGGCACAGCTCAGGGTGGTGTCCTGCCACCACCAGGATGGGATGGCCAAAGGATCAGAGAAAGCAGGGCAGCACTTCGGGGCAATGCACCATTACCTACCAGTTACTCCCCGAGTACTTGCTCTTCAATGGTATTTTAATAGAGAATCACCTTGGAAATAGTGTTGGTGGTCTCCAAACTCACAGCTCTCACGGCAGAGGTGCCACAGGAGGCTGGCAGGGGCTTCCTGACCTGCCTGACTGCAAGGTTAGCCAGGCTGGCCCAGGTGCCATCCTTGCTGCCCCTTCACAGAATCCCAGATGATATGAAATAATCCATCCCCTGCCATGGGCAGGGACACCTTCCACCATCCCAGGCTGCTCCAAGCCCTGTCCAACCCGGCCTTGGGCACTTCCAGGGATGGGGCAGCCACAGCTTCTCTGTGTAACCTCTGCCATGGGTGATTTGCACTGAGTACAGCAACTGCAGGACAGGTCCTGACAAGGGACAAAGACCACCGATGGGTCATCAAAAGATTTAAAGACAGCAGTTACGTCTGATGGATAAAATATATAATGCAACATCAAAATTAAATTAAAAATTAAATTTAAATTATTTTAATTTAGCTGACTCAGTTGGGATAATCCTACACTCTACAGCATTAGGGCTTTGGCCAGTGAGGCACTGCAATCTCCTGAAATCTTATTAGCTCAGCTAACTGCACTTTGCCTCCACTTTCTTCTAATTTTAGCTTTAAACTCTCTACAGCAGAGCCCATGCAGGGTAAAAACAAATTTTAAACATTACGCTGTTCTGAAATGTACTGCAAGTATATTTTCTTTTGAAAGAGGCAGGGTGGATGATTTCACTGAAGTTCTCAGGATGTTAATATTTGAGGGCAGCCTCTGCTTTTGCAGTTCCAAGGGAAGGGGACGGCGAGCGAAGGCAGCGCTGCCGGTGCTACAGAGTTCAGAAATTCCTGCTGACACAGCTCCCTCTTCATCTTTGTCTCATATCAAGTTAGTAGTCAATGTGTTATTTTAACAGCATGACAACAACTATACAGAATGTCAAATAGTTACCTTTTATCTGGAATTTTATTCCTGCCATATATTTCAATGGAAATATACAACTTAATGTTACAACATATTTCACGGTGAAATGGGCAATAAAAAAACTATAGACTGTGCACTTCCCCTACAACATAAAGGAGGAATACACTGAAAATCTCTACTCTTTGCTACTCCTTGTTTTCCAAAATCCCCAAGCCAATCTACTGTGTCTGAACTATAAATATTGCTACTTTCAAGGCTTTTATTTTTATCTTTTTAATGAAACAAAACATAAATATAAAATACACTCTGAATCCATCTCCCCAGCCTCAGTTTCAGTTCCAGACTGATGTAAGGAGAGAGACAGAGGACAAATCCTTCAGACCATCCTTTGACCCCACCACACGGGAGCCGGGTGTCCCTCACCCTGAACTAAGGCGCTTTCAAAACCCCAGGGAAGGAGAAAATCAGGATCAGGAAATTTTACAGCAGCAGGTGCAAAGCAGAACCCCTCTGTTATTTCCTGTACATATCTGATATCAGGCCAATGCTGGGGGTACACTCAGGAGCTCCTTCTGGAATCTCAAAAAATGCACATAGGATTATAGAAGAGCTTGGTTGGAAGGGATCTTTAAATGCTGTTTAGTCCACCCCATCCTGCAGTGAGCAGAGACATCTTCAACTAGACCAAGTTGCTCCCTGGCCTTGGACACTTTGAGGTGTCAAATGCCTCCCCCCGTCTGACACATTAAATACTTTTAGCAAACTGGAAGTTCCTGTATATTTTCAGAGAGATACATTTTCCCTTCCAAGGAAACTACAGACCAGGAAAGAAATACTCCCTGTCATTTTCCATACAGATGACAGCTGGCTAATTAGTGAAATTATAGCTTTGTCAATATCACTTCATTCGCTCAACCCCTCTTGCTATTAAAAAAAAAAAAAGGAAAAAAAAAAAAAAGCTGAAAGATCCAAACTCTTTCACATATTTGTATTTATCCAAGAAAAGTCTCCCCTTTTCAAGGGAGGCCTGATGGGCAGAGCTGTGACAGCCACAACGTCTACATGGAGCAGTCTCCAGGACTCATTTAAGACTCTCATTTAAGGTGCCTCGGCTTGGCCACATCCTACACGAATAATTATATACAAATACACCTGCTGGAACAGGAGGAGGACTGAGAAGATTCGGATGTTGAGAACATGAGGTCCCTTAGATGAGTGATGCCTGGCAAGTTTTCCTGCTGGAGGATGGATTTACCTAAGGGCCATCAGGCTTCTGAGCTTTCCACTCCAACATCCATGCTGAGTGTGCCCTCTGCCTTCACTGGGCACAGAGGCACCTTTCAGAGTACACAGGAATCCACCAACCTAACGACCAGACTCTGCCTTCAGAAGATGCATCCCAGGCTTTTATGTCAGTCTGGGTCTGCCCTCAAGCAGGACCTGCCTGGCAGTGCTGCACAGCCTGAGAGCTGCAATTAACTCCCAGTGCCGTGACTTTTCCCTGATCAGTGAACAGTTAAACCAGTATTAGTAACTGCAGTTCTTGATGAGGTCAAAAAATGGAAAAGGATGGTACCACTGGAGCTGTATAAACCAAGACAGGGCTCCAAGGCCAGTGTCCCAGTGAACTGCTCCACTGCCAGCTCAGGACTCAGCAGAGGAGCTTGTAGGACCTGCTCTGACCCCCTGCAGAGGAATTTCCTCTAACATCACTACACTCTGAGCTCTCTCTTGGCTTTTAGAATCTGCACAGCAGCCTCCAGCTCACCCACAGGCTGCCTCGTCACCCAGAGACACAGCAGACACACAACAGGGCATCCTCAAGGGTCTGCCAAGCCCTGCTCTATTCACACCAGGGCAGGTACAACCTCACAGTCCCAACCCTTCCTGGGCCAGCCATGAGCTCAGCATCTGTATTTGCCCAGCAAATCCATGCAGCTTGCAGACATCAAAACAGGAACAAAGCAAAACTACTGAATTCCCTGGTTTTGTTTCTTGACATTGATTCCTCTTCAACTGCTTCCTCTCTCAGCAGGAAAGCCCAAGCCACTGCATGCCCATCCGTCTTGATCTGGGTGACACCAGCCCATGATACACAGCTGGTGACAGCAGGCTTTTGCTGCAGGGACCTGCCCAGGACTACTGCTCCATGTCCTT
Source organism: Brachypodius melanocephalos (assembly GCA_013398615.1). Classification (NCBI taxonomy): domain Eukaryota; kingdom Metazoa; phylum Chordata; class Aves; order Passeriformes; family Pycnonotidae; genus Brachypodius; species Brachypodius melanocephalos. The sequence goes on from VZSR01000514.1 coordinate 10,814,256, forward strand.
CCTTGAAAAGCAGCCCTGGAAGGTGGCTGGGATGCGCTGCCGGCTCCAGCCCAGGAGGCTTTGCTGGCAGAGATGAGCAGGTAGCAGCTCCAGAGATGAGCAGGTAGCAGCTCCAGAGATGAGCAGGCAGCAGCCCCAGAGATGAGCAGGAAGCAGCCCCAGAGATGAGCAGGCAGCAGCTCCAGAGATGAGCAGGCAGCAGCTCCAGAGAGCTCCTGCACAGCAGCACAGCACAAGCAGCACCCCTGCCAGCAGCCAAAGCTCCTCATCTCCTGGAGACCTGCTGGGCTGCTTCACAGATCTGCCCCTGACGCAAATGCCGTGACAGCTGGAGGGCAGAGCACCACATCCTACAGCTTTTCCTTTCTTCTGGGAGAAGTTTCACAGGTTTGGCCCAGCAGCTTCATCATTTTGGTTCACCACAACAATCATGCAAGAGGACACAAGTCCATCAGTACCACCATTCCAGCTCCTCTGTGGGAGCTGCTCCCTTCACCCTGCAAAGACCCAGCCACCCCTCGGCTCCGCTAATGAAGGCAGAATGGCAGCCCCAGCTGGAACACAAACAGCTGGAAGTGGGAGAGCCAACAACAAGCCAAAGGCTATTTTGGAAGGATCTGAAAAACTGCTGAGCGGTGATTTATTCAAGAGATTCATCAGTTCACCAACTTTCCGAAGCTTCGGAGATGTATAAATGTAACAAGTGAGTCTCTTGCATGAATAAAAAATTACGTTTTACATAAATTAAATATATAATTTGATTAAACATGTTTATGTCTCTGCAGTGACATTTAGAATAGGAAGTATTCATTTTCTGTTTTGAAAGGAAAAAACTCTTTCAAATGTAATTTGAAGCTGTCAAACCAATCTTCTTTACAGATCTTTTAAATGTCACATACCTTCGAAAGGGGATGGCAGATTCCTTTTAAATATGCAATTGCAAACAGTCCAAGCAAAATCAAGAATTTATTAAAATATGCTACTGACATTTATACTGATTAGGTATAGCCCTTTCCTCATTCCCTTTCGATAGTCTCCCCTACAAAAGATGTGTCACAACAGCTCCCATTAACTCTGTGCTCGCTCTAATTCCCCAGCACACAACCAGCCCCTCCCAACCAGCTGCAGGAGAAGAACCTCTTCTTCTCCAGGGGCAATAATATGGATTTGTTGTCCCTCTACATGAAGAATTGTACTTTTTGATGATTTCTTACCAGCATGCCTGAAATTTATAACTAAAAATATTAACTGCACTTACTTTAAATCAAGTGCAGCACTACCCCTAATGGCTTTAAATGGGAGAGTGTGTTAATCATACACATAAAGAAAACCCACTGCAACTCATTTCCAACAACTTTACAGGAGCAACCTGTATGTTTTGTTTTATAATCACAATATCTATCCTTAGATTATTCATTATTTTCCCCACTTAGAATGCATTTCTGGATTGTTTTTCCTTTCTCTTTTCTACCAGTGAATGATCAAGCGCAGCAATGATGGCAGCTCTCATTCCCAGCTGCTCCCCCCTGACATACTAGACATTTTAGGGTCATTTTATTTTTTTTAAAAGACAAAGAATTTAATGATTATTTCTTCCCCTCTGTCACCCGGTCAATGAAGTGCACGGGCATAACTCTCATTAGCATTAATGGAAATCCCCACTGTAAATTCTCCCCTGTGAAACAACATTAAAAGCAAGGCCATCCTGAGCAGGCACACTCAAACTGGAAAATAAAATATACCTCCCATTTCTCTCTACCTCCAATGGGAAAAAGTAATGAAGAACAGGAGACTAAGCTACAGTTCCTGTATCAAATCTTCCTTGTACTCTCTAATTACTCAGCACAACATATACAATAGTTACTCCTTTACGATGAGAATTTCTTGCACATTATTGAAAGACTTCATTCTAATGCTCTCTCAACTTTCTGGTGCATAACCCAGCCAATTACAGCACGGCCATTGTGACATAAATCACCATCACCACCAAATCTGGCTTTCTCCAAGTTTATACTCAGTGCTTAAAAATCCTCCAATACTTACCCATCCACCACAGAAAAAACCACACTGGTGGGTTCAGCTGGTGAGGAAGAACAAAGTAATTTTCCTCCAGCACCCTTCCTTCCCTCCACCACCCATTGCAAACAGTGACCAAGATTTCTGGGGATTCCCAAAGACGCTCTTTGGAATTTGTGATACAAATATCAACACACAATCCCTCGGTGAACAGCTGCTCTCGGGTTCATGGGTCTGTCAATACCTTCTGCTGACACGACACTGATGATAAGGGTCAGAAACATCCTTTAAATACAGCCAGGGAAAGCTGAACCCATCCCTTCTCATGGGTTTCTCAACTGTGCACAATAAGTCACTGCCTCTCAGAGCTCCTCCCATCACTCCCCTAAATCTCATTCCTGCAGAACTCAGGAGAGCTGGGCCACCAGAGGAGATCCTGCCTGACACCCACCACACCTGGATAAATTCAGGGATAAACTCAGGATAAACACCCAGATAACCACATGGGGAAGCTCTTTTCTTCACAGAGCCCCTTGAAGAACATGGCATCATCTTCCCAGGTGAGGGCACTCAGCATCTTCTCTATCCCATCCAAACCATTTTTCCTGCTCCCACGAAAACCAAGGAATTTTCTGGCTAGCTGAGGCAATGTTATTCCCATCCCTTGCACTTGGAAGGTGGTCCTTGACCAGCACTCAACTGCAGGGTAGGGATAGCAAGGAATTTGTGTTCTGTCTCTGCTTCTCAGTGTACCCAGCTGCTTTTATACGTGGTAACATACAAATACAAGAGCAACCAAACACCTGAGATGTAAATGGGACCAGCTCAGAGCTGGTTGTGTCCATCCCCCTTGGTTTGTGGAGTCCAGTCCCACCAATCCCTTTGGATTGCTGGGGAGCACAAGAGTTAAGCTTTCTTCATGTTTAAATCAACTTCAGCCAGTCCACACTACTTTCCAGACCTCCTTAAGTTCTTCTTACAGGTTTTGTCCCTAAAATCAAATGGTCTGGACTTCAGGCAGGACTCGTTTCCTTTTCCAAGGAGTGAGTGGAGGAATCAACCACCAAACACAGTACATGCAGCATTTGCAGGCAGGCCATTCCCCTGAGAACACCTTCAGTCCCTGAGGGTTTTATACTCATGAATCACAGCCCTGGGAGATAGCAGTAGGCTGCTTTCTGTCTGGCAGTGCCAGTGCAGGACATGGCACCTGGAAAAGGCAGGGAATCTGCCCGGTGGGCTTCCCAAAAGCACAGTGAGTCTGATCCACGTCCGAGCTATTCTGAAACACAGTTTTGGAGCACATCACCAGCTGGTGTAAATCAGCATCACTGCAGCAGCGTGGCAGAGAGCGGAGCCTGGCCCCCATCACCGCTCCAAGGCGCAGGAACATCCCTGATTTCCTCTGACAGAATCAGCGCACTCATCACCAACGTTTTTCTGAGCCAGAGCAGGAGGTTTGCCTTTATTTCCACTTTACTGCACCCTGCTGACCCAGGACACGACTTAAAAAACACCAAGTATGGAGTGACAAGATTTAACAGTCACACTTGGTGCTAAAAGCCTCCTCGGGAAGGCTCTGCTTTGTCACATGAGCAACCCGGGCACACGGACACATCTCGGGAGACCAACCCACGGATGGGCCACATCAACCTCATGTCTGCTGTGACAGCAGCAGGAGACACACTGACTCCTCTCACACTGCCTTCTGTGCAGCTCCCAACAGGAGCTTTCCAATGACAACTGCAGGAGCCAGTCCTGTCCAAACCTATCCCCACTTCCAAGCAGCCCCTTCACTCCCTGAGTGTTTCCTGAGCAGCAGACCCCCATCCTGCTCCATCTCCACCACACTGAACAGCACCAGCAGCTCTCAGTGTTAGGTGTCCACACCATTCCTCCCTCCTGGATCACGCTGTTTGCATCATTTGTGGAAGCAGGAATGGGGGAAGTGGCCGTGGAAGGAATAATACCTGAAGACAGTTATGGAAAAATTACAGAACTGTAACACAAACTCCACACAGAGTGGGTATGTAAGCATTTCTCCTGCCATAACACAATTAATGCAAAACATGCTGGGATCTTGTTCTTGTTCTGATGCAACACGGGTATTATTTTGTTGATCTGTCCAGCTGGGTTTTTTGAAAGCCATCGCTTCCTGCATTCCACAAGAGAAACTTTACACCCACAAAACCTGGTACCATTTCATTTTATTCTTCCTGTCTTTATTCTATTTATTTATTCAGCCAGCCAATGTGAGAGGCCGTAAATCGCACTGCTACTTAAGTCACAGGGGGAATTCCTTTAAACATAAGTAAAAACTCATAAATAACTTCCTGCAGTCAACAATGGATTCATTTTCTTCTCTGCTTTCCGACTAATCTTCCAGCTAACAAATCAAATCAAGTACCCAAATGTAATTATTCTGTTGTGATAATCATCTCCTTATACTCAGAGCATACCTTGGCTTATTTCTTCTCAAATTAAAATTATCAGAGAGGCTTGGAATGGTGGGAGAGAGAGGAAGAAAGGTTATGAGCCATTGATAAACCCAAGGTATAACAAGGAAACTCTTCAACTTGACCAAAGTCCTGCATCTTGACCAGAGGGCTTGCCTTTTTGTGTTAGGTTGGTAAGAAAAGTGATGCCAAACCCAATTTAGACTCACTTTTTATTATTATGACTCATAGTACAGTTTTCAAGGCAATGAAGTGCATGATATTAAAAGAAATAGATTATTTTAGAATCAGGACAATTCCCCTAAACTTGCTGGAAGCAATGTAGCTACAAATAAATCCAGGAATTATTCTGTGACAAAGTCAGTAGAAAGGCAAGAAACCTTCACAAAATGTAAACACACAGGACAATGTCGGGTGAACATTTATTTAACCTTCTACAAAATTTTTAGTTTGTCGTGTAATTAGCCCTCAGCACTTCCAAACCTCAGCACTTCCCCACCCCTCCTGCAGAGAGCCCTGTGGTCATTCCTACCGGGATGGAGGTCAGGGATGAGGGAGGTGAATGCCCCAGAGGAACAATCCCCCCCACAGCCCCACACTGTCAGATCATGGAGCGATGGCCAGCACCAACAGTGGGGCCAGGAGCATCCAAAAAAATAAACCCATAGAAATAAACCTGCCTGGGCTGCCAGCCTCCTGAGAATGTAAAGGCACAGGGCTGGAGGGGAGCAACAACAGCCCCGAAGGCAGCACTGTGTATCCAGCACAGCCAAGGGACAGGGCCAGAGGGGCAGAAGTAAGAGAGCCACCACGAGTGTGGAAATGCAGTGGGAATGGGGATGGAATCCCAGCAGGTGAGTGAAAGCCTGCCCAAGCACCTCCTCATCATCCCCAGAGCACAGCTGGGGAAGGCAGAAGCTGCCACCACCCACATGGGAACGTGATGCTGCAAGCCAGGGTCCAGGAGAACAGAGCTGGAGGGCAGCTGGTAACCCCACTCTACATTGTTTTCTTTTATTTCACTGCTTTATTTTGTCATCTTTGAACAGACCCCCATGACAAGTTTTTCCACACAAACACCTTTGGTAAGCCTTTGAAAATGTGCAGGTTTGAAACAGAGAAACCATAAGCCACGCCAGGCAGGCTCAGCCATTCCCAGTTAGGATATGGGCACTTCAGAGGACACTCAGCTCATTCCAGAGGCTGCAGTGTGGGAGCCCGGGGTGTTGAACAGATCCCAGGGTGTTGAACAGAGCCCCGCTCACACAGCAGCACCTCCCTTGCCAGCCCTGTGCCTCACCAACCCAGCCACACCTCAAAAACAAACAGCTGGATTCCCTCCTCTGACCTGCAGGATTGCTCCTGTGTTAAGAGATTTCAGTAAGGGACAGCAGAGCCATCTGGAAGGTGTTTTCTTTTTAAATTAGTTAGTTTGGGGAAAGATGCACGTCGCAGGAGACAACACTCCGGCTGGTTAAACCCTGCAGATAAAAGGGGATTATACTGCAAACACTGATGTACCCTTCAACGAGGACCACAACTAAATTGCTGACAAATTATTCCCCTCAGCACACATTACAACGTGAGGAAACACCTGCAAGTCCAGGCTGCAGCGCTGTGTTGGTGCAGGGGGGCAGGAGCAGCCTGGCACAGCAGCCAGACCCCAGAGCCTGACACATTCCATGGCTTCCAGAGAGGCAGGGATGGTCACCAGGCCACCAACCACAACATGGCAAGTCACCTGCAGCATCTCCCTCCCTGCACACCTCACCCTGAGTCTTCTGAGGGTTGGGGTTTTTTCACTTTGGTATGTTTGTTTGACGCATTTCAAGCGAGATATTCCTGATTCTGCATGATGGAAAGTGATTTTTAAAGAAATGCTGTCCAGATGAACACGTTCATTTAGTGATTCAGAGGAAAAAAACACAAGAGATCTTACAAGGGCAGAGGCTCCCAGGGCTGAGGGGAAGCAAGAGCCACAGGACTCTTGTCCCTTTTAGACACACAGCACAGAACCACAGAATGGTTTGGGTTGGGAAAGGCCTTAAAAACCATCCTGTTCCAACCCTCTTCCAGGGTCAGGGACACCTTCCACTAGATCAGGTTGCTCCAAGCCGCATCCAAGCTGACCACAGTCTTGACCAGCTCACTGAACCTGATGCTCTGCAAAATGTTTTGAAACCCTCAAATAAAGACCTCATAGTATAATAATAAAAAACTTGGATCATTTCTATCAGCAGCTTAAACTCCCTAACACTCCCTTTGCACAAAGTTTACATTTGGAAAAATAATTAAACGGCTATTGGACTGATTCTGTGCTTGTTCAGCAAGTATTGGTACCTTGGTAACTTCCTTATGACTTTACAGAGTTTCTTGTAATTCCCAGGGAATTCCCAGTGTTTCTGGTTAGACTTTCATGCAGGTTATTTCAGGGTTTTGGGACTTGAACCTGGCATCACTTAGACAAGCCAACACCTGCATGACTCCTTAGAGCAGATATCAACTGCTGAGGGTATCTGAGATCCCAAAGGATGGTCACTCAATTGACAGACAAACATCAATTTGTCAGGGCAATGCTGCTCCAGGGTGCCCTTTTCTTCTGCACCAGCCAACAGGAAAAGACACAGTGTACCAAGGCAACTCACAGCAGGGTTATGTGGGATATCGGGCAGGAATTGTTGCCTGTGAGGGTGGGCAGGCCCTGGCACAGGGTGCCCAGAGCAGCTGTGGCTGCCCCTGGATCCCTGGCAGTGTCCAAGGCCAGGTTGGACATTGGGGCTTGGAGCAGCCTGGGACAATGGAAGGTGTCCCTGCCCATGGATGGGGTGGAATGAGATGATCTTTAAGTTCCCTTCCAAACCAGACCGGATTCCCTGAGTCTGTGAAGTGACTCTGCAGTGGCCATGAGCTGTGGGGTGGTTGCCCCAGACCTTGGGGTGCACAGACCTGACCTAGGGGTGCCTGCCCAGCTTCTCCTGCTGTGGGACAGGGATGCCTGACAGGAGCTCAACAGGAGAGAGGATGGAGGCCAGGACAGACTGAAAATCTCAGCTTTACATGGTATACATCCAGCCCAGGAATCAATGTATTTTTCATGCCTTTTTATTTTTTTTTTTTTTTTTTATTTTTTCCCTTCTATCTGCTATTTTCAAGTCCCAAAACAGCTACAGGACAGGGAGCATCGTTATGCACACCACAGCCTGTACACAGCAGGAAATTTTAACATTTCAGCTGCATGCACAAAACCCTCTAAGACATGTATATTTTATTTGATTTACTGCAATACTTTTCTTCCATCTCTTGAAAGTAATTTTTCTCTAAAGCGTAACTGCTTAATTGGCAAGTGTACAAAATATAATTACACTGCATAGAAGTTACAATATTGCTTATGGGAATATCACTGTTGATGCATTCTGCTTTATTTTGTGTTTAATCTCTATTAAGAGGTCTGTGTGAAAATAGCAAGGTACTCTTGATCTTATAAACATGACATGTAGTTCAGTCATTTCCCTGCCTAACCAAAGCCCAAACAAATGCAATTGAAAGACAACAGAAAATTCCTGGACTAGCTTGGCATGTCCAAGTTAATAAAATTCTCCTCTAAAGGAAGTGCAGTCTGCAGGACACTTACAAAGAAAATCCCCAACCTCTCCAGGCTGAGGTTTGTCACATCCATTACGCTCTGAGAGTGATGGAAGGACGTGGCACACAGGAACACATTGCTGTGTGTGACAGCATCAGGGGGGTTTATTATATTCCCCACAAGGACCTTTGCAATCCCCTCTTTTACAATGACAGGATAAAGAAGTAACACAGTGACGTGGCTGACTCATGCCAGCATGGGGAGCAGTGTCTGGCAGCAAAACCTCTCACCCTCTGTGCCCCTGGCTCTGCAGCCAGGCCAGAGCAATTCCCAAACTGCAAGGGGATGTGAGGAGGAAGGTTTAGGTTGGATATCAGGAGAAGGTTCTTCCCCCAGAGGGTGGTCGGGCATTGAGCAGGCTCCCCAGGGAAGAGGCATGGCCACGAGGCTACGTTTGGACAACACTCTCAGGGACAAGGGGAGATTGTTGGGGTGTCTCTGCAGTGCCAGGAGCTGGACTGATGATCCCTGTGGGATCCTTCCACCAGCCCCAGAGCAGCTGCCCATGCTGTGAGCACTTACACCCATGAGTAAGTTACTCGCAGGAGGAGATGCCCTGTGCACAAATGGGGCTCACTGCTCTGACAGACACCTACCATGGGCACGGTTTAAGTGCATTAAAGGTTTATTTCATTTACTTGAGTAATGAGATTAATGTTTGTTTGTTTAAGCTAAATCATACAAAGCCAAACATCTAAATGTCCTTAATTCATGGCGTTAGCCCAGGCTGTGTTACCATATGAGCCCATCTCACTGTCCTGCTTTTAATTGCACCAACAAATTCCTGCTTTGTTCCAGTTCCTCTCTCAGAGATCAGACAGCACGGGGACACCTCAAGCAGCCAAAGAAACCAATCAACATTGTCAGTTTGACATTTTACCACTGGTTTTTAACATATTTGACTTCTAGACCTAAAAACTCAGTGTAAACCCAGCAAATATAGACCAGTTATATATATATATTTAAATACAGACATGTACCTCTGTGCATAGATACAGGGATGGATATACAGGTGTACAGGTGGATATAGATATATAGAGATATAAACACATACAGAAGGGATATGAAACAATGTTCCTGCATACTCAAATCCCACGTGGACCAGAGTCCAGCAATCCCACAGAGCTCATCCATGAATGATGGATGTGATGGGCAGACCCATCTGCAAACTCACCTGAAAGCAGAGTAAACCTACAAATATCCAGCTGGACGTGCCCACTTCAAAATCAAAACAAACATGCACACAAACACATTGCTTTCATTCCTGTCACTATCCCAGCAATGTACAATTAATGTTTAAATCTGAATTTGATCTGTTTTGATCAGTTTTCACTCTTCTACTCACAGGTTTGCCACAAGGAACAGAGTTATTTCTGAGGTACCACGGTCACCAAGAGCTGGCTGGGAGCTTGACTAAATTCTGCACAATTAGATAGAGCACATGATCATCAGAAAAAGGAATCCTCCCTCATTTCCTTCCTGCACCTAATTTAACCCCCACCTGACCCAGGCACTGGCCACGAAATGGGCCAATATTGCCCCTGTGAGCTTCTCACCCTGTGCCAAGGACCTGGTGTTAACACAGAGGGAACTCATCCCCGTGACAGATACAAGGCATTTTTAAGGAAATGGTGGGAAGTGAAGAACCTGAAGAAATTATCTTTCCTGAGTGTTCAATGTCCCATCCTGAAATCTCCCCCTTCAGACACAGGTCTCCTCTCTGCAAGTCACCCTCTGGAAGACAATCTGTCATGCTGATGCTTGGGATCTGCAAATCCCTAGCTGCTCTCATTTAAAAGATGGGCTTTCATGGATTCTGAGGTCAGAAGAGACCCCTGTGATTTTCCAGCCTGAAACGCTGCACACTAACTTACCTAAATCAATCCTTGCTTGAGCCTCACCCACGCCAATGAACAAACATGCCTGAACTTGGTATTTCCAAAGGTGGAGAAACCACCAGCACCTTCAGCAGTCTCTTCCACCACCAGCAGTGCTGAAACCATGGACCTTAGCTCTGCTCTTTCCCTGGCTTCACCTTCCACCTTTCAGCCCTTGTTAAAACTCTGCCTGCTAGACCCAAGAACTCTTTATTACTCAATTTATTTTCCCTGTGACAACACTGATTCCCTTAATTAATTTACCTTCCAACATTCTCCTGGATAAGTCAGGCAGACAGAGGTCCCGGCCCCTTCCCCTGCATCCCTTCCTGGCTCCTTTGGCATTCCCAGAGCTTTCCCCAGCCCCTCCTGGACAGAAAGCAGGGACAGGGTGGCTGCCACATCCCTCCTGCAGCCTGGCAGCCACCTGCCAGTGCAGACAAGGAGCACACAAGACCTTTGGCCATAATATCATATTAGTGGTGCTGGCTCATGACTCCTGGCTGCCCCACAAAGACATGATTTCTGCAGACAGCATCCTGGAGCTACAGCCCCAGTTGTTTGCTCCGAGATAGAGGAATTTACAGTTGGCCACCTGAGAAATATTACCTGCTTGTAGCCAAGCAATACAAATTGCTGTCAGCAGCGGTCACTCCTGTTTGTTATTTACCACTCTCCCAGTCTTGGTGACATTTCAAGCTCCAGCTGCGGTGACTCTCTGCCTTATCACGGTTTGCTCAAACATTAGGCAGCGTGGGGACAAAAATGAGTGTTCAGGGAGGCTTCTGGAAAGGGTTGTTTGGAAATTATTCTGCTTTTAGCACCGGATTTTAAGAGCTGACACTCTGCTGGGGCTCAGGCAGTTGTTCTGCACAACCCCAGTCCAAAGAGTGCTGCTGTACCAAGGTGCATTTCTTGCTGTGTTTTAAGGAAAAAAAACCCCTCAGTTACTTGTATCAATCCCATTCATGAGCTCTTTAAGTGAAAAAAGAAAAGTTGATTCTCAAGGATGTGCTGCCCCTAAACCCCATGGCAGTGGGAACTGAGTGCATCACCACCCTGCCTCCATCATCACATAAATCCTGGGAATGCTTGCCCAGAGTCACGTGGAGCTGACAGGTCTGTGGTGCTCAGCCTGGCCCACTTACTGCTTTTCTAGAACAACACAAGGTAAGCACTGCCACAGTTCACAGCAACTCTTCAGTAGTTCAAGACTCAGTAAAAAATACACATTACTGGCTCAGTTAACTCTGTAACTCTTCAACGAGAGACACCAGGGCTGAAGCACAAAGTTCTGACTGCAGCAGTAGACTGCTCAGCATTCACTTCTACCACAACATTCATCATTACTTTTCTCCATCAAAAAGTGTAATATTCATGATTTTTCTATTAACTTCATGTGGTAACCCAGTTTTATTTCTAATATCTTCCAGAACTGTTTATCATTCTAATCACTACTAGCCACAGTTTTTCCCTTTCCCTCAGGCTCTGATTTCTGTTCTTTGCTATTGATTCCCTTGTCAGGCACTTGGATGTGCAAACATGGACTGAACTAGAGCACCCCATTTTGGCAGCCAGCACCTTAAAAAACCCAGAGCCCCAGCTGGGACAGGAATGGTGAAGGTGGAACAGACAAGCAGAGACACTTGGCCAGATTCTCTCTCCTGACACATCATTCAACAGAGTTTTTTTTCAGAAACAACCAGAACAAAAATCAGTGGCCACAGCCTCACTGCCTGTGGCTAGACCATGGTGAGATCTCATCCCAGCAAAGGGTAAAGCTGAAGTTAGCACAGCTTTTCCAGTATTAAGCTTTGGGACACCCCAATTTCAGGTTGCACTGTACCATTTTTGGAGGAAAAAAGGGAAGAGCTCAAACAAGTGGCAAATATAAAAGGGAAGATCTCAAACAAGTGGCAAATATAAAACCTACGTGAGCTTGTGCTGCAGGATCATGAAACTTTTGAGAACTATGAGAACATGAAAACTAATGAAAAGGAGTTTTTTTTCTACATATGGAATTGAAATTAATTTCATCCACAACTAATCACAGCAAAGCTTAAGGCTCTTTACTTTTAAATGTAACATCTACTGTTTAGCCTAATTACTTTGCTTAATTTACTGACTCCTTCCAACATCCCGTCTCATGGGAAACCTGGTTCTCAACACAAAAATGACAAAAAACTTGACACTATATGACAACTCTACAGGTACCACCAGCATCTCTTGTGTTTGGCCTCACCTGTTTTTTAAAAGGGAATTTATTCGCAGGGTTTTCCCTCCAGCTAACACCAACAAAGGACATTCCCCACACTCCTGCAGAGCTCATCACAGCCCAGGGTGTGACAGCCACGGCCCGCACAGGAACCAGCCTTGGGGTTCATTGCTGCTTTATCTTATTTTCTACCCCAGCAATGATGTTACCAGCTCCAACCCTGTGCCAACTGCATGGAAACTGCTGGATTTACAGATTTATTCCCTCTGCCTCTTTTGGGGTTGATCCTGCAGTCCTTTTACACCTGTTACTATCCCAAACCATCAGCATTTCAAAGGGGCTCATCCATGCTCCCAGCCTTGCACAGCCACACATTATAGCCATTACAGTAATAACCAAAAGCCAGGCTAATTTTGGAATATCCCACAATTTTGTGCCAACCACTTCAGCACACAAGCTCCTCTTTTTATAATGTGAATGGATCACTAAAAAAAA
>VZSR01000514.1:10832115-10930635 GCA_013398615.1 Brachypodius melanocephalos
CGGGAAGGCCGGCGGATAAAGGCCACCGGGGGATAGAGGCCAGCGGGGATGCGCGGCCCGCGCTGTTGACATCCCCGGGGCCGGGGGGCTGCCGCGTCCGGCCCCTCCGAGCGCCCAGTTTGCTGTGAGCGTGGTGAAATCGCGGCGGGGCGTTCGGCTGGGTGCGTGATAACGAGAGCGCGCTCGGCGCGCATCTATTTGTATTTGTATTCCATCTTACCCCCGTAGATTTGGGAATTAATGTTTTGACAGACGTTCTTCATCTGCTTATCACAAGAATGTGGGCAGGTGGTGATCCCATCTTTTTGTTCTATAATCATCGAGCCTCCTGCATTATATATATCCCGTGCTTCTCAATCAGCCTGGGAAACAGTACATTCCTTTCCTGCTCAAATAAAACCCTTGAACCAGCTCAATTGTCCATCACAATAAATAAGCGAGCTTCAGTTTTTGTGGGTGAAATTACACGGTTAAGGGCCTAAAGATCTTGATTCTTATGAGCACGTTGTACGTCCTCAGTGGATGTTTACACCACGTCCATCATTTGTCCTCCCAGCACCTGCTGCCGGGGGCTGCCGCCGCTGTCCCGCAGAAGCTGAAGCCTCACGTGGCCTCAGCTCACCAGAATTCCCCGTGGTGTCAGTGCAGAGATGGCCACAGCTGTGGCCACCCTGTGATGCCCAGGCTCTGCATGATGTGGGTACAGCCAGGCACCACCACGTAGATTTGAGCAAAATTCAGCAGCTTTCAGCTGGAAGATGCCTTTAATTCTGCACTTTTCCCTTTGGCAAAAGTCCCTCCAAAGGGAAAACTCTGCCTGCCTGGAGGAAACCTCAACATGCAAATCACAATTTCCGTATTACCGGGATTTCTTGGATTTCCTTCTTCGGCAGCACTGCTAACTGTCAAAATACTGTGGGCAGCTCCTTTGCACGTGGGCTGCAGTGGATGGAAAGATTTGCACTGACCAAGGCCTTGCTCCTGGCATTGCAGTGGGGATTTTTTTACACCGTGACCCTGCTCTCTCTTTGCTTTACCCAATCTGCTTTGTTAAACATTCCATACACAATGTATGGGGGTGCCGGGCAGGAACACAGCAATTGCTTCTAATAAATAACCTTGAGTTCATGATGTAAACAAAGGCAGTGACATAAGTTGAGGCCAAAGACACAAATAATTATTTCATTACCAGAGCAATTAGGTTACAGGTTGTAAAGGAGAAAGCTCTTAAGCTACACATCTTCGAGTTTAGCAGGGGGCAATCCTCAGGCATGTGGATTTTTCTTCAAACTATTTGGATTGCGATCGAACATTCATCAAGTGTGAAATAGCCTTTGTAATGAGATGCTCAGAAAGAAGATACACAGTGGGTTCAGTGGGAGGCCTGGAGCGACGGGGGTTTAACTTCAAATTGCAGCTTTTAAAACTTCCATTCAGCTGCTGTCCAACCTTGAAGGAGCTTGAGCTCCTCCAGTGCCTCACTGGTTTGTGTAAAATTTAGTGTGTGCTCAGAGTGGAGTGTTTTGGCTTCCCAGAGCTTGGGAGCAGCAGTTTTGGGACAAGTGGAAGAATTAACAGCTCATAGCAGAGGAAGATTGTTCTGCTGTGTGCAGGCACAGACCAGACTTTTCTTCTGGCCTCTTTCCTGCAGGTTGTTTCTAGATTTTGCCCGACTTCTGGGCAGATGTTTCAGGCAGTGGGCTGTTATTGAAAAGGAAGGTTCCACACATCTCTGAGGCACTCAAGCTCATGGACTAACTGGGGGTGGCTGTGCTGATAATCCCTGCTTGGAGAAGAATAGTCCTGAAAACTGCTGCTTAGAGATGCCTGCAAAGCAAATCCAAGCTGTTCCTCTATTCTATTTATTTTCATTTATCAGTAGCTGTTCCGAAAAGTTCCTGGTAACAATTAGGGATCAAGCTCTTCCAGCATAATTTTTTGTGAAATCAAATGAACTTTTAAAAATGCACTTCCCACATTTCCCTTCAGTATGAGAACTGAGTGTTTGGGGTGCAGGATTTACATGATGCCCCTTTTTCCCTGCCTGCCAGGGCTCACCTCCATTGCTGGAATAATGCTGCTCGGCAGCGTTGCAGCTTTTACTCAGTAAAACATACCAAAGTCTGCAGCCCCTGTGTCAGCACTGGTTCTATTTGATGAAACTGTAATTATTTTTAGGAAGGGATGACATGCTTCTCTTGTGAATAACTCCGTGAGCAGGGGATTCAGGGGGACGGTGATGTTGGGGTATTGTTTCCTGACCCACATGCTGGCTCTGAGCAGCTGAGCGCCCATTGCACGAGGCTCCGCCAGCCAGGAGCACGATCACACTTTGCCTCTACGCTTCCCTGACACGTCAGCCTGGGAGCAGCACCTCCTGCTGCACTGCCATGGCTTGAGGAACTAAAAAAAAATAATAATCAATAAAATTTATGGCCTGCTTTTCATAAAAGGGTTGATTTGCAGGTGCAAATGCAGGCCTCGATCCTGCAAAGACGATGCTGCTGTGTCGCTTTTATGTAGCGCGAGGAGTCACGGTGACTTCAGCTGGATGACTCTCAGTGCATAAATTTCACTGCCAGCATCTCCCTCCCTGCAGATTTAGAGCGAGTATCTGTTGACTAGAATAGACCAGTTATGTTACTGCTCCAAATGTTTGTGAAACTTAGTTACTCGGTGCTACAAAGGAACGGGCAGACACAAATCCTGCCTTGATCCTTCTGAGCTGCATTTGATCGTTAGAAATGAGATTTGGATGTGAGGAACGCCGAGCATCCAGCACCAATGTCAATACCCCATTTATTTTTTACCAGTTTTTAAAATGTGACTGGTTTGGAGCAGATATGCTGGCTAGGTTATAATGGATAATCATTTCAATAATTGAGAAGGTGCTTGTGGTTTTTTTTTACAAATGGGTGGCAGGAAACACTTGTTTTCTGGAAATGTAAGTCAAGAGTTTGGTTCATCTGCCTGTAATACAACTCCAGTAAACAGGAATATGAACACAGTAAGGCATTTTTCTTAAAGGCTTTTGTGAGTGTAAATCTGGAGAAATGAACTGGGGTTTTTTCCTATGTACTCCACTTTTAATATTAGCACCCTATTTTAACTTGAAAATGCATTGAAAGAAGCACATCCTTCATTTCACTCCTGTGACTGATGCAAACTAGGGATGAATTTGTTCCAAAACATATTTGGTAAACTTACCTGGACCTGAGAATTTAGAAGATGTGTTGTTTTTGTCATAGATTTGATCTCACACCAAACTGACACAAGGGTATAAGCACCATCGAGAATAATTACTTCTAGTGGGGAGGCAAAATTCCAACATTTGGTATCAGTCTTGTGAAAGCAAGTTCATTAGGAGGATGGTTCCCATCACTTTTTCTATTATTTACTGTAAGAATGTCATCCAGTGTGAGGGATTGCACTGGTAGAAAAAAACTGCTCCTGAAGTCAGTGTATGATCTTAGATCAGCAGCTTCCCTCTCCATTTTAGGATTACTGTAACACTATTTTTTACACATTTAAAAGGTTTTCAACCCAGACTTGGAGTTTCATACCACAACAGTAACTTAATGCAAGTGAAAAGGACTCACTCATGCCACAAGCTTTTGGTGGGAGCCCAGGGAAAGAAGAGTAGATGCATTTATCTTCTTTATTTTTTCTTTCTTGTTTAAAAGCACAGTGAATCTTGCTTGTCATCATGAAAAAGAAACCGCCAAGGCAGGTTTCAGAGTGGAAGTTGCCAGGAATAACAGTTCTCAGTATTCCGTGGGAGTATCTCAAGTGGATTCCTTATGGGAGATGACCGTCATTTATACTCTTGCTGCCTTGGTGTGTGCTCTATAAGGGTCTTGAGACCCCAAAACGTCCTCGTTCCTGCCCTTCCTGCTCCCTGCCCCTGAAAGCAGGACTTGCACATCCCTGGTGATGTCCTGTTGTGGGGTCACACTGGACTTTGAGCTCCTGCTTGAAAAGGTGTGGGTTATTTGCAGTCTGGGCAGAAACTCTCTCAGCTCTCCCTAATCTTGAAAGAAAACCAAACCCACTTAAACAAAAAAAAAAGAAAAAAGCCATTTGTGCTCAGCTGCTGCTGCAAGTGCCTCCAGGAGCAGTTGGCTCCTCTGGGCCCCGGCCACGCGCTCCCAGCCCTCCCTGCCTCCTCCTGCTGCCAGCACCAGCATTTGTGCAGCTGCAAGGTGAAGTGGATCAGGGAATGGATCCAGCTGAACACTAATCCTGGGAAAGAGGGGGGGAGTGAAAAAAAGCTTATTTTCAGCTGGATCTGTTGCCCAGGCTGGTTGTGCCTTCAGCCTCGTGGGACACGTGCTCGCGCCAGGAGAGGCTGCGATGGGAGGAAGGAGCAGCGGGGGCAGGAGCAGGGCTGGGTTTATGGCAGTGCTGGTTACGCTGTCTGAGGAGCATTTGTCAGGCTGTGACCTCGTGTTAATGTATTACTGTGCCTGTGCCCCGTGCAGCAGAGGTGACAGAACCACAAGGCTGCATTCTGCACGATCTGGGGGAGAGAAAGCTCCGGTGGAGTTCATACAGGGATGTGGTTGTGGTGGGGAGACAACCGTGGGTTGGCAGGGAATGGGGTGCCCACACATAATATCAGAATTTATTAATCCTTTCCTAGCTTCAATTGCAGCAACAAGTGGGCTGTAAGACCAGCAAAACACCTGGGATCCCCTAATACAATATATAAAACAATTTAGTTCAACAGTACATTGATCGTAATAGTAGCAGTTGTGTTGTAATCTGGGCTCAGCATCGTACTTTCCTCACATCAAATTAAATATAGATTTTGACTGATTTCTACCAAGTTGCACAAATTTAGGGGCTGGGTGATGTTTTATATAAAATGTTGGTGTTATCCCTTCTTGGAAAATTTATTCCCATTGAGAAAGAAAAAGAGTTCCATGCTGAGAACTCTTGAATTGAATCAATGATTAGAACGAGGCAATACATATTACTTCTGCCCTACTACAGCCACTGAATTCAAATTGGTGGGAAATTCTCAAATCCATTTCCTTTTGCAACATGAGCAAAAGGATGCCAACATACAATAAAATTCTCTTTTGATAATCCTGTTGTGGTTTTTTTTTTACCCCTGCATGTGTGTGAAATCATTATGCAGAACTGCTGGGGTATTTTTATTCCCATTTTCTCCGGTTTATATTCTTAAGCGAGGAATTACAAGTTTGGAGAAAAGCCTCACAGAGTGCATGCACATTTGTACACCCCTTCCATAAAACATCTTAATGTCATCACTGCATGAGCAGAATTGTTCTGCTGATAGAACACAGGGCTGATGTTTAATCTTTCCAGGAAAGTTTAATGAAAGGTGCTTGAATCAATCTGTCTGGTTTAAAGTTTGAAGGGCATTTGGATGCCCTAATTTGATGTATGTGCCAGGTGTTTCTAAACAAATAGTTAACAGATAAAGACACTTCCTGCTCCCTCTCCCTTATCATGCACTTCCTCAACCTTTACCTTCCATAAACTCCAGCTTGTTTCAATGGCTTCCAGAATCCTGTAATATCTTAATGGGGAACTCTACAGCACCCAGCCTCTAATTTCACAGTTGTTGTTTTGTAAGCTGTTGGGAGATTTAACGTTTTAATGTCAACAGAAAAGAGTTTGGTTACAAAATGAAAGGATGGACTGGGCATTCCAAACACAGGGAGTGCCCCTGCATGGGCATTGCTGGTGTTTGGAGTGAAATGTGGGTTTGTGTCCCTCAGCCCCGACTCATGGGCCCTTATTCTATCTGTCACTCACTGTTTGAATTATAGTCATGCCTGGGGCATCATCTGAGATCTGTCTGCAAAAGAGCTGGCCAAAGGGGGTCTGACAGATGTCTGCAAAACCCTCAAGGGTGTGGGAGAGGGAATAGGAGATGAGGATGGGCAAATTCTTATAACACAAGAATATATCAAATCACCATCACGTCTCAGATTTTATATCTGAGTGTCTTTTCTCGTGGTACAAAATTAAATAGTGCACCCAAATCAGATCATGGGGCTGAAATAATTTTGTGGGATATAGGAGTTAGTGCACAGGGCTGTCTAGGCAGCATCTCTGGGTTCATGCTGCTGGCTGTTGGAAGCTGGAAGGGATATTTCTGTTTCTCAGAGTTTGTCTTGGGGCATCCAGTGCAACCCTGTTAGAGACAGGCTGGGGTGAGGCTCAGCCAGCAGCTCTGACCTTGTCCTCCTTGTGCTGGCTGTCCTTGGGAAGATCATTCCAGTCCCAAAGCATCTGCAGGCTGGTGAGGCAAAGAGGTACCTGGGGAGCAGAGATGAAGTGGCTGGTGCAGAGTCCCTGGGCAAGGAAGGAGAAGCTGCTTCCCGGCCAGCATCCTCCTCAGCAGAGCCTGCAGTCTCCTATGCTAATTAGGAACTTCCTGGCATAAAACTGAAGCAGTGCAGCCCTGCACGAGGCCCTCCAAGGATTTCAGTGCCTGGAAGGCATAAGTTGCATTTCATTGATAGTACAATTGTGTCTTAAATCTCTCTGGTCACCAGAGATGTAGCAAGTGTGGTGTCAGCTCAAGAGCGAGCGAGGGAAATGCAGATAAAGCAGCACACATGGCCTGCCCAGTGTGAAGCAGTGTTGGGACACAATTACAAAGGGGGCTGAGCTGGGTGAGCCTGGTACCCTCCACTGCCACCCAAACAACCCAGGGCCACCCAGCACAGGCTGCTGTGGTGGGCACTCTCACCAGCTGGGACTGGCACCGGGTCTGGCTGGGAATTTAAAACAGTAACATCATCCCAGAGGTCAGTTGGGTATTTGGGAGTGATTCCACCCAAAGCTACCTGCACTTAGCCTTGCAATTCTGCATTTTGACTGAAGGGCTTCTTATGGGAAAACAAAGCTCTGTAGCCAGATCTCAGCCAGCCCTGCCGAAAGCCGCTCATCGCCAGGTTAATTCAGAACCCCAGAATCACAGAGCAGTCCGAGTTATTGTGTGTGTTGAAGCAAAGGACAATTCCTCTGAAAACAGCCACTGTCACAGCAGTGACGGCTACAGAGAGGATTTTGGGTTTTTTAACTGAAGCAGTTATACATTGGAAGTCCTATTTTGATACAATTACACTGGTGTAAACACATCCTGTACCATCTTGCTTATTTTCCTTTCCAAACTGGAAGAAGTTGCACTGGTGCCTGCATTTCTTTTAGCGACTGAATTGTGTCCCCAGGAGGATTTTTGCTGCTTTAACAGCAACGTTATCAAAGCAACAGACCTTTGTGGTGAAGACCATTCCTTAGTTTCTAAGTAAGCATTTTCAATTTTTTACTTGGCAGTAAACAAGCTGTAGGAATTCGATTCTTTAAAGAGAAAGATAAAAGGCACAGAAGATCTGGTCTCTTACATTCCTATTTCCTGAATAAACTTCAGAACACGGCAGCCAGAGAAATCAGACAATGATTAAAGTTTGAAAAGACCTCTAAGGTGCCTTCAATTTTTGCCATTAAATCCCCAAGAAACCTCAGTTCGCAGGATCTGTGGTCACAAAAAAAAAATCCCCAAAACACAGAAACAGGATGGATGTTCCTGTTTGTTCTAGCATCTCTTTGAAATGCCCATGATACAACAGACTTTCTGCTGCCTTTTAGTACATAACATCTTCTCCCATGGTTTGGGGGAGATTCCAGAGTGAGAAGTTTCTGATCCTGTTCTGTGTCACATTTTGAGAAGCACTATGTATTCCATGGTGACAGCTAATAAAATTAATATAATATATAATATATATTGCAGGTACCAACTATGTGTATAGACTGTTGTGGTTTGGGATCTTTCCTTGTCTGGAAAGATCTTTCTTTTCCTCCTGCTTCCCTGTATGGCCTCTGCTGAATCCCTTTGTATCTCCAAGGTTTTGGTGAGTGCATTCACTACCGCGATGAAGAGCCCTGGGAGGTGCAGCAGTACTTGGGTGGATATCTGAGCTACAGGCAAATCTCCCAAACCAGAATTCCGTGCAATCCTGTCTCCAAAGCATTTGGATGTGACCATATCCACAAACAGGAAGCAATAGGAACAGCTGCTTTCCTTGGGAAAGCAAGCAGAAGTCTTCACTAGCCAGGCTCAAAAAATCTGAAACACTTGGACAAGTGAAGAGGATCTTTCAATTGCCATTAATGCTGTTTTCTAAAGAAATTTTAGTTTATGTAATGAACCATCCCATTTAAAACTCAGATACCTAAAGCTATAGGGGCTGAGTCTTGTTGAAAAGCTGGGGAGCAGCAGCAATGCCCCTGAGCTGCCATGGCTCTCAGCAGTGAGAGCAAACAGGAATTTTAGAAAACACAAATGCAATGTGATTGCCAGATAAACTTTTCTCTGTGCCTCTGAGAAGTCTGTTGGGTATGGATCCTGAGCTAAGCAGTGGCTCATTACTGGAATTAATTCATCCTGCCTTTATTTCTGTGCAGTAGCAAGTATGGGAATAACTCCTGTGAATAACTCAGCCCAAACTAAAATCCTGGGAAATTGTTTTGGGTAGGGCCTAGGTTTTGTTTAAACAAATAAACAGAAAGTACAAAAAGGAAAGGACTACTCAGAGCCAACCCCAAAGGGATTGTGTCGTGCAAGCCAACATTGGCATTCATCCTCTGCAGGTTTTTATCTAATTTAGATAAATATCTAAATCAAATTTCATTTGCAAAACAAAAAGAGACACTTAATCTAGAAAATATCAAACTGGGAAACTGAGAAACTTTTTCATTTGGGGCTTTTATTCTACAGGAGACTATTTCCTGAAATCGTGATGAATTTGCAAATAGTTTCAGCTGTCCCAAAATTACACTTTTCAGCAAACAGCTACTTGTCTGATGAAAATCACTCAGCTGTTACCAAGGTCTTGGCTAGCTCTGGCTGTTACATTTCCAGTGGGATTTTGCTACAACAGTTAAGCAGGAGCAGCCTGGGAGTTTAAATATGGATAATTCCCCCCATCCTATTGCAACTTCTGCAGCTTCAGCTTTTCCTGGGCTCCTGTGTGCTGGGGGCTGGGGAAGTGCATGGGGATGGCCGCAACTGCTGCTGGAGCATCCTTCAGGAGGAAACAAGGACAAGGTGCAGCATTTGGGTAAAGCCTAAAGGAGTTACAAAGTGTAACTGGAGAGGGAGGGCTGGATGGAGGATCTCTATGGGAAGAGCAGCATCCTGGCAGCTCCTGGCTACCAACTATCAAATATAAATGTTATCTAGTGAGGGAGGCTGGGGGGAAAAAAAAGGCTTTAAAATCCAGTTTTACACACATTGTGTTTTGAGTAAATATTATTTTAGCTATCTACAGTATTCAAACTAATCACGGCAGTTTCCTTTAATGCCTGCCATTCCAGGCACAAGGTTTATTTACTGTAATGTAATACATCTTGAGGGAATGTCGTATGCAGATATTAGCAATTAACTCATTAATCTAAAAATCACAATTCTTGCAATTAATAGAGCACTGCACAGTCACTCTAATTACAAATTCTGCACAAAAGGCCAGTCTCACAGGGAACATGTAGCCTCCTAATTAGCCAAGATTTCAAAGGCAGACAGAAAATTGAGATGTTGAGGGTCAGGGAGGGAAAAATGTGACTCCAGTGCACTGTGAGCATATGTGACAGTGAGCCTGACAAGCAGTGCATGCAGAGTTTCTGGGTGGGGTGGCACAGGTGTGTGCTGCCTGCCCACAGCCCTGCTGTGGATTTGGGGGGAGGCACCACAGGGTCCCATGGCTCCTCCAGCCAGGCACTTCCCAAACCTTTTCAGGGCACTCAGAGAAGCCTGAGAAAGGCACTGCTTTATCTGCAGGGCCATGCTGGGGGCTCAGGGGTGGGAATCTATCCATTCCCCCTTGGGATGTCAGAATGTGGCTCAGCATTTCCTCCCCAGGTCCCACAGGACGGAGTCTCCTGGCTCCAGGCCAGCAAGGCCCTTCTGTGTGCTTTCACTGTAAGGACAGGAGTAACCCTGCTGATTTCCTTGGGGCTCCTCACACACTTCAGGACTGGTGGATCTGGAAAAAGTGCTCGGCATGAAGCAGGAGCAAGTCCTCCATGGCTGGGCACGACCTTGCACTCTTTCAGCATCTCTGTTTTTCCAGCTATAAATGGCAGCAACAAGACACAGTTCCATCAGTGCTCAGGTGTGGTGGCAGAGACCTGAAACCAACACCTGCCCCTGGAGTTACCTGTGTGCCCCTGGAGTCACCCATGTGCCCCTGGGGTCACCCACCTGCCCCTGGGGTCACCCCCGTGCCCCGGGACAGGCTCTGCCCTTCCCTGAGCCAGGAGAGCTGCTGTGCTCACTGCTCATCCTTGCAGGAGCTGGGCCCCCGGGCACTGCAGACACGCCTGCCAGGGCTCCAGAGAACATCCCCAGGGATGCCGTGGGAAGTGTTTCCTCGCCCAGGCCTCCGCCCAGATGCTATTGTAATCTTTATCTCCAAGCAAGAGACAGGGAGTCTGCCAGGACACGGCTGGTGTTGGTAGAAACTGTTGTCATAAGCTGCCTTAGGGTGGAAAAAGGCTGTGTAAGACAAAGCCTGTTTGACTCACAGAGTAGAAACACCACTGCAGCGCTGACTTCTTTTCCCTTGGCTTGTGTCCCTGGGGTCCAGCCTCCTGAGGAGTCCAGAAGCTTATGGGTTTAGTCCCAAAGTGAGCATTGTTTTCATCATAGATTTTTTTACTGATCATGTCCCAGAGGTAAATCCCTGTGTGGGCAGCAATCTTTTCAGGCAGCATCAATTTTTTCTAGGGAGCACATCCCATTATCCTGTCTTGCTTACAGGACCCTTTCAAGTCAACACAAACCATCACTGACTATGACAACGTTCTTGAAGGACACTGAAAGGCACAGAGAAAAAAAAAATCTGAGATATTTTAAAACATTTTGAAACGTGTTTGGGAGAGAACTGAAGCGGGCGAAACCTCATCCTAAGGAAAAACACTATCTACCTACCACTGATAAGCCAGAACTGCAGAGAGGGCTGGGATCTTGGAGGCAGAAGTTGGCCCAACATCCCACAGAGAGAGGAGGGCTTGGAAGTGATGCCACAGCTTTTTTTTTGTCATTTATTGGGCCATGCCAGTAGCTGCTGGTGCCGCAGCAGGACAGGAATTAAGCACCATGGTCATCCCTGGAGTGCACATGGAAAGTGGACAGAAAAGTGGTTAGAGTGGGAAGAAATGTTCATTTCTCTGGAAAGGTGGATAAAATACTTTAAAAAAGAAGTTTTGCTAAAATTACAACCTGTGGATTATCGTTTGCTGCGAACAGAGTGATCCTGATGTATTTTTTAATAACCAA
This sequence comes from Brachypodius melanocephalos, assembly GCA_013398615.1. Lineage (NCBI taxonomy): Eukaryota > Metazoa > Chordata > Aves > Passeriformes > Pycnonotidae > Brachypodius > Brachypodius melanocephalos. Next base: position 10,843,433 of record VZSR01000514.1, read on the forward strand.
AGTTGCTGGATGTGGGAATATCCAGGAGTTATTAATATATCCTTGCAGGATGCCCTTGTTGGGAGTGGGGTGAAGGTGCAAAGATCTGCAGGGCCCTTGTCTTGTCTTTGCCCTTTCCCTCCTTGTCTTAACCCAATTGTGCCCGACCTGGCTCTGCTGCAGCCGGGGCACTGTGGCCTGACCTATGGCCAGGGCTGTTGGGAAACTTTGATTAATTCATGGTTGTGAAGCATGGCTGGGGCTTGGCAGGAAAGGCACAATGGGTACAAGGAGCACAATGATGTGATGTTTATGTACAGAAGAACTTAATAGTCAATTTTTCTTTCTTAAAATGTCCCCCTTTTTACATATAAATTTCACATATATCATTGCAGTTGAAGAGGGTTTTGTTGTAACCTAAGGACTGTTATTCAAGGGGAAAATCAGTGTAAATCTTAAACCCTCTCTGTGGCTGTCACATAATTAATTTCATGTTTTACCGAGATTATCTCCCCAAATGAATGATGAGAATAATATGTTTTCAATACTGTTCATTTGGTAATTAATCATTGCAGGGAAGAAACTTCATTTCAAGTGCTAGTAAAGTATATGTAAATTATTAATCAGAAGGTTGAACTAACAACAGATCACTGGATGCCATCCAGGACAGACGAGATGTGACCACTTGCACGCACTTCCTAAAAGCAGGAATTTTATCCTGCCATTTCCAATCTCTCAGGAAAACCAGTAAGTTACAGATATGCTGAGGGACATCATGCTGACAGTTAAGGATCCAGTATTGCATCACATAGTGTAGAAAAGAAATGAAGACAAATAAAGTATAAAATACCTCTAAAGTTCAAATGCAGCAGTCTGTCTTGGAAGACAAAAAAGATGATAAAGAAAGAACTGGTAAGTCCAAGCTGGCAGTTATTAGAATAGTAAAAACATAGTGCTTATGTACATAATGGTTTAACTTAGATTAAAAACCATAACTTATCTGAAAACCCTCTTTTTAGTACATTGGGGGTTAAATATGGTTCACAGCAGCTCTCACAATTAAATTGTTCTCCCCTTGCTTCAATAAACTATATTAAAATCATTTCCTGAAAAGTAAGAAAAGATCATTATTTTGTTTGCAAACCAAGCCCATGTTACTCCTTTAAAGGGAAACCATGTGGAGCTCCAGCACCAGGATCACTGAGCCGAGCACAGGCACAGCCAGCAGAGCCCCACTCCTCTCCTGGTGTTCCACAGAACCATGGAATCCTTCAGGCTGGAAAAGCCCTCTAAGATCATCCAGTCCAACTTTATGAGAGGGGTCTGAGGTTTGCAGTCACCTCTTCCCTCTGGCTGTTTGCATTAAAAACATTTCCAAGGAGAAGAGTGCAATGTGCAATCTCCAAATGACTGCAGGTTCATGTGCTGGCCACGAGAGCAGCTATGAATGCAGCATCAGCCACGAGGATCGCGTGGAAAAGCAGGGAAATGCATGAACCTGTCAGCAGCAGGAAGGTGGGCTCCCCAGGCCACTTGCTGCACTCATGGCACTGTCCTCCCCGTTTGCCATCCACCCTCTCTCCTTCCCAGCATTTCTGTCAGTATTTATGCAGGAATTTCCACCTCAGCAGATGTGGGTGGTGCTCCTCTTCCCTCAGCACAGGAGGAGAGCTGCTCAGGGAGCACTGGGCTCTCCCACTGACACAGCCAGGCACTCCCTGACAGGGTGCATCCCCAGAGGACATTGACAGCCTGTCGTGGGACACAGAGACACATGGGGTGGCCCTAAGAATTCCCATTTCCATCCCCTGCACTGGGAGCTGGGTGGCTCCATCGTGGAGGTGGCAAGGTTAAAAAAGATGGGGAGAAATGGGAATATTCCTTCAGGCTTCGTTGTGGATGTAAAGGACCCTTGAGGGATTAAAATACGAAGATGGAAACTGTCATCTATTTTTGGAAATGTTTTCCTCTCGGGGACTAACTCCAAGGCTATTAATCAGCATAACAAGAAGAGGAAGAGACTCTCAAAGATCAATTGCTCCTCGCTGGAGAAGTAGTTCAAAATAATTGTATATGTGTTGTGGCTCTTTTTGGTGTAATTGAAAGGTACCAAAAGAGTCAAGTATATTTAAGGGATAATCTCTCCTGTGCTGTAGTGAACAAAGCAATAAATGCCTGTTGAGACTGATTAATCACTGAGGAGGTGCCAAGGGGTTTAATCCATCCCAGAAGTCTTTTATGACAAGGATCCTGCAAAGTGGTGGGGATTATTATTATGCATGAAAAGTGATAGAAAATAAAAAATATCCCTTGTCTTTGAAATGCACAAATATTATGTTTCTGCAACTGGCTGCAGGAAACCTCCACCCCAGAGGCTGGGATAAGGATCTGCTGGTAAAGCTGCCTGTGGACAGGAAGGTTCATGCAGTGTAATTCCTAGAAAGCTCTCCTGTCACCTCCCTCGTTCTGGTGGAGATAAGGAGAGGAAAAGCACGGGATCAGATTCTTCTGACAAAAGAAGCTTCAACAGACAGACCCTTTAGGCTTGCAAAGCAGCAGAAGAACAATCCTTCGAGCACACAGAAGTGCTCCAAGAGCCAGAAGAGTTTCATCAGGATCTCTCTGGCTGTGCCTCCATCACGAACCACCCAGTGGCACAGCCAGGAACTGTCCCGTTTATTTGGGAATATTTGGTGGATGCAGCAATATATCCCTGAACCATATTTTGGGAAAGATCTTCTTTTGCATCCCAGTTTCAGCTCCGAATTCCACTAACTCCTAACGTGCTTTATGACACACAGCAGCTCAAATGCAGCTTTTATGAGCTGCCATAAAATGTGGAGTGAAAGCAAGGGCTTCTCCTCATGGAAGAGTTTAAGTACATTGATCTGGTGCAAAGGTGAGGCTGCAAACCTAATCTGGATGTGGCCACCTCTGGTTCAAACCCACAAAGGGCTGTGTGCTGGGAGTGCATTGTCACTGACATTGTGCAAAATCAAATGAAAGAAATAACCAGCATGAAAGCACCCCAGGGCTTGACTGCTGGCCCTTCAATTCAGCAGGACTTTCTCCATCAGCTGTACAAAGTGTGGAGTCAGACCCCAAAGGAGACCAGCTGCTGCTGTTACCTTACTAGGGGCTGCTGCAACTGCCTTGACTTGGCTTGCACAGGATGTGGCGAGAGTATTTTCTGGGTAAGGAACTGGATGGGACCCAAGAGATCAGATTTCAGGGTTTATTTCTGCCCCAGACTTCCCGTGCGACCTTGGGAACGTGACTTAACTGTGGGTGTCTGCCCCAGTCACACACCACCACCACCATTTCATTTCTGGTCCTAAACAGGACTTTTAGCAAGGGAGGATGGAGGATGTCTTGCTAAAGTGCACCACATACTTTGCACAACGTGGCCCACAGACACCTCTGTGATGCAAAAGCACTGGAATTTTGGAGCAGAACACATTTTTCACATGGTATAAAAACCTTATTTTGCCTACCTGATAGGATAATGCTCGGAGCTGTAACTACTCAGGAACGAACTGTCCCTAACTCTTCTGAGAATATTTGTCTTGATTAATCTAATATGAACAAAAAATATTAGTACAAGAAAAGTCTGAAAATTGCTCTTTATTATTACTTGTACGTAATAGATGAGTTTAAAATAAAATTCATATTCCCTTCACCTTCCCCTGAGCAGTAGCTGGTATTTGATATCAAGAGATTTTTCCTATTAAATTAATCAGAACTTGTCAAGTTCTAGGTAATGTCAAGGTTTTTTGGTTGGGTTTCTTTTTTTTTTTTGGGAGGGCTAACTTCAGAATGAATACCAGTGAGTTTGAAAAGGGTATACATTTTTCATTATGTCAGATGAAAAGAACATCCTTCCTATTTGTATGATAGCACAATAAAAGACATCACCAGTGACTTCAGCTCCTGGGTAATTTTTCACTTGTCTATCTGGTTCATTTTTCTTTGATCAAACAAAGACTAAAAATACTGTGGCATTTTACTACTTCAAAACTCAGGCATACGCAGACTTTATCTTTCCAAGGGAATATTGGAAACTACTGAATATTTGAATTGCCTGAACTCGGTGGTTTTCGGATGAGGACCAATTTCACCAAGCGTAGCAGAGCCCCAGCATCGCTTCTCACAGCGCTCACTGCAACCCCACCCCAGCTGGGGGGAGTTGCAATGCTTCACTTTATTGCCAAGATATTTGAAAATCATCTTGATTTCTTTCTTTTTCCCACCAGAGGAGAAAAATGACAATGTCAGAAGTGGTTTGGGCTCCTTGGTTGTTTAACCATCCCCTCCAGTTGCCTGACCCTGATTAATTCTTCCCCTGTGCTGCCTGTTCGCCTTTGTCTTTTGCTTTCTACCTTCTTGCCATGCTTATCTTTGAGCACTTCCCCTAATCCCACTCACTTCTCTATCATTTATTTTCCTCCTTTGTCCCCAGAATCAGTGGCAAAGTTCTTAACTTTTGCTGCCTGAACTTCCTTTCCTTTATCTCACTTCCCCTCCTCTCTGCAGCGGTGTGTTGGTACTTCTCCCGTCTCCACCACACATTCATGCAGCATTTTCTGAAATGCTTTTCTTCCTTTCTCCATCACTGGCTCTCCACCTTTCCCTGAGCTCTCCTTGCTCCAGCAGCTTTCCCAGCTCACCAGGAGCTCCAGCTCTCTGCTCATCCTTTCTGCTGAGGCAGTGACAGCCCACATCCTGAAGGGCCTGAGCCCCTTTGCAGTTTTCTCACCAGTCACTCCACCAGCCTTGCCAGCGGAACCTCTGCTCCCAGATGTGCCCACATCTGCATCTGCCCCTTCAAAACACTTTTGCCTCAATCTTCAACTCTTCCATCCTGGCCTTCCAACCACCTGGATTTCCATGATGAAGCTTTCCCTTCTCCCAAAGCCTTCCCTGCAACTCATCCTCTTTCTTCTCACCATTAATAATCCCTGCTCCCTCCCTCATCTAAACTGCTCCGTGTCTCTTGCCTTTTTTAGCCCGTAAGTGCTTTGGGACAGGGAACATGGATCATCCATGTTTATAGAGTGACTGGTAAATTCTGTGACACTGTATAAATATTTCCTTTATTAATTACAGTCTCCAGCATGAGACCTTTCTTCAAAAAAGGTCTGCAGAAAGGAAATACATATTTTGGCAGCATCTCATTGAGTGTGTTGACCTCCCTGTATAATTTCCCCGGCAGCACAGGAAAGGACATCCCACAGCGATCGCTATCGGCGTGGCAGACACGCAGCCCTCCTTCCTCATGCAGCAGATAAAGAGCTCTCTGTTAACCTCCTGTTTGTCTCCACATCATCACAGACCCATTACCTGATAGCATTTTAAGCGAGGGTGACACTCGCTACACCTCAGCTCCTACAATTAGATCTGGGTGTCACAGAACATGACGTCGGTGCAGGTAAGGAGAAGGGAGGCATTAATCTTCCCTGGCAGCACCGGTGCCAACTGTTTGTCAGGGCTGGAGTAACATTTCACTTCATTCCCTCGCTTTAACACGAGGCTTTCTGTGGTGTTCAAGCCTTCCCTGTCAGTGGGCACTGGCTCATTGTGTGGATGCTTCCTCAGCTGACCAACAACTGACTGCATCTTATGGTGCTACTGAGGTGGAGAAAAACTCCTCTGGTGCCTGGGCTGAGTGAGGGGCATGGAGGAGTCTTGGTAAGTGAGTGTCCCACAGTGTGTGTAGTAAGGAGAGCAAAGAGACTGAGTAGAAGGGAAAATCCAGGGAGGATTACATGCCCTTGCCAAAAATACTATAAATAAATCCTGCCACAGGCAGCCCAGCCTGGTCTCAATAATGCCCAGGCTCTTCTTTCAAACTCTTCCCCTGCTCTGCAGAGCTGTATCTGTACAGCCACACAGATACAGCAACAGAAGTGTCTTTAGTCTCACATATTTACAATCACTTTTAATTTTTATAGGAAAGCAGATTAAATTTTGTTCATAAAAGACACTTTTTATCATCATGACTGTTCCCACATTAGGAATTGTATCAGTTACAACTAAGTATCTAAATATATTTTAAATAATCAGCTGCCTTACCCAAATAGATGAATATGAAACGTGTAGAGACCTCACTCCAGTCCTTCATCAGCTCTCTCATAAATGAGTCTTAATGAAATATTGACTTAGTGCTGGCACTGTTTCAAGAGCTTGCTTGTACCTTACCCCAACCAGTGTAATATCAAAAGCCTAATCACAGCATAAATCATCACAAACAAACAAACAATCAAACAAACATGTTTGATTGCTTTGCAACGTGAGAATTTAACAAGGCTTTCCCAACTGGGATCCTGGAAGCGAGGTAAGCCCAAATTGACAGCTGCTCTGCTGGAAACTGTAATGATCGGGACCCAGCAGGAAAAGAGTCTGTGTGAACCAGGATTTTAAAGAGCCAACGATGCCTCAGTAAAAACTCTTCTGGTGGAGAGATTGTTCATTCTGAATAGCTATTGAGCCCATCAATACCTGTGCTCTACTGCAGACGAAACAGAGTATTTCTACTCCTGCATTGTATTCACCTCCTTTTACAAATTTCCTCCAGAAAACAGAGGAGTAATGAAATGATGTTACAAAATGGTGCAAAAGGCAAAGGCAGAGCCATCAGAGAGCTGCAGAGGGTCCTATGGTGCCAAAGGACTCTGTGGCAAAATAGCAGATCGAATTCAATTCTGCCAAGCTCAAAGGGATGCCCCCAGCTTTGTCTCTGTGTACTCACTGATGAGCTCCTCTTCAGGTCTCACCACTTAGAAAAGAGATCTGAGAGCCACTGCTGATAGTTTGAAGAAACATCAGTGAAAGCTCCTAGGCAGCCAGAAAGGCAACTAGAATCTATAGGCATGTGTGCCTGAAAGCTCATTTAATTTTTCCAGCTGTGTAGTTGGTGCAATAAAAGGTGCTACATCTGTCCATGAGCTCTGATCCATCTGCATCCTTCCACCATCACAACTGCAGCAAAATGCCACTAAACCAGACACCATCATTATGCCACTGGATAAATTCATGTGTGCTCACCTCTTGAATATTGTGTGCTGTTCCCCTGTATCCCCCTCAGCTTGGAAAATGAGATGATTGAAGGAGAAATATGATAAAGATCTGTAACAGCCTAAGTGGCATGGAGGAGGTGTAATGGGAGTGATTATGTGGTGCTCAGTTTAAGAGTAAGTGTTTGCCACATGAAACTTCGGAGCAGTTTAAGCAGTGTCCCTGCTCCCTGGTTAGGAATGGCTTTAGCTGGAGCAAACCTCTGCCTGTGCAGCTGCTGGCACTTCAGAGAAGGAGTCTCTGCAGAACATGGGAATCCCAGTGCTTGTGTTCAGCCTGTGCACAGCTGCTGCCTTTAGCAACACTATCATGTTGAAGGTTTCACACAGGGTGCGGGATAAGCAGCTTTAAGTGCATGCAACCACAAACAGGGGGTGTTAAAGGCAGGATTAAGGCTGGGGTCTTCTTGGCTTCACTCCTGCACTTCCTTAGTCCACAGTTCATTAGTACAGAGGGACAGAAATGCTGGCTTTGACCTAGGATTTATTCCTAATAAATTTTTTATTTAGTTCTGGAGCATAGCATTAGAAATCTCTTCCAAAATTATTCCTCATTAGCCTTCAGAGTTATTCAGAATATTTTCATACCCACAGGTCCCTGTTGCCATCAGAGGGCACAATCACACACACACTCACACACACACAAACACACACACAGATCAACCTCCTTCCCTCCCCAGAACAGCTTTTCCTCATTTGAGGCTACGCTGCACAACTCCTGTTCCTGCCAGTGGGAGTTGTGTGTGCGTCTAAGAAGAGAATTTGGCTGCAGAACAGTATTTTAACTACTATATTTAACATATTGTATTATGACATTTACAATATTTCCCCCAAAGCTCTTCTCAGATTGAAGAGAAGAGACTCTCTGCGTTGTGCTGGCCCTTTTTCCTTGCTGATTGACAGGGAAATTAAATCAGTTCATTGCTTGTATGTTGTACACAACTAATTGTGCTCAGCGTGGTTGAGCAATAGCTCATTCTGTGAGCCACCCCATGGACTTCCCCAGAGCCTCTCCCTGTGAGGGAGGGCTCCTCCTGAACCAGACTGGGGCTCTGCCTCTGCATCTGAATGAAGCTCTTTGTCACCAGACAAAGTTTGGGGGTTGAGGGCTTGTTTTATTTTGGGGGGGGTTGTCTGGGTTTCTCTGGGTGCATTCAGCCGTTTGAATGTAGTTCTGTAAAGCTGGATTGGAATAACATTTATAGCAAAAAATCTGTTTCATTTGATGTTAATTATTTAATATAAATTCAGTTATTATGCCATGCCCCCGTAGCACACAAACTGTTCAACCATAAACAGATGAAAGACTACTTCAGGGGCAAACCAGTAACGTCTGGAGACATAAGTTTTGGAGAGGAGGAGGAGGAGGAATCTATATCCAAGAGTAACTGAACACAGCCCTTTTAATCTAGAAATAGGACTATAAATTCCAGGAGATAAATTAGTCTTCTGCAATGTTTGGTTCTGTGGGCCTCAGAAGAATAAAGCAGTATGCACAGTTTTGTAGAGAGGGAATAGTTCATTGAGACCAAAAAGAAAAATTCAGCTTCAAAACAAAAGCATAGGAGTGCATTAATTTCCCTGGAGTCCTTTGGAACAGTTTGGATCATTTCTAGTATTATTCATACAGCCTTTTAGAGCAAACTATTACAAGAGGAAACTTCCCTATACCCAAAGCCCAAGCTATGTCTTCAGTGTACAACCAGAGGCAGATCAAAATTCATCAAAGAGCTCCCCAGTGCCCTCAGACAGACACGTGATGGTCACAACTTCTGCCTCTGAATGCTTGAAAGCTGTTTCTGTTGGAAACATGTAGCATTCCTCCTGTTCTAGTCAGGTTTGGGCTGGATTTGAGGATTGCACCTCGGATTTGTTTTGGTTTGGACCTGGAGTAGGCAATTTCCCATGTCCCTGCTGCAAGAACCTTCATCTCTGGAAAATTCAGGCTCACTGCAGTGTTCAGTGGAGTGATCCCTGGTTTGGTAATGTTTAATGGCACTGCATCTAGGGCCCATTACATGCTTTGGGATCTACTTGTGAGCATCCTGAGCATCCCCTGCTGAACCTGAGCATGGATGGTGCCTTAGGAACCTCTCCCCAGCAGAAGGCCATGTAGGGCTGTGTCAATACATGCTCCAAGTCCATTTGCAAGAAGGAGCTGCTGATTTCAAAATCTGAGTGCCATTCTGGAAGGTGATTTGAGCAGCTCAGAATGTATACCTGATTGAAAGTCAGTGACATTGAAGGGGCAATTCATCTTATCTCATTTAGCTGTCCAAAAGTCAGAACAGGTTTCCTGGGATTCCTCACAGGCAGCAGAGGGCAAGGTTCTTGAGGCTAGTGATCAATGTAGGTGACATGGTCTGCCCTGTGTAGGCTCTGAGCTTTCTCCACTGGCACAGAGAGAGCCCAGGCATCCATGTGGGACAGATATGGAACTTGTAAACAATTAGAGATACATAAGTTAGCGGTTTAAGTACTTCAAAATGTAGTGCAGGGTACAGACACTGAAAAAAACACATTAGATGGTGTGTAACTCCCTGCTAATGTGAATTCAGAGTTTCCAGGGTCCCAGAAAAACTCTTTTGTAGGTCTCTGCTATGCCTGAATCTCAGATTTCCATGCAGCTCAGATGCCACTGTTAGGTTCACAGCACAGGGGGTAACCAGGTTATACCCTGGTACAATCTCTGAACAACTAGGAATCCAAGTAACTCCAGGAATTTAGCTGACAGTTCACACTTGAAATAGCACAGCGTTGGCTTTTTAGTAGTTTCTTCTCTGTGTTTTGTACTCCCACCTGCAGAATGCTCATCCCCCAGAGGTTTAAGAAGAATATGTTGTGGTTTAGGGACAACAGAGCACTTGGCAGCAGTGGGACATGCACCCTGTGGTGATAGAGACCAGTGAGAACTTTGAGGTAGATCCAGCCTTTAACCAAGCATTTTTAGGAACTGCCAAGCCCAAAGCCCAGCAGACACTTCAGGCACCAGGGAAGCTGCAGGAACTCTTTCAATGTCTGTCCCTGTAGTTGTAAAGTCTGTCATTGCAGTTCACGAGAGACAAATAATCAATAACCGTGGAACCAAATAGGCAAATAAAAATAAAATCCATTAAGATGGCAGAGGTATTTACTTGTTGTATTTACACCATGGAGAGCTGCACTGTCAGTCAGTGCTTCCCCTTTGCAAGATAGAAGCAATTTGTGCAGACTGATCCCAGTTTTCTCATTAATATGTAAATGAGGCATGCCAGTTGTTAGGTTAGAAGAAAGCTGTCATGTTTATTGTGACAGATTTAATGGATGTGTTTGGATTGTGCATTCAATGTGTTTTCAAGAGCATGTCTTATCTTTGTTTAGGCAGTAAATCAAACATGTAAACAACAATTCATTAGCATCTGTCAGAAGCTCAAAGCTACATTGTTATAGTTGAAAATCTCCCCAGAGGTGAAAAAAAGTATATCTGACTTATTCCAGATTAGTTGGAATATTTTCTCACTGTTTGCCAACTTGTAAGTGATGATTGAGCTGCCTCATAGGAGCACTCAGGTAGCACTAGGGGTCAGACAGAAACAGCCAAACACTAGGAATCCACATCCACTGGCCAGAGGGGGGATGCAGCCACCCACCTCTGCCATCACTGGGGACACACCACTGCCACACCCAGGTCTGAGGTCGTGGCTGCAGGACACGATTTAATGCCTTGGAAGGAGCTGCACCTCGTGGATCACCACCAGCAGCTCAAGCCCAACATCACCAACTGGGAAATTTTGGTATTGGGCACATGGGACATATGGCAAAAAACCTTAAATTTAGAGATCTGGCTATGAGTGGCCTCACAGAAGGTGAAGACTGCATTTGTTGGCGTGAAGAAGGCTGGACCTTGAGAACCTCTGGTGATTCATCCCACAGCAATATCCCTGTCTGTGTCCTGCTTGGAACAGCCTGAAGGTGAACATGCTGTGCAGGATGTCTCCTGTCAGAGATCTCAGTGTGCTTTGCAAACATCAGCCAAACCTTATCACAGAGCCAGGACAGAAGAATTGTACCCATTTAGCTGATGGCTCTGAGCGAGGACAGAGATTATTAAATCATTTACCCAATGGCATGATGGTGCAACCAGGTGGAGCAAAGGGAGCATAAAATCATAGCAGGACCCCAACCTCATGGGAATCACTTTTGTTTCCAGTTTCTATTAATTCATAGAATCACAGGATGATTTAGGTTGGAAATTACCTTAAAGACCATCTAGTCCAACCTGATTTTGCTTTGTTTGCAGTGGTCTATGAGACAGGTAGGTGGGAAGAAGCAAAAGACAAGTTCACTTACGACCTTCCCTAAACCCAGATCTGCAGTGATGAAGTGTTTCTGCATTAACTCACTCTTCCATCCCAAGTTTCTATGCATTTAATAGAAATAATAATTTGGAAAATGATACTTAAGAACTAGTAATTACAGTACATCAAATATTTATGATTTGCAATCAACCTGAAAATGTTCTTATCTACACAGCAAAGTGTGATCTGTTCCATTTAAGACACAAATTATCTTTCTTAAAGATGCAATGGGCTTCATGTATCAGCAGATTCCTTAGGATGGTCCAGCTGTGCCCACAATTTGGGGTTTAACTACACTGTTGCAGCTGAAACAAGAGATGTCCATTAAATACAAGTGACAAGTCTGACTTGGCCATGGCAGTTGAGCAGCTCTGCCAAGTCCTTGAATCACAGAATCACAGGGCTGGAAAGGACCTTTAAAAGGTCATCCAGTTCAACATCCCTGCACTGATCAGGGACATCCTCACAGAAATAAGGAATGCCTCAGGAGTCAGGTGCTCCTGCCACTGTTCACTCAGAGGAACTGTGAAAATCTGATTGCATCGTAGTTGTGGGAAGATTTAGACCTTGAACAAGGTCAGGATTTGTGCCCAGCACTTTGAGCAGAAATTGGGCAGTTTGGTTTGGAGGCAGGGATGGATCTGGATCAAGAGAGCTGGGTAAGGTCCCGTGGCTGGTGGTTTTCCCTTCCCCTGTGTGCAGATGGATGAGGATTCCTGCACAGTGAGGACAACACAGAGAAAAGATGGGGAGCAAACTCCTCCATCCCTGTTTGTGGGCACAAAGCCCAAGGTGGCTCCCCCATGGGCACGTCCTCTGCTCCAGTGAGGGATGAGCGATGCTCACCAGCCATACAGCTGATCCAGCATCTCTTTAAACCCAACTGGGCTATTAAACACAGCTGTTCCTGGCCTTCTGCTCTCTTCTCTCAGGTTCATGATGGATCTGACCTTCAGAGACCTTGGGTTGTGGGGCACAGGGAACCTGTGAGTCACTGCTGACCCCTTGGCCCCCGTGACCCCGTCAAAGCTCACTGGACCAGATTCTCATTTATTCTACTTCCTTCCTCCAAAGGAACTTGCAATTTAATCAGAACTTCTTAATAGTACATGAATTCTAAATTGCAGTCATTTGTTGCCACTAGCCGCAGGCTTTTCTGTCTGTTAGAAATATCTATGTTATTTCTTTCTTTTAGAGTTTACGTAAATAAAATAAAATAAACTTTTACAAATAATGTTTGCCACTTAATGATCTCAGCCAAAGTATCTATCTGAGGAAATAGAGATCCTTCCTTACAATTCATCTTAAGGATGTAGTTTCAGTTTCTTATGAAGTAATAATGAATGTACTACAGATAATGTTCCAATAGTGCAAATGAGAGGAGCATATAATCAAAATGATAATAGCGGGTATTGTATGGCTGGTATAATAAAATCTATCCCACTATGAAAAGCATATCTCAAGGCAACGTTCTGTCTGATTTTTGTAATAATTGTACAAGAGAGAGCAGGGCACCAGGCAGCCAGAGAAACAAAGGTGCCGCGGTGGTTCATTAACCAGGCATGCCCTGACAGCCCATCCTGCCCGGTCAAGGGTCTCTGCTGGGCTTTAAGAGAGGAATCAACCGCTCAGAATGGAATACAAATCCATACTGGAGCCAGCCCACACCTCCAGTGCAGTCAGGATGCAGATTAAGCCACACAAAGGGCTCAGTTGTGTGTTTAACAGCTCCCTGCCTGCACCGCCCCAGTGCTGGGGGAGATGGGCTTTCCTCTGGCAGAGCCGGCTGGTCCTCACAGAGCCACAGGATCATGGAATGGTTTGGGTTGGAAGGGGTCTTAGAGACCACCTGGTTCCAACCCTGTGCCATGGGTAAGGCACCTCCCTCCAGAAGCCTCATAAAGCTCTGTGTGGGTTCTGTTCTTTCATCACAGCTAGAGTTTTCCAAGTGATCTTCCTCATGATGGGACAACCTGTGGCTGCTCCCCAGCCTGAGGTTTCTCTCCACACAGCTGGACCTTGCATTCCTCATGCATTTATTGAATTTCAATCTGCTGTGCAGCGCTCTGGGGTGGTGCCTGTGTTTCTGACTGTTTGGGGCCCATTAGAAACATTTGTGTACATCCATAATTACTGAGTTTTAAACCACAGACGACTGCCTTTGGGGCCAAGAGGCACAGCAGATACAATCTGTCCTGTCAACTCTCATTCACTTCACCGTTATGTTTTTTCTTATAGAAGATGGCGATGCCAAAACTACTCTCAGGGTACCAACAGCAGCAAAGCTGCATTTCCAGCCAGCAAGACCAATTCAACAGGAGAGGCAATGCTCTGGGTGAAATGACTGGAGACAGACTTTTTTCTACCCTGGTCTAGCTTTTCATTATTTGTCATCATCTTTGGTGCCTTAAGCATTTTGCTCGGGTGCTGCCCAGCTCTCTGGTATTCCCAGCATGCTGCTTCATCCCACTGTGATCCCAGGGGAAAGGGGCACAGGGCAGGCACTGGGGCAGAGCTGATACCCAGTGGGATATGGAAGATGCCACATGGAGGGCATCAGGTGGCTGTCAGATTTCAGCAGCCTGAAGTTATTTGCACGATTAGAATCTTAATCTGGAAAGTGGATCCAGTCTAGCCTTCCTAATTACTGCCATCCATGGCTGCAGTGGGGTTTGTGTTTGTGTTTAAGTGTCGTGGATTAGCCGAGTGACACGTTCGTGTATTTACATGTGTGTGCCCTTAAGTGAAGAATCATCTTCATTCTGTTCCCTGCATGCTTTTCTAGTCTGTTAAACACGTACTCCTGTTTTCATTACACTCCAGAGTTTGATTGCTGAGCTGTGTTAAAGCATCATTACAATGCTTCACAGTGCTCGGATGGGAAGCACCATTAACATCTATTTATGGCACCCTGCACATGGGTGTCCACCATTGCCAAGGAATTCCCATGCAAGGCAGGGCTGGGACAGGGCTGCAGGCCATGTGTAGAGCTTCTATGTAGCTCCAGGGTGTGACCACGTGTGGGGCAGGGCAGGAACATCCCACCTGACATTCCAGCTGCTCTGGGGCTGTGTGCGTCAGGAGGCCCTGAAAGGTTTTATTTGTAACACATGAGTTGGAAACAAAGTGCCAGCTCCAAAAATGAAGATGCCACTTCACTGAGAAGGAATTGCCACTTGGTAGCAATGGCACAGATAGGGAGTAGGATCTTGACTCAAGGGAAAAATGAGTGTGGCACTAAAACGAGCATGGAAATGTGATATTACAGCTCCAACTCCATGCAAACCACATTGCATTTGTGGATCACATGGTGGAAGGGCATCCCATGCATGGACAGAGACTGGACTGGGAGAAAGAAAAGCTCACCCACTGGTCTCACATAAAGACAGAGAAGTGTAGAAAAGCCATTAGAGCTTTTGAAAAGTTCTCACACAGCCAAGTGACCTCTGCTAACCCCCTTCAATGTTGTATTTGTACATCTGGTCTGTTAGAAAGACTGGTTTTACAGTCCAGAAAACAACTGGGGGCTAAAACTGTTAGGCATATGTAAGAGTTTTGTCACAATAAAGATATCTTGTAAAGTTATTATAGTTATGCTCAAGTATTTATTCCTTTATGATAGAAAATCCTAATTCCAGAGTCACAGTAGAAGGCCTTATCACTTAAAGCTTGATTTAAAAGAGAAAAAGAAGATGTTTCTGAAGCTAAGAGAACATAAATAAACACCACAGAAGTGAAATATTATAAATCACGAGGTTATAGCTGCTAAGCAAAGTAAAAGTTAGAAAAGGTCCAAAACCAAAATGATGGTCAGCAGAGTAAAGAAAATGATAATTCCTTTAAAGCATATTAGCAGAAATCCAAGATAAAATCCTAAAAATCTGTTGACCTTGCTAAAGGCAAACACTCATCTATTGGAAAGCAAAGATTGCATTGCAATTTATGTTACTATCCATCAAATCACCAGCAATGATGCAGAAAGTCAGAGCTTTGAACAGCTTTCACATCTGTACTCAAAGAACCATCCAGATGATGTGCTCACAGCACCTGCATGAAACTTTTCTTTCCACCAGCACTCATTGAACACTACAAAGAGACAGTTTAAAATTGGCAGGATAAATCTGAGGCTTTGCAGTTTTAAACAGCCAGGTAAGGTGTATTCTAGAACACGAATTTTTTTCCCCCTGTCAGCTCTTGGCTCCTACCTCTGTCCTCCCTGCAGAGCTTCCTGACATGGGATTTTTCCCAAGAGCCTGGAAAAGGAGCAGTGAGGAGTTTTCTGCTTCCCCAGTGCTGCATCTGCCCTTTGATTTCCCAGGGATGCACACGCTGAACCCCCAGTCCTTCACCTGGAGTTCTTAGAGCCTCTGAGGGCTGCTGAGGGAATCCCTCTGCTTTCCTGCAGCTTTTGGTGATGTGTTTCCACGTGTGCTGCTCCATCAGCTCAGCACAGAGCTGTCCTTCTCAGCTCCCGCCTCCCACCACAGCTACTGGGGCAGCACATCTGCACTCACACACCTCACAGTTTGCCTGGCTTCTTAACTTCAGGCTAATTCAGAAACAAAAGCTGAATTAGAGTTGGTAAAGAGATGACAAGCGAATGCTGGCAGCGAATGCCACAAAATCAGAAGTATAAAAGGAGAATTAAGTTGTTAATCAGATTGAATCATTTCAAACAGAGTGGGGAGAATTTTCCAATGAAAAAGATGACTCCAGCATATAAATTAATCTTTTGTATAGGAAGAAATGAAAGTCATTAAATGTCATTGTCTTATTTTAAAAGCAGCAATATCCTGTCTGATTGCAAGTACTTAAAGTGGGCTGATTAAACAGAAACCTTATCTTCAGTGTTCCAAGGAGAAAATTGGAGAAGTTATCCAATTATGGATAATAAAGAACAGGGAAATATTGGAGCAGAGGGGAACTTGGTTAGGTAAGTTATGGAAGACCATTTGGCAATCAATCCCACCCAATATCCCAGGCACAAACAAAAGGGGATCTCTCCCACATCACAGCAAATGTCACAGCTTGGAGGGGCCTTTGAACTGCACACTTGCTTGTGATTTTCCAGTTTTGTAAGGCCTCTTCAGACCTGTACAAAACAATAGCCTGAGGCCCTTGTAAATACTAATATTCTGTTAAAACATCTGGTTACTGTAAAATGGGATTGTCTTTATTTCCAAATGGGAGTTTACAAGCAGATTATCAGCTGCTGGCTGGCTGTTACTTTATACTCTCCAGCAATCCTCCCTGCACAGGCATCTTGCTCTGCCTGAATGGCATTTTTCTAGACTGCAAGTGAAATTTGAAGCAGAAACAGTAGTTCACTTGGCAGAGGGAATGCTCTGGTTGGGGTCTTCTCCTTCTGCTGCAGATATCCAGATGTCCATAAGCCCTGAGAGCCTCATGCCCTCAGTGCTGTTATTCCTGCACCGTCTGTGTGAGCTGGCACAGAGGACTGTCCCCATTCCCTGCACAGAGGGAATGTGAATGGGGACAATACAAAACAACCTCTCACAATGTAGCACAAACAGTCGAGGTTTAGATCTTTGGCCAAGACTGAAGCTTTGCATTCCTAATTCAAGAGAAAGGTTTCCTTTGCTCTGCCAAGGGAAAGAGCTCTTTGTCTGGACGGGACCTCCTATTGCTGCCAGGAGATGCAGGAAGCTCCAAACAGACTGTGGAAAACTGTCAGGAGCTAAAACTCAAATTGTTGCGTTTTCAGGCGGTCTTGATGTTTCTGGGGAACACGACCTGAGTGAAAGGATGTACCACTGCCTACCAAGGGTCTGGTATCAGAGCCTGGGCAGTGATTGCATCAGGGACAGCAGAAAGCCTTTAACCTTTGCACTGTTCTTAATTTAACCTTTAAAGGATGTAATTTCTACTCTCGGTTTTTTCTCTACTTTCACTGTTTGGGCAGCTTGGGCTAAATACAGCCTGCAAAACCAGGGGAGCCCCTGGAGGGAAAAGCCAGTCCCAGCACACCCCCAATGGGGCACATCCTCTTTCCCATCTCCTGCCCTACAGTTCCACAACCACCTGCTGGGAAAAAGAGGAAGGGTAATTTGTGTATTTTTATGTCTGTGTGGCTGATCTTAGGTTCTGTGTCTGATGCATTTGGCAAGTAAATAACTAGACATGAAAGTGGAACAATGTACCTGTCAGGGGGGTGGGTGTCTACAGGAAACTTGCTTTTCAGTTTATAAAGGGAAAATTATGCTTAATGAATTCAAAGATGCTTCAAAACAACCCTCTAAAAAAAGAAATCAGTCTATAAAGTGCACTTAGTTACATATAATTGATGTCATTAAAGGGATCTTTTGCAGAATTGTTATTTATGTAAAGAAATTACCAGCTGTAGGACTTGGTGTTTCTATCTTTTGAGCCAGCAATCAGGTAAAAAATACCTTCAGAACTGAAACTTGCAGTAGAGGCAACCTGAAGCTCAGCCCTGGCAGCCTTGTCTGCAGATATTCTGGCTGAGTAGAGAGGATAACACTTCATAATCTGGTATGACTTAAATCTCCTCTGTGCCAGATAAGATAGCAAAGGGAGAAAATCAAATCAGGTTTCAGGGAGAGTTATCACGCTTCTTTGTACAAATTTGTATCTAAATCTGCAAGCTGAGGAGCGTGTTGGGAACCTCTTAAGCAGGACAGACGGGAGGGGAGCTGCCTCTCCTGCTCTGTGCCCCACATCAGCCTGGCTGCTCCAAACCCACCAGCCCACATTGTCCATGGAGCCCCTTCTCTGCCTGGCTGTCCACAGCCTCAGATTGATGGGCCACTCCCTTCCACACCCTCATGCTTGGATTGGTGGGATACAGAGCTTCTCCCACCCTTCTTTTTCCAACAGCCACTTTCCTCACTCGACACCCCTTTTGTTTTCCAGACCAAGAGACATCCCTAATGGATAGGAAACACTCACAGATCTTGGGACATCTGTTCCCTAGCCCACCCTGCCGACTGACAGGATGGGCTTTTATGATGGAAACGATTCCAGCTCCATTTGCTGGCTGTCATGGCACAGTGCTGCCAGAGCATTTGCCGGAATAGCGCTGCCTTGATTTTTACAAGGGAGAGGAAATATTCTACAGGGCTGGGGATGTATTCCTTCCCTCAAGAGCTGAAGTGCAAGCTTTCATCTTGAGCCATCCTCCTTCTCTTCCGGACCCTCAGCCGAGCCGGTGGCTGCTCAGCTCGAGAACAAACAGATGTTTCTCTTGCTGCACAGTATGTTGTTTAATCCCACGTCAGGGAACAGTCTGGTGCATTCCCGTGCAACTGTCAGCTTTGGAAGGTGTTTTGCCCTGGATGTGTACGGAAATGCAGCTGATGATAGTGTTGAGGCTTTACAGTGATGCTGACTTAATGCCCTTCGGGGCTGGATTCTGAAATGTTGCATAGGAAAAGAAAGGGAAAATACGGTACCCAAATTTTAGACCTAGAGCTGAGCAGACTGGGATCTGCTACAAGATTATGGTTTCAGATGCGTAAATCACCCCACGTATTCTTAACAGTGATCTGTGTGTGAAACAACTCTAACTTGGCCATTGAAATATTCAGGATCAATTCACAAGCTTCAAAGTCCACATGATCTGAATGAAATCTGGGTGTGACCAGCAGTGCAGAAGCAAATCCCTGGTCCAGCCCGGGATGGGAGTTGTGGTGCCCATGTCCTGTGCAGTGTGTGGCTCTGGGAAGAGGGGAGCTGTTGTAGGAAATGGCCATGCTCAGCCTGAGGATGTTAAGCACCCACAGGACACACAGCTGCACCAGCACATCTCTGCCTCAGGTGAGGAGGGCTCAGCTGCTTCCTGCACTGCCCCAGGAGAAGGTGCTGCCCAGAGCTGTCCTCAGGCACAACCTGCCCTGGTGACCACTATGGCCCTAATCACCCACTGGCACAGGGAAGGACTGTCACTGATTCCACACTCAGATCCAGGGGACACATTGGAGGTTTGCCTAAACACTGTATCAGGACAATAATTTGCTTTTCTGTGATTTTCCCAGAGCAAATTAACATATGTAACAAATGCAGAGCTGGATCTGGATAGGAAATGAAACCCAGCTCCGTTTGGAAAACAGACGTGAGGCAGAATGAGGATCTCTGCACAGAGTTTGAACCCTCCTGCAGCAAAAGAAAGGATGTGTTCCTGACGGAATGGAAAGGTCCCTGAGAAGCTCCCAGGGGTGCCTGGGGGGCTGGTGAGGCTCTTTGAGACCTCAGCCCACCTGTCACTGATACCCTGCATGGTGTCACTGCCTCAGCAATGCTTTCTACACTCAACATCCTTCCCCTTTGGTCCCTCTCAGCCTGCTCAGCACAACCCTTCCCCTTCCACTGAACTGGGTCACTCAAAACACCAACTCTCCCTGCTTGCCTGTTTGGGATGGGAGTTAGGATTTCAGGATGCAAAGCTGTCTCTCCCTTCTTCCCATCCCTGGATGTTGCTTTGGAAACACCCTCCCTCCCTGCCAAGCCTGTGAATGACAGCCCATAACCCAGAGCCTGGCTGCTCTCTCCTAGCAGCAGGGCCATTAGTATCACACAACCCATTATCAGTGGCCCTACACACTGGTCCCACTAAAATCAATTTATCGCCTGGAGTATTTGGCTCATAAAAGGGTAGTTTCCTTTTTTTCCCCTTTTACCTTCATAACCAAGGTTATCTGCTCAAGAATGTAGAGAGTAAATGAGGTGGTTCAGCTTATGGATACAAATAGATCTTGCTTTTTTGACTTGCA
The DNA here is from genome assembly GCA_013398615.1 of Brachypodius melanocephalos. Taxonomy (NCBI): domain Eukaryota; kingdom Metazoa; phylum Chordata; class Aves; order Passeriformes; family Pycnonotidae; genus Brachypodius; species Brachypodius melanocephalos. The sequence goes on from VZSR01000514.1 coordinate 10,863,572, forward strand.
AAATGAATTTCACTGTGACTTCGATAAAACTTAAGTATGCTAATGTTCAGTCAACCAGTTGTCTATTTATTTCTGTTTATGCCAGCATACCCATTAGCAACTTTTTCTTGTTTTCTTTTAGAATATTAAATGGTTCAAACATATTCTAAAAATTAGTTGATTAGCTTGTTAGGGCACATTTCCACTTCTAGTTCCTTCTGTAGCAAAAGAGAAAATGAAGGTAATTTTGTTTGCAAGGAACGTATGATTGGAAGCTGACTGTTGAAAGATGTGCCATGTCAATGTAATGAGGGAGTGTAATATCTTAGTTTGCATCAATATGGAAATAACTGTGCAGTTTGACAGACCTGATGCTAAAGGCAGCACCAGAGCACTCATTATGCATTCAGCCTCTGATTATGAAAAATAGTGTGTTTTCCTTTAAAGAGGAATACACATTATCAATCAAAACCATGCCAATTATTTCCAAAAGGGATCACAGCTAAACAGGCGTGGGGTCTCTTCAAATATAACTGCACCTGAGAAAACAGACAGATATCAAAGTACATGATAGTTTAATTTCCTGACAGTTGAATTAATTAGGCAATATAAACCCTGCTTCCTGATTGGCCCAAGCTTTGCTAGGCAGGCACCACGAGTTGTGATGACTTTCTTCACTAAGTTGCATCCCTGGTTGGGGGTTTGGTGTCCCTGGACCTGCTCAGGTGCTCCTGAACATGGGAATCAAAATTAACTGAGGTCACAGAGTGGCCCTTTAAGACAAGAGCACACCTCACTTCTTCTGGCACAATTTTTTTCTCGTTAACCCTTTTTCTCCTGTGCTGTTTGAAGCAATATTTGGTCTTTTGATTTCCATGAGATTCACTGGGTGAATATCATGATATCTTTGCTCCATAGGCAGTTAAAGCCATTGCTCCAGTCCTTTTGCCATCCACAGTATCTCCGCTCTCTACACACACAACACTCTTCATTTGGGCTCTTTAGTTTGTATCAGAGCCCAAAGCATTATTTTAACCCATGGCCTGCAGGGGTTCTTGGCTGAGTTTGATCTCCCTTGTCTTATTTTCAACAAATAACTTCTTTAAAATGCAGAATCAGGCTGCATTCAACCACCTTAACAGAATGGTCACCCGGCTGTTATTATATGTAAAAAGAAAGATAAGAGGATAATTGCAAAGTCACCAAACAACATATATGAACACAGACAATTATCTGGAATAAACAGAACTAGCATGGAGTGGAAGCGCTGTTAAGGCATTTCCCTTATTTAACTGTTGGCTTTCTGTGCTTTGTGCAGGGGCAGTTCAGAGAGCAGAGCTCAAAGATATGCCACTAACACCCACGTGTGGCATCATGCAAGGCAGAGGCACAGCCAGACTTCAGAGGGTTCAGCGTGGATCAAGCAGTGCCGCACAAATCAGAAACTTCCCGGGCTTTTGTCCGTGTTCCATTTCCATTCCATCACTTTGTCCCCAAAGAGACGTCTAAATGAAAGCTGTGTTGTTGTAAATAGGGAAAGTCAGTTGATCATGTAGGATTTCAGTCTGCTTTTGCATTTGAAGGTCTCTAATGTCAAGTTGTCTGTAATTTGTACTGAACCAGAAGCAAAATACTGCTGTGCTGTCACTGGAGTGTCAATGACTTCTCTGCAAAACTGAATCTCTGTGACATTTACACATCCTAAGGACCTGTCTGAGCTTTGCATTCCGCTGAGATGATGCAGGAGTAACAGTTTTTTCAGGCTTCAAATTGAAGCTCTTCTGGCATTTTGCAGCTATAGCAAGGGGGGAAAAATGGTAACTTGTAAGTGACCTTCTGTTCTGCTCCTTGGGAACAGCACACGCCTCAGAGGGATGTATGGGACTTAAAGCACTGCAATTGTACTGGAGGTACATAAATTGCTGTAGAATTAAAGCCTAACTGGCTCTGGTGGCTGCATTTTCACCAATCATTTGAAGGGAATACGAGTGTAGAAATGTAAAGCTCAGTGCTGGTTTTCTCAGCTGCAGGAAACCAGGCAGATGTATTATTTCTTTGTTAGCAAGGTACAAATAAACACAAACTTAAGGAATCAGGAAGGTAAATCCTGACTCTCCATAGGAAATTTCACAGTAAAATTAGCTCAGAACTGGACTACACAGATTTGTTTAAAGAAAACAAGGAGCTCCTGGTTTATGTGTCTCATATGAAAGAATACACTAAATAAACAAAAATGGTTCAATAAATACCATTCCATGTTTTGTTGGCCTAAAAAATGAATGTTGTATTTTTTTATTATTTTTTGGTTGAGAGACTGAAAAACTCTTCTCATCATCAGGTGTTGTCCACGGATGTACCTGTTTTAAGTGTTCCCCCATCACGGTCCATCTTGATCCCTTGCCATTCAACCAAGTTGCAGTCATTTAGAGTACTTATGTATTGCAATAGTTTCTATGACAACAGATGATGGTGATGTTAAGAGTAAAGAATTTTAAGTTGGGTCTATGAATAGAGAGATAAAGGCACTGAACCACAGAGGGAAAGCTTTGCTTCCATTCAGCCTAAATATCTCTGCTGTTACTATTTACCAGCAAATAATGACAATAGTATGAAAAGCAAATACACTCAGACTTGAAGTTTTAGGCAAGGAAATGTTTTCCTAAAAATCTCTTATTGTGTGGATTTGGTGAGTTTCTGAGCAGCCCAGGTCGTTGGGGAACTGGATTCACCCTGGCAGCCACTGGCCCGTTCAGTTCCATTGAGAGGAAGGTGTGAATGCTCCGAGCCTACATCTCACCCTGCGTGGGACTGAGCAGCTGAGTGTTGCTGCCAAGCCCTCTCAGACACAAAAATACTACACGGCTTAGTGATGATAGCTCCAAAACCTGGGGATTAGAGCTCCTTCACTTGTAGAAAAACTTCTACCAACACCTGGGAAGACAACACTTCTCTCCCAGCTCTCCTGCAGGCCCCCATGTAAAACCCACTCGCTCCATGGTTTCCAGACCCACGCTCCTGCCATTAATCCAGTTTTTCTCCTGGCTGGTTTACCTCCACACAAAGCTGCATTTCAGCTTGCTGGGGTCGGGACAGGCTTTTCATCTTTGGGCAATGCTGAGCAGAAAAGAGCTTGGCCCTTCGGCTGGGGGCCAATATCTGATCGTGCGATGCAAAGCACTCTCCAGGAAAAGTCTTCCCCGGTGGTTAGTAAATGTCAGGATACAATCAGATATCTACTGCACTAGTTTAGGTTGCATAATTAAGTCAGTATTATTTGGATATGGATAATAAAATCTGCTTACCTACAGCGGTCCAAAAAGGCCATTAGGAACCCACAGTTAAGAAAGCTGCAAGTTCCTGCCAATCCCAATGGCAGCTGCACGGGGAGAATGAGGAGTGGAGCAGGGTTTTGTGGCCAAATTCTCTGGAATCAGGAACCAACAGCCCCACATCCTGCCAGACCTAATGATGGGATAAGCTCAGCTCCCTCGGCCCAAATCCTGCTGGGAGCAGAGGCTGCAGAGGGAATGCACTGCCCTGGGGATTACAGGGGTGATAGGGGTGTGGGACAGCAGGGATGACACCGGGAATAACGCACTGTCCTGGAGAGGGGACAGTGCTCCCATCCTTGCCTCTGAATCTGTTCCCCCTTGGTGCAAAACCATGAAGGCACCACTGATTTACCCATCAAGCTTACTGCTGTAGCCAACTCCAGCCTCTTCTATAAATTCTGGCCTGTGTGTAATAGAATAAATCCAAACCCTTATTTTCAACAGCTGTTGAGTAGTGTTGCTGTTCTGGCCTCCTACTCTGCTCACAAGCAGGAAAAGATTATGGGCAGAAGGATTTCTTTGAAAACAAAACTAGAGGAGTCCAGTTCTGGTATGGGCTAATCTGGGTAAAAGCATGTGCCAGCTCCTGTAACCTTCTCATGCCTGCACTTTGTTTTCCACTAAATGTCAGCTCTGATAGACTGGCCTGCTCATCTGAAAGGGCAGGTTTTTGCTTCAATAAAAACAAACCTAGTTAGAAAGATAGACACTACCTCAATAAAAAAAATACCAGGGATGCATGAAATGTTCAGGCTTAATTGGTATGGCTACACTGCACCGTTTCCTTGCTGGCATATGCTAGCAGAGTGTATTCGTTATCAGGGGATTTTCAAGGTTATAAAGCATCTTAAAGGTGTTGGGGAGTGTGTAAATTAAGCTGCTACAGGTAGGTAATGTTCCCATGATGTCAGGACTAAATATGCTGGTGCCTCCAGGTAAGAATTTACCACGGTCTAGGGGCCGGATCCTCAGTTAATGTAAATCCTGCTGGCTCCGTTGGTTTCACTGCAGCCATTCACACTCCCTGCATTTTGCATTCACAGATCCAGCCTTGCCACCTAATGTCTAGAGCACTCTAAGGCACAAAAAAGTTACAAAATAAACACCCCACCCTCGGTAGCTGAGAGTTTTGGCTGGATGCTGCTTCTCCGGAGGGATGTGATGCCTCACTGGGTGCCAGCTCATTTCCTTGGAGCTGGGCAGAGAGGGATTTTGGCAGCACAGGCTGCCCCAGCACAGCCCCACCTGGGAGCCAGGCAGCCAAATTAACAGCGTTTCTGCTGCAATAAATTGTCATCAAGGGGAAGGAGGACATTTAAGTGGCACATTATTTACTGGATGGGGAATGATGAAGCTGGAGGAAAGAGGAGCCTTATTCAGTCATTTTGAAAGGGATGAATCAAATGGCAGGAGTCTTCAATTTCTTCACTGGAGGTGTAAAGGAAGGGGAATACATGCAGCTCCACACTACAAGTCCTGTCCCTTCCTGGAAGGGTGGCACTTGCCTGAGCTCTTTATCTTGCTGGTGAAGTCTCAAGCATCTGTCTCTCCCTGTCCCCTCCCTATCTCTGCACGGATCGGATGAGCTGATCTGTCACTGCCCCTTGAATCAGCCACAAGTGCCTTTCCCACTGCCCCAGAGCAGCTTGTGCTGGAGCATGGGACCCCCACAGCTCCCCACCCACCGAGGGCTGCAGGGGAGGGCCTCCAAAAGGGCTGGAAGCAAAGCTCTCACTGGGAAGGACACGTGCAGGAGCAGCATTCCTGATTCCAGCTCACTTATTCCCTCTGGGCTCTCTCGGTAAGAAGAGCTTCCGGAAGAGTATTTAGGGAAATCTTGTAAGCATTAGCAGCATGATGGAGCTCTGCAGCCTTCGTGTAAATGTTGTTCTGGGTTAAAAGCTTTGGACGAGTATGTTATAAACATAAGTATGTCTGTGGGGATTGTTAACTCTCCCTTTGCCAAGGTAACCTCCCTATTCCTGAGCCAGGGAAGGCTGTGGAATGAGGTACAGCCATGCTGGTGTGCTGGCACTCCTGGTACTTTGGATGTTATTTTAAACCCTGGGGAATACAGCACACAGGAGTTGGTCAGGCACGTGCTCCTTCCCAGGTAAGCAGTTGCTGTCCCAGCATGGTGTCAACCCTAGCAGCAGCCCTGGTGAATCCCAGGGCAGCAGCACCTTGGTGGAGGTGCCAGTGCCTGCCAAGATGTGTGTCCAGACTGCCCAGACAGCCCCTCCAAATCCCTGTCCATGGTGTATCATCAACATCCATCATGTATCCCATCAGCAGGCAGTGAGCCTCTGCTCACTGCTGTGGCAGGGAGAAGCTCCCCCAGCCCAGGAATGGAGCATCCTCCCTCATGGAGAACCAAAGTCACTGACCCCAGGGCTCAGGGCCAGGGCCAGTGACCCAAACCAAGACTGGATTTTAAGGTGTACCAGATCTCCCCAGAACAGAGTACACCGTCAGTGCAGAGCCAGACTGGGCACTGCTCGCCTGGAACACAGCCTGGGAGAGCTGGAGGTGTCCAGCCTGGAGATGAGAAAGCTCCAGGGAGACTCTTCCCATGCCTAAAGGAGCTCCAAGAGAGCTGGAGAAGGACTTGGGACAAGGATATGGAGTGACAGAACACAGGGAATGGCTTCCCAGAGCAAGAGAGCAGGATTAGATGGGATTTTGGGCAGGAATTGTTGCCTGTGAGGGTGGGCAGGCCCTGGCACAGGGTGCCCAGAGCAGCTGTGGCTGTCCCTGGATCCCTGGCAGTGTCCAAGGCCAGGCTGGACACTGGGGCTTGGAGCAGCCTGGGACAGTGGAAGGTGTCCCTGCCATGGCAGGGGTGATCCAGGGCACTGGATGATCTTTATGGCCCCTTCCAACCCAGACTGTTCTGTGAACCTGATACATGCATGGCCACCTGAAAATACCAGCACGGGGAGGACATCCCTTAGGAAACACAAATACCAAAGAAGTGGAGCAGCATCCAAATTCTCCCAGGCTGCACCTGGCTGCTGTTCATGCCCATCAGGAGGGCTTTCCCTGTGGGAAACTTGGCTCTGAAAGTAGTGCAGAGCAGACCTTCAATGCATGCCCATGGCAGGTTGCCATCCCCAGAGCGTGGGTATTGGGCTGATTTCAGGCAGGAGGGATGCAAGCACCTGCAATTCCTTAGGGATGGGGGCTCATGCAAGACTGGCTCACCTGCTCCTCTCAGGAGGCTTGGAAGGCACTGAGCAGCGCAGATCTGAATTCTCCTCTTCTGGTGTGGCAGTGCCAGCCTGGGGCAGGGGGACAGTCACCAGGAGAGCATCCCATGACCACAGTGGTGGGGACAGCAGGGACAACAGAGACACCAGCCTTTGGAGGGGGCTGCAGTGGCTCGTGTGCTGCTGCCACGTCTTCTCCCCGCTCCGGGGAACAAATTACCCTCATCCTTCTAACATTAGCAGCCATTTCCATAAGCAATTAACCTCTGTGTTACACCATCAAGCATCTGAAAAAGGTGTTGTGACACAGTTATTAAAGGATGGAAGGACTGGGTGCCTGGCATACATAATAAAGGGTGGCCTTGCTTTTCAACTCGAATTTCTAAACAGGGGCAGAATAAGTGAAAACTTTACCAAACAGAAATATTTCACACTGTTTTGGGAAGGATTTGTTCTATGATTTGACAGAAAGACTTATATTTCAGCAAAGCAAATGACTACAGAAATTGTTTTCCATATTTGTCACATTTTTAAAGGAAACTTTGCATATTTATTTTGCTTTTATTTTTTAATTTTACCTCCATGAAACTGATGAGTCCTGGTTGAGAACCAAACAGGATTTACTGCTCCCCACTGGAGATGTGTGAACCTCACTGAGATCCTCAGCCTTGCTAAAACTTCCTTGGCTATTCTGGCCTCCCAGGGCTTCCCAGCAGTGCCACAACACATGGGAGGTTTAAAAGAAGACTGCAGGTTAATCACTTTCCTGGTAATATGAGAAAGATGAGACCATTCAGCTGGAAAACAGGGAGGAAAAAGGCCATTTCTTTGTAAAGGACTGTGCAGCTTTCCTTTTTATGCTGCTTTTTGTTCTCAGCCAAGAAGTTTCAGCCCTTCTGGGCTGGGGAAAGCCTGTGAAATCCCCACACTGTAACACCTGGTAATATGCAAAAAGTGTCCATAGATGTATATTTTTATAATCTACATTTTTAAATCCATATTTTTATAATGCTTAAACCTGTCAGGGATTTCACATATTAGGGAATCCCAGAATCCCAGACTGGTTTGGGTTGGGAGGGACCTTTAGAGCTCATCCCATCCCAGCTCCTGCCATGGCAGGGACACCTTCCACTGTCCCAGGGTGCTCCAAACCCTGTCCAACCTGGCCTTAGACACTGCCAGGGATGGGGTGGGATTTGTATGCCTTTTTGGTACCATTTGCTTTCTCAAAACTCCTTTCCTTCACCCATGCACATGAAGTTTTCTCTCCAAATCCCTGTGGAGCAGAAAGAACCACGACTGCCCCCAGCCAGGCTGCCAAGGAGTGTGGAGTCACTCTGCTCTTGCAGCACCACTGGGACTGGCTTTGTAGGAACCAAAATCTTCCACCAATATCTGGTTTTATGGCAAAAAACCATTAGAAATAGTCAGTGGAGTGAATGGTAGAAGAGGGAGCTTTTCCCAAATAGTTCTGTGGGGTTTTTTTCCTTCCTGATTTCCCTTTTTATAACACAATGAGCCTGTATGGTTTTATGTCCCATTTTTTGCAGTGAGGGGGACTTGACAAGGAAGGGTTAGGCCAACAACTGCCATATCTCTTTTTTTTTCTTTTTTTTTTTTTATTTAGGAAACAACACTGACACTTTTAATTGAAAGATCAAAGCAAGGCAAACACCATGACTCCAAACCTCTTCCCTTTTTATTTTCCCATAAATGAATGCTATGGAGTTTATTAGTGGTGCCCCTAATGAGGTAACTTCAGCCCCAATTTCACATTATTAGCACTCTGTCTAGGAGAAGCTGATGATCTTTGGCCACTGTAAAACATGATTCCCAGGCCAGGTGTTGGGCCCTCAGCCAAAATGCTCTGTTTTTCCCAACACTGCACTACAAAGGGCCTCAATGATGATAGGAAAGATATACTTCCTTTAGGGATCAGAGATAATTAACTCTTTATAGTTGCTCTTTTATTATTACTGAACCCATGCCAAACTTTTGCATTGCTTTACCTAATAAAAGTACCTCCTGCACTGCCGGTAGTATCCAAATTACTTTTTTCATTTGTTAACAGTTGGGCCTTTAACTGCTTTTTGAACTTCTTTGTTGTACAAAACTCTCCAAATTAGTCATTCCTGAGCATTTACACTGCATGCTTCTGCTCAGTTCCCAAACTTTGTAACGTAATTGTTCTTACCAAAAGGGAGGAATTTAGAAAATAGACAAAGAAGTCAAAATAACAACAGCATATGTTTTAAACAGCCACCTAAGGACTGTGTTTAAAGATACTGTGTGCTATGGTGGTGCCATAGCATTGAATTATTAGATTTACAGGTTCATTAATAATAATATCACTGCTCGTTTGCAAATCTCCAAGAGCAGTAGGAAGCAGGGCAGTATCATCATCACCCCAGCTTTGCAGATGGGGAAGAGGGAGAGGGAACAAATTACTTTCCTGATGCTAAAAGAGCAGCATGGGAACGGGCTGCCCAGGGAGGTGGTGGAGTTCCCATCCCTGGAGGTGTTTGAGGAATGACTGAACATGGGGTGGTTGACAAGGTGAGATTGGGCACAGCTTGGACTGGATAATCTCAAAGGTTGTTTTCCAATCTGGAATGTTTCTGTGATTCTGTGAATTTGCTCATCCCCAGGAATGGGACTGTGCCTCAGGGCCAATCTCATGGCCAAGATCTGCTCACCCCCACAACAGAGACTGACAGAGCTGCCACCTCTCTTCCTACCCCGTGACAGAGACATTTGGGGTTTGTAAGGAGAAACATGAATAAGATATCAATTAGTGTGTGCCAGTTCCTGGGGTTACTTGTGCTGAGATGCAGTGGAATATCCATCCCCTGGACAAGCCCTGGGCTGCAGTTCTGGCTTTCCTCCCAGCCTTGCAGAGGCAGGGCACATCCCTCACCCCGCCTCGCTGCCTGTGCTGGAGTATCTGCCATGGGAACAGCATTCCTGCTGTTGGAAAGACCTGCTCTCCTCAGAAAAAGAAAGGAATGTGTTCTGAGAAACACTGCATGTTGGATCAATACCCATTCTGCTCCCCAAGCTGGTATTTCCAGGGGGTTATTTATCTACAGCCATAGAGTTCTCAACTGAAGAGCAGATTGCTCAGTTTATACCCTGCAACCAGGTGAATAAAGATTTGCAGATTTGCCACTAAATCTGAATGCACATGGAAATGAAGAGAGAGGAAAAGAGATAAGTAATATTCACTGCATTTGGGATTTGCTTTCCTTTTGAAGCTTCATCTGAACACAGACTAAAAACATAATCTTCCCAGATCCAGGCTCCAGGATTTTAATCTGGATTTCTGGCTGATAGCAATTAAAAGCTGACAGCACAGAAGTATTTTATTTAAAAGAATGATTGGCCTAATAGTATTCAACCGAAGCATGGCCTCCAGATTGGAGCTGCTCACATATATAAAGTGTGGGGAATAGCTGAGTTACTCAAGATCACAAAGGGAGTTAATAGAACTGGGATCCACATTCAACGTCTTTTTCATTATCAGCTCTTTGTTCTACCCATTAGTATACACTGACTCCCTTTGGTAAGATCCTTTGTATTTCCAACTTATCAGGGTCTCATAAATGAAAGCCATGTGCTTTTATCTACTCATTCCCTTTAATAAGTGTCACAAACATTCTGTGTGATTGATTAACTGGTAACAAGAAAGAGACAAAATAGGAATATGCATATTAGCATATTTTTCTTTGCTCAAAGAAATGCATTTTATACATATGTGGTACTTACAATGTATCAAGCTGCCAAAAGTTTTAAACAAACGAGGAACTGAATTACAGTACAAAACACAGTGGCGAGGCCAGATTTATCCTTGGTGTAACTCACTGATGTTAGCAGAGTTAAGGGAGAGTTAAGAGATGAAATAGGCTCACCACATGTACATGAAACACCCCAGTAAGCTCAGAGGGATGTTCACAGATTTTGCAGCCAGAAAGGACTGTTAGGATCATATCATCTGACTTCCCGCAGAAACAGGGTGAGAAGATTTCACCCATTTCCCCATTCCACCCAGCTGATGGACTGAAAGATTACATTCCCTTCCCGTTGGGAGGGGAGTCGTTTGGAACTGCTGAGGGAAGATGCTCTGTGTACCCTGGAAGATCTGAGCATCCTCCCCTCACCCCTGATGGCAGTAGGAGGCTTTGCTCATTCAGTTCACGCTGCATTTGGCTCTGATGGGACTGAGATGGAGGCTGAAAGGCCTCATTGCACCCAGTTTGGAAGCACTGTCCCTTGGAGGGTTTGTGCCTGAGCTGCTCCTCTCTGCAGTGAGGTGAGCACAGGCTGAGGTGGGAAGCATTGAGAGCAGATTGGAGCGTGAATTCACCTGTTCTGGGCATGAAAAGCTCATGCAGAGGTGCAGAAGGGACCTGGCAGTGGTTAGCATTGCCATCCTAAAAAACACCTGATCCCAAGGAATGACACGTCTATGGCAGCCGAGGCACAAGAACAGATTAACCTGGAGCGCTGACACTCAGCTCTGTGTGAGATTCACTGCACCACTGCTCCATGTGCCAGCTCTGGGGCAGGAAATAAAACTTTTTGGTTTGTTATATGCAAGAAGGAATAAACTCTGTATGAGTGCATTTACTGAAATGCCTCCTCTGCACACCTTTGGAGGTGCCAGTCTCAAACTGAACTGTAATATTTCTCTAACATTTTAGCATCTATAACCCCCTGAGTATGTTGGCATCTTAACCACTAAGAGCTCTCCTTGCTCTCCAGACAACCCCTTCCAGCACATCAGTGCTGTGATTGCTCCCTGTGATCCACAGTGATGCCCAGTCAGTGCATTTCATGATTAAGATTCATAGATTAAGTTCTGTAAAAGTCTTGTGAGGTGTTAAATGGTCCCTGAATTATGATGGGAAGCTGAGCCATGGAGCAGACTTAGTGACATTTTTACCCTTTGCAAAGCTAGACCAAGGGCTAGAACCTCCCCATGCATCTCTTTGGCTTTGTTGGACCAGAGGATATGTCTCCCTCCTATAAAAATCATCCTGGGTGATTTCCCACTCTGCTCTTTAAATGCAGCTGAAGAACAAGTCAGATCTTTTCCCTTATGCTGCAGTTTATTTCTACGAAGTACTACACAAGCACAAATCCGTTAGGATTCATCCCATCTATGTATTTCCTGACATAATCTGCCTTTTTTACCTCCTGAACTCTGATCCTGAACCCAGGGCCATGCTAATCCTGAGAAGATCTCCAGGATAACTCTGCTCTGCACTCCCAGCTCTGGCATCTTATCTCACTGCCAGTTGTTTGGAGAGACAGGCACATTTGCAAGATTATTTTCTGGCTTGTGGCAGCAGAAATCAGAAACAGATTATTTGAAATGAGCAGCTCCTACCATTTTATCTCCAGGCCAGGTGGACATGGATGACCTAGAAGGATATATTTAGCAGGGAACACTTCAGACCAGGGTGCATGTGTGTATCCAGTTACTAACTGTTAATCATGTCTCCTTCCCCTAAATTGGCCAAAGCGAAGGACACCTGGCAATTCTGGAACATTCCTGTTAGATTACTAATATCAATATTAAGTAAAGAGCTTGAAGAATGTCACATTAGTTTCTGATGGCTCCCTTCCGCCATACTTCTGGCCAGCAGGCTTTGGCAGATGTGGCTCCATTCTGTCCAAATGCAATCCAGGGTTTAAGAATGTGCTCACTTTCCTGGGACCATCTGTTTGCTTTTCTGCTGAAGGAACTCCAGCCTCTTTGGCAACCTCAGTGTATTGTACTCAATAAATCCTGACATGTAGCAAATTTTTTTGGCAGATCTTGAATCTGAATGTCATCCAAATTGTTCATTATTGATATTAAAACCGATTTGTGCATCACCAACCATTAAAGGAATGCATTAAATATCCCCACAAATGAGAAACCGAGTAGTCCATCAGAATACATTTATCAGCAGCAATGTTAAAATGGAAGAAGAGTTCCAGGGCTTTTTCTGCTACTGCAACAGCCGAGATCTAAGAGCAGCTGCAGAACCCAAAAAGATACAAAGAGCAAATGCACAAGATGAAAAGTCAAAAGGAAGGTGCCCAACGACTACCTGGTATGGTCTAACATGTGCTGTCTGGAGCAGGGAGTAGAACCTTGCACCTTCCTCACTCCACAAATCCAGTGTGACCACAGCAAGGTCTCTTCACCCTCCGTGGGTTTGACATCCTCTTCAAGTCATCATCTACACTGCAGGATCTTCAAGGCATCATCAGGCTTGCAAACAGTGACTGTGAATTTTTTTTTTTTACTATACCCTGATGTCCAGAATGGACATCTGTAGCATGACAAAGTGTAATGAACCTTTCAAAGTGAATTTCTACAAAAAATAACGATGTGTACTTTTTGTGCATGTAGAGTGTATACCCACGTTATCTTTAATTAGAAATGAATAATTTTCTAGATAAGGAAATTGGTGTAAAATTAAGTTTACCAGACTTATTTTTAAGGTCTGATTTCCATTGGAGTTTTGCATAAGCGCTGTGGGGTTATTGGGCTCCAATTGTTCCTGGTGTTTCATTTGTCAGCATTCAGACTACGTATTTCACATGATTTTTCACAAAAAACTCACAGAAGCTTTGGAAAAATCTTACACTTGATCTGCCATATAGAAATGAACTTCATTTCTTATGAAACATATTTTAAAAATATCTATAGTTAGCCAATGTAACAATCTATCCTGATACACCACATTGAGAACGAGGATTCTGCTGACATTTCTTCATCTTTCCTTGCTCCTGCTCCAACAACTATTAAAAATTCTCATATGAAGTTTTTCCCTTTTCTAGTTGGACACAGATGACAAAAAGTAGAAACCAGACAACTGTTTCAATGGCACTGAGACTGTACAGTCTCACAGCAGTAGTTGGATCCAAACCCAAGTGTTGGCTCCAGAAGGAGCATCACCATTCTGCTTCCTTTGTCTTTTTTCTTTGCAACAGGTGGCTCAGGAATGTCTCATTTCTGGAGAAGCTTTTCTCCATGAGCTGAGTGGGTTTTGGTAACCCGGGAGTCAGTCTCTTTTCTCAGGTAACAAGTGAAAGGATGAGAGGAAATGGCCTCAACGTGTGTCAGGGGAGGTTTGGGTTGGGCATTAACAAAAATTTCTTCACCAAAAGGGTTGTGCAGCCCAGGGCAGTGGTGAAATCACCACTCCTGAAGGGAGTAAAAGCCGTGTGGCTGTGGCACCTGGAGATATGGGTTAGTGGTGGCCTTGGCAGTGCTGGGGAATGCTTGGACTTGGTGATCTCAGAGCTCTTCTCCAATCTAAAGGATTCTGTAACTCCTCCTCTTTATGTGGAGTGAACATGCAGCCTCGACAGCATGCTAAACTTTTGAACTTTTCCTATATATTCTCCAGACACCCTTGCAGATCCTTCCCCAGTTAATCTAATGCTGCTGAAAGGCTGCAGATTGATAGCTCAGGAGACCAAAGCCTGTTGTTACAAGCAGGTAATTATTCAGTAGGATAAATGCTTCCTCCCATCACCCCGTCACGGTGACTCCAGCCCGGCAGCAGCCAGACCAGGGCTGGGATGGGGGCACTGCCTCTGCTACAGCTCCAAAATCGGTCTCTTTGCCCAGTTCAGTGCCACTCACAGACGTAGCATGGATTTTAGGATGGAGCAACCTCTCCACTGGAAAATGGAGGGAGGGTGCCAACACTTATAGGTCTCTCTATTACCAAGCTGGCTCTGTTACAAGCGGCACACAGCGATTTCAGTGAGCAGCCCTCCAGCCTCAAGCCAGGGCACAAGGGTTTGAGGAAATATGTTAACAATATCTCCCCGTGTGACAGGGGAACTGTACTTTTAATCAGCTCTGCTCCTTGAGGTGATCGCTCTCTCCCGCTCTGCTCCTAGCACAGCACAGAGTAGGGGAAAGCACTTCACTGGCTCTGAGGGGTTTTATTTCCTTATCAAGATGGGTGGTTTTTATCATTGCTGTTCTTCTGGTTTGTCTCACTTTCATCAAACTGCTGGGCCTATTAAATGAATAGAGGATCACTCCATATATTTCAGTTGGGATTAAACTCCCTGCTCTGATATCCTGCTTTTTGCTGTTACAGTCTCTTCTCCTCTCCACTTGGCCACATCACCCTGTAGGGGCTGACATTCAGTCAACAGCTCCTGCTTTCCTCTGCATAGGAGTGCAAATTCCTCTCGTATTTTGTGTATTCCTTGCAATGTGAATCTGTACAAACCAGTGCAGTGGGAACAGAGGTGGCAATTGGGATGGATCAGTTAATAACTAGTGAGATAAAAGTCTGTCCTTAAGGTGACATTCTGCTCCTGGTCATTTAGTACTGCCTGAAAACTCCTGGCTTTGCTGAGGCAGGCATTGCCCAGGTGGGACACAAGGAGCTGGGTACTCCTTTGCATATTTATGGGAATCTTCTACTATATGAACTGGCAACTTTGCTATCAATCCTATTCCATCACTGTCCCTATTAAATGTTCATGTAACCCAGGGTTTTATCACTGGCTGAGAGGACACCCTCGTGGATGTCAGGAAATGTGTATTCTATTTCCTGTACCATGTTGGATAATGGATTCTCCATGGGTTTGGATTTCCATATGGAAACCTGGGATATTAATTCCTAACCTGTTCCTGGAATTTATGGAGCTTAATGGATGAGAAGTTATACCTAATTAAGCACAAGTGATTGGTATGGAAGAAGAGGCTGGCTCTGATTGTGCCCTGGTGTTCAGACATGATCTTTACCCCAACTATTTCTGCTAAAACACCAATGTTCCAGCAGAGCTGGTAGCATCCCCAGTCCCAGGTATAATAGCTTTGCAAGTCACTACATAATACTGTGGCAGATAATTCTGACAGCCAGCTCCCACAGGAAATAACAGCAGTCAGAAACTCGACCACCTTCCAGTGGAAGAACAAGATGTACTCCTGAACTTGCCTCCTCAGTCATCAAGGCTCAGCAGCATGTACATCAGGAACAGAAACAAAACCTTTCCAAATAAAACACCAGGCTGCTTCCACAGGAGAGGACAGGAGAAAGAAAGCATCTGAGGGATGTTACTCATCTCCCTTAATACACTGTTCTGAAGTGCATCAATACACGGTGTGGGGGTGGCACAAGAAATGACACAGCCTCACGAGTCATGCAGGGCTTAGGGCAAATGCTGGTGGCCAGCTAGGCTCCATTTCTTTGGAAAAATGGAGCCAATAAACACTTACTGCCCTGCAAAGACTGCAACTTGTTTCTTAGGAGCAGAGCTGCCACTGAACATGCACCAGCTGGTAGGAAAAGCTTTGCAGTTCAATAGCACCTTCTATCTGCAAGACTGCCAAAATAATAATAGTTGCTCTGCTCTCTCTAGTAGAACATAATCATGAAATGGAAAACAGATGGTTTTTTTTTTTTTGCCTGTAGGACATGAAAATAATTGATTTAGGACTATAATTTTTAATAGTAGGACTGTGGAAGTCCTAAAACTCCCTAGGAGCTGGGAGCATATTCCAATGGAAAGATGACTCAGTGCTGCTCATTCTTACTCTACTTATTCTTTTTCACCAAACATCCTGTGCTGGCCACAGCTACAGAGCAGATTTGAGTGTATGGGGCTGTGAGAATCTTTGGTCTGAAGTGATATGACAAATCTTATATCTTTATGGTTTAACTTGTGTTGGATTCATTAGGAAAGAGACATGTTGGAAGTACAGGACAAGCAGTGGCCTCATCATGCCAACGCCCATTGACAAAGACAGGAACCATGTATAAATGACAGCTGGTGGTGTTTTCAGGTGTTCTCCTCTGCAAGAAGGATTTCAGTGTACCAGGGGAAAACACTCAGAAGGGTAAAACTGTCCTCATGATCAGGGCCAGTCACTCCTCTTTTATTTCAAGCATTTGGATGTTCTTTCCTCCAGCTCTACTGAATATATAAATATTTGTAGTGGTTCAGATGTTGGAGTGGAATAAGATGATCTTACTTTAGAAGCGTTAAATGTATTTCCTCACAAAACAATTGTCACTCTGTGACAACACCATGTGACCTTTTGATGGCTGCAATAACAATCTGAAAGGGCTGGGAGGGGAGGTTGGAATGAGATGACTTTTAGGGAACCTTCCAACCCAAACCATCCTTGTGATGATTCTTTGTCTTGTACATACTCATTGAAATCTTGGGCTGAAGTCACACACCTCCACCTCAGCAGCCACTTTAGGTGACCCTAAAGAACCACAAACTATTTTCTGTACAGATATTCCACAACTGAAAGATTATTTGATCAAACCTATCATGGGTTTTAATTAATTCAGCAAATATTGAATCCACTAACAACTGTTGCTTAGAAAGCAAATTCCATGGGGCAGGGATAGATGGGATCTCTGTGTTGAGTATTACACAAAACGTATTGACCACATCAATAGCAAACAGGGATCTAAAATGTCACTACTGAACACAGATAGAATTCAGCAATTTCTTTTTATCTGAGGATGAAACTCCCACTGTACCAGCAGATTTCAACAGAACCACTTGCCTGCTCAAATCAAATCAAGTATTTTGGAAATAAAATCTGAAACAGTTAAAAGTGAGGCCTGAGAATTGAGGTGCAGCTGACTGATCTCACTCATATGATCCAGAGAGGGGAAATTTTGATTTGTGTGACAATTTAGTGATTTACAAAGTGGAATTCTCATGGGATAGCAGGGCAGAAATCCAATTCTATTGCAGCAGGAAAAAGCCAGGGAGGATTTGGGTGTATCAAAAATGTTCTGTAAACTCAAGATATTAATAATATTGCTATGTGTTAATTTTATCACAGGAATCACAGAATCAAAAATTGCCTGGGTTGGAAGGTGATTAAAAATCATCTCATTCCACCTCCTGCCATGGGCAGAGACTCCTTCCACTATCCCAGGTTGCTCCAAGCCCCATCCAACCTGGCCTTGGACACTTCCAGGGATAAGACATCCACAACAAATAGTTACAAACTGAGCATAAAGTTAAACGCAAATGGGAGCAATTCCTGATGCATGCCTAAAATATGGAGCTAGTCTCCCATGGTTTCTTCCTTTTAGTTTAATTAATCCTGAAAATTAATTGCTGCACATGATTTGGTTAGTCAAAATAGAGGAGTCAGATTATAAATAGATTTTTTTAAACAAGTGACATGAAACCATGATACAAAAGTTCACAGTAATTAGCCCCCTACTAACAGTTAAATAGAAATTAGAGTATGCCTGTTTTGGTTCTTTTCCTTTTATCAAAATGATCTACTTTCATTTTTTCCTTTTTCCTGATCAGATTTTTATCACACTGGACCGGTGACCCATATGTAGAATGCCGTGAAAAAATAGGAAATAGTTTTATCTTATCATAATCTCCCTCAAATTTTCCTCTCTATTTTGATGTATATTGTTCCAAAGGTACAATTTTATTTGAAATTGAGTTCATTTCAGACTCTGAAGTCAAATTTAATTTTAAGTGTTTTTATTGTAGGATAGTTTGGTTTTTTTTTTTTTTAGTGAGCAATTAGAATTGTAGTAAATAACCAGCACTGAGTTTCTGCTCGGCAAATGTAACTGTTTCAAAGGCAGATACAGATCAAGAATTGACATTTATTCCCTCACTGTTACCCACACTTTAGAATTTTTCAAATGCTTTTATTCACTATCGCCTCTGGACCAGCATCATCAAAACATTATGTTTGGAAAGATCATTCCTGTAGGCACTCTGCACTGCAGGAGTGCAGCTTTTCAGACTGCCTGTATCAGTTTTGGATGGAAATCTCTGCACTGTCACTTCAGAGAACTCAGTCCAGCAGGTGGTTTATGATGCTGAGAAAGCTGTACTAAAAAAAAAAAAAAAAAAAAAAAAAAAAGGAACGTTGGATTTTGTTAGTAGAAACAAAGTTTAATGTGGATCCATGCCAAGGAAGATGAGGTTTACAAGTCCAATACTCTTGGTGCACACGAGACATTATATCAGTGGTGAGAAATTTATTGCAATCATCTTCCTATTTCCATTTCTGCCTCCTTTTTGGTGACATAATAGTATAAAGAGGAAAGGTCACACCTTGATGCCAAGATGATTCATAACTTTAATACCAGAAGGAACAATTGACCTAAACAATCTTTGGCTAAAGTGTATTTCCAGCAGTGCTCTCAGTCTTGATCTGAAGCCAAGCAAATAGAGAAATATCCACCGCAAGGATGTTGTGAGATGTTCAGAACCACCTGCCTGAGGAAGGAGGTTGATACCCAGTGGAAGGCCTCTGAGAAGCCGAGGCAGAGCTGACCAAGCTCTACATGTTATTGTCCTTCAGTGGAGATAGGCCCATGGCAGGGGCTTCTCTGCAGGGTGGCTCTTGTTGTGATGCCTTAAGTTTGAGCTTTCATATTTTTCAGATTCTGTGTTGCCCAGGGGTGCAGTTCAGAGCAGGGAGACAAAACAAATCCTTTTCCTGCTGGAGAACAAGGACAACTTTCAGGCCCAAAACCGCAAACAACGTCGGACTGAAGGGAGGAACAAGAAGGATGGGACCTCACAACCTGAAGTTGGAATTGGACAATTAAACCCCAATATGCAAATGGACCAAAACTTATAAAAGTGTGAGACCTCATGACCGTTTGTCCATTTTGTGACCATTCTGGGTCCACCTTGGGTGCAGCCCTGGCCAGGCTCTTGTCCTGCCCATGGTGTACCCTTCAAGGCCTTTCAATAAATCTCTATTTTATTTTCTTGCTCTGTCCAGTCTCTGTTTCAGGTCAGCCTTCCTAAGGCATCAGTTGTACTCACTGTAACTAGCCTGCAAGTTATGATGGTTTCCCCAATGTAGAGCATTGACAAAGCCATGGATACACAAAAGGGATGAAACCAAGATCCAAGACAGCACAATGGCATTTGCTGCTTTGGGAAGCTGCTGCTGGGGCAGTGAGGTGAAACTCCTTCCATTGCTTTGCCTGCATTGTTTGGCTCTGCACAAAGGCAGGCAGGAGATGGCAACGAGAGAGCAGAAACAACATGGGAGGGAGAAATCTGGGCCACCATTCCTGGGTCTGAACTGCAGCTCTGGGAAGAGACCTGAGAGTAGGAAAATGCCACAGATACAGCCCCAGCCCTGACTGTGGTGTGTTGGAAGCATTTGGACTCCATAGGAAGTTCTACTTACATCAGGTTAATATTATCCAGAGGACACCAAGCCAAGCTGTCAGAAAAACTACTGCTTTAAAAAACCAGGAACTGTGTCACAGCATGACAAACATATGCACAGATTGATTTTGGCTACAACCCAAGAAATCCGTACAACCAAAGAGCCCAGCTTTTCGTTGTAGCCACGAGGACACAATTAGGATCTAAACCTGCTCCTGCAGCAGTCAGGCAAGCAAGGAAAAGCCAATGGCTCTTGAAATACTTCTGCGGGAAGAAAAATTTGATACCAAGTATGACAAGAAAAATTGTAAAAGAGAAAATAGAAGCAAATGAAGATGTGAGCTGTATGCTTGGCAAAACAGGCTTGGGTCGGAATAAACCAGAGAAATCCAAAATAAAGACAGGAATCTTGAAACGGGTGATTAACAAAAACATAGACCAAGGTTCAGAAGTTTTTGTTGTGTCCAGAAGATCCCATGTGAAGGGGCAGATTGTCTCATACTCCTGTGCTAGCCCTTAAATCCAATTACATCTGGTAGAAATAAAAGCTGACAGACACAGCAGGTGTTATCAACGTGATTTTTGGGAAGCTGCCATCCATACATGGAGCATCACCAAGACCCAAATGGGCACCTTTGGCAACCTCAGCAAAGAACCTGGCTATTGAATTAGAAAGTGTTTTCCTAGCCCAGAACACAGAGGGTTGTTGAGGGCGACAGAGCATGGAGCCAGCTATTACTGAGCTGCTGCTCATGGCTCCCTGAGTGACCACAGACAGCACCTTAGACCACTCCACATCTTCCCCAAATTCCTCTCAAGTTTGCTTTTACTCCCCAAAACCCCAAGCTAGTTTCTCTTTTCATTTGCTTCTCACACAGGAGCTAAATAAAATCCTGTGCGAGTTTTGAAAAGAGGTAATAAAGATAACATCCTGTCTTTAGATTAGAGAGTAAAAAGGGATGGAAGGGATGCATAATCAACCTCGAGGACATAAACTGCCAAAAGAGCCTGGGAATTGGAATGAAAATTTAGTCTGGGTAGAGTTTGCTGTTAATTGACACTTGAGGAGGTCCTTGAGCATTCCCTGGAATTTAGCAGTAAGCTCTACCCAAAGTGAAATCCTGCAGTTTGGCGGGGCAGTGTGTCTGCATGGTTTGTGTACAGTACAACCTTTTTGGTTTTGCACTGCAAATACCAACTCTGTGCAATCTGCAGTGACACATCACCATGTCACCAGTCCCAACTCCATTGGTGTCTTCCTCTTCCATGTAAAGACTTTTAAATGGTGCCTGGTAACTTCATGTAGATGATCACAGCTCTAATTTACACCACACTCCCAAGCTCCATGTTTATGACCCCAAGATCTGGTCACATTACAAACATTTAAAAAATACAATTATATTATCCTGATTTGCATCAATGCCCATTTGCAATTCTCCTAACTTTGTCTTTTTTCATGTTTCCTTTTGTTTCCCTGCCCCACAGACTGCAGAGCACCCACTGCACAGTGCCCAGTTCATGGGTGGGGAAATGCCACACAGAGAAATTCCTAACTCAGCCCCAGTCCTACGGGGATCCTGCAGAACTGAAAGGAAGTGAAGCCTTTAAAACCAAGTCCTGACTACCAAACTGGCCTTTTTTCCTCCCAGGAAGTCATTAAGCCCCTGCAAAATCTTGAACCTCTATCACAATAGCATTTGCAAAAGAGGATTTTAATGTTTAAACAGTGCTTGAGTTAAAAATATATTGAACATTCCATTTACATTTTGGACAAAGTATATTGAATTTACCATGAAAATATTCCTATAGAGGCAAGATAAAATAAATGAAAAGACAGCTCTCCTTGTATTTAATTTTTTTTTTCTGTAGAACTAATATAGGATTAAAGAGGAAAACCTGGTAGCTGCAGGAACAAGTTTGAGCAATCACTCGTCACTTGCAGTTAGCACAAAAATGTATTATAACAAGATATTACTTGTAGAATTTCCTCTATAAATCTTTTATTCATTCCAAGGAATCCCAGGTCAGGCATTTGCCATACTGCATTGTCAAAAATAATGCCCAGCATAAATGGTGTGCGAGAGACCATGAACATCAGAGATAACAAGAGTACTAACACCTTATGGGCCTTAAAAACCCAGAAGTGGTATTTCTGGTCTCTCATTAAAACTGGAATAAAAATATTGTTTAAGAATGACTTTTATGCTTAACTATTAAATGCAGCATTGATTCTTTGCTTATGGTTTCCTCTACTTTTCTTGTTATAAATTGCTGAGTGAATGTAAACAAGAAAGTAAATTTTTATGGCCCCCGTTCTGTTGCTGGGCAAGAGAATAACTGAGAGCTGAAACAACCTGGCAACCTAAATGAGCATCAGGAGCAGGAGAACACCTGTAAAACACCACCCAGAACTACAAGAAGGAAGAACAAAACCGGTTGAGAGGGAGGCACGGTGCAAACCAGAGTGTTTCCATGGAGGTCAGGAAATTTTGGGCAATTTTTGGGGGTGAAAGAGATGTAGGCTCTGACCTGTATCCTGATAATTCCATGTGCATTTACCAAACCTGCTGAGTTCCTTTCTTTCTTTCTTGTGTTGGACCAGCTGAGAGTTGAGGTTTCTTTCATCAGTTAATGATAGATAGATAGATAGATAGATAGATAGATAGATAGATAGATAGATAACCTTACCAGTTCTTAAAACTGATTTGTAGTTCAGATTTTGCAGGTGAGAGATTTCTCTCTTGGAGCTACTCCCCTCTGCAGCTCACGGCAGGACTGGGAACTGCTCCCTGATTTTCAGGGGACTGCTCCTCCAGGCATGACTGCAGCCCCAGCTAAGTGAGGGATTACTCTGGTGGTTTGGAGAGGGTGAACTCACACTTAGGATGGACTTCCAGATGCCCAGTGCAGAGCTGGGGTTGTGCCAGAGCAGCACTGACCTCGACTCTCAGCATTCATCCTGCCTGAACACCCACACCTTCACTAATGGGTTGTGCCTTTTGGCTTTTCCTAAAGCTCACCCAGAAAACACAATTTGACAGCTGCTACTTGCTACTGAGGACACTCTGCTGAGTCTTTCCTTTTTCAGATTTCCATATTTAAATCTTGATTAGGTTTTTGTAACAGTTTCTTTGGCTATAGTTCTCTCTCTGCATTGTCTTTCTAGCCTGTTTGTCCTGCTGTACTCTCCCCATTGGGAAAAGCCACTGCCAAATTCCCATTGGTTTCCATCTCTTAGCTGCTTTTTCTTCCAGATTCGGCTGATTTGGGAGTGTGAGGGCAGAGGGTGTGGGATAACAGTGGGAAATGTGAGCTGGTATGGCTGCAGGGTGACTGCAGGGAGATCAAGAGAGCCTAAGCAAGGCAAGTTTATAAAGTGACTTCTGCCAAAACTCCTGGCGCATTTCTATCTCAAACAGGTAAGCAAGCTGGGAGTTCATCTCCTTCTGGGAGAGGTTCTCCTTTCTTTCCCCCCGCTTTAATCTTTTCAGCAATTCTTTATTTTCTTCTAATTCATCCCTCAGCTTTTTTCTTTCATTTCTCTTTCTCTTAACTTCCAGAGGCCATGAGGGTAAGAAACAGCTTTTCTCCCAACTCACTTACCACAAACACATGAAAAAAAAAATTTAAAAAAGGGGATTTCCCAGATTCTCTAACAGATCCTTGCTTTCACTGTAGAAGCACAAGGCATGTTTCCTTCAGCTGTAGAAAATGGAGAGCAAAGGAGAGGAGGGGAAACATTAAATGGAAGGTGACCTCTGTGTTTTGGTCTCTGCTCTAGAAGCTGCAGACTGAACCAGACTCTCTGATAACATCAAGTCTCAAGGAGACCTAAGGTAGGATAGCCAAGGATGACACCATGCCCTTAATTTTCGTCAGACTTGGAAGATGGCATCCGAATTTTCTCAGCACGAAATTTGGAACTGCTGCAATAGCTCATGCAAGTTCAAATGCCTGAGAGCCACACAACATCACTGTATGTCCTATGGGCAACAACAACAACATCAAAAACTAATGTGCAAATGTTTGAAAGGATATTTCCAGTTAGGAGGGGTTTTATACCCCACTTAGAAAGGGTGCTGCTGTGTTTCCAAGAGTTACTGTCTCAGCTACAGAGCTCCCATGAAAGGGAAAATTATAACCATAAAGGGAAAATTATAACTGATCAAATTTTAAAGAAACCTCTAAAAATAGCTTGTCTAAAGCCCATAATATCACAATGATAAAGTCTGAGATCTCAGACCCTCCCAGAGCTTAGAGCAAGATCCATGCCATTAGGAAGTTTGGACTTTTCCATTAATTTCTCCCCGGGATACAGACATTGCTTTTGACTCCATAGGCTTGAAAGGTAAAGAGCTGAAGCATCTTTCCAGTCCCAACTGGAATATCCCTAAACTCCCATCCAGCAGTGCCTGGAAAATGAGATTTAGCACTAAGCAGAAATTTGTCTTCCATAAGATGTGGGTGTGTCCTTGCTTCCAGTTCCAGAAAACCAGGACTTGGGAGCAGTGGGTGGGCTGGAGAGAGCCCTGGCAATGATGGATTTGCAGACAACACAGGGGATTTGGTTAGAAGTGCAAGATAATTACAGTTTGTTATCCTGCACTTCAGTTATCGCAGCAACACTAAACCATCCATCCAGGGGCTATTTGGGATGGAAGATGACCTCTAAAGTTAAGCAGACATTACTAATAACCACTTTCTTTCCCATTAATATAATAAACACTGGTGATAGGGACCTCATCTTTTGAAGTCCTACAGTGTTCACTAAAAGATTAAAAAAACCCAACCTCTCAATAGCCAGAGCAACTTTTGCTTGAGCACAGTTTCTTCCAGTTACAAGGTATTTATCAGCAGCAGCAACACAATTTGTATTATACAGCCTTAACAGCTCAGTGTTAAAATTTATACCAATCAGCAGAGTCATTAACTCCTACATTTGCCTTCCCCTAATCCGCTGTTAGATTAAACGGTTCAATTAATAATAAATATTAGCAGTTTATTAGATGAATAGTTACCCCACTACATTAGTGTGTGTCATTGCAGAGAGACTGAAATGAAGCACCAGTTTCCCACTAAATCATTTTTAGCCAGGCACTGTACCATATGTTGTTCTGCTGCACTCCTCTCTTCTTTACACAAAACAAAGCCAAAACCTTTGGCTTCACCTGCCACTTCTCGTTATTCAGCCACGGCCCAAGGATCTCGATGGAAATGAGGAACCAGGCTGTGCTCTGAGCAAAGCCATTGAACTCAGCAGGCTGCAGGAGGGCAGCCAGCACAGGCTTTGACCCACTTATTTGAGAAAATTACCCCCGGACAACGAGCTAATCCTCCCCAATAAGCCTGGCTATGGGCAGGAGGAAGCACCAGATTAGTGAATTTGGTTTGCTGAAGGGACTGATCCTTAGCAGCTGGAGAGGCTGTGCTATCCCAGGCTGAAAATCCTGGTGTGATAACCTGCCAAATTGTTGCATCTGTACATGATCTGTTTCCATCTACAAAACGGATTGCAAAATTTTCTAATTTTATAAGGCAGAGGAAGGATCAGCTAAGGGGGAAAGTTCGTTACATTGTCCAGGAAACTCCTGTTAATATTCATTTGCTTTTTGTCAAACATCCATGGTTATAAATACACAGATCAGTTTTCAAGCATGTGGCCTAACTGGTGGGAGAGTGGGGGGATGGCAGTCAGGATGCTGGACTCTGTTCCCAGCCTCATCCCTGGCTGGTCATTTGATTTCTTCCAGCTCTCCCAGCCATGACTAATGAAGACTCTTCTCATCGTTGTAAATTCATCCTTTCCAGACCTGACCTTTCCTTATAATTCTCTACTTCTTTTGCCTCTTCCCTGGGTTAATCCCATCCTGCCTTGGGCCTCAGTTTCCCCCATCCATAAAAATAGGATAATGATATATTTAATAAAGTCTCTTTGGATGCAAAGCACTGCCAGGGATGATTAAAGATATAAGCAGGGAGTCACAAATACCTTGGACTGTATTTAGCTCAGGGATTTTTGTGGAGGGGTCAAAAATATGTTTTCATGCTCGTTTCTGCTTGTAGTTGATGTGAAACAGCAAATCTTCAAGAAAATCAAGGAGGTTTGCAAAACTGCCTGAAAACCTTGATCAGGTCAAGCAGCTCTACTTGAACTGGCATTTCCCACAGGAAAGAAGAATTTCCATCCTCTCCTGAAGTTTGAAACATCTTTGATTTGCACAAAGGGAGTGTGGCAGAAGTCCTCATCATCTTGGCATGACACTGGTTGAAAAGATCATGGTCTGCCTGCTCTTCTGAGTCCACAGAGACAGTAAAAATGATTTAACTTAGGAAATGTGCACAATGGTGTATTCCTAACTCCCATGGATGAGAATAGTTGGGGGTGCATGACTACAGTCCCACGCACAGAGATGGGATAATTACAGTTGTACAGTAGTGGAGGCATTCCCAATATCCCATAATTAATTTACAGAGTATTTCCACCTCCTTTCCTCCCATTAAGTGTAGAGAAAATAAATGTTCTTAGGAGTTGGCAGTTTCTCTTTAGTTTGCATATTCCTCCTAAATATGAACATTATGTTGTTTACTCATCTGTTAATGACAGCTGATTATCAAACCATAAATATACATGTATCTAATGGTTTGTGAACATTAAACATTGGGATGCAATAAATGTGGCTGCATGCAGGAACCCAGCACTCAACAATTCCCATTTAGCACTTCAGCCTCTGTCACGGTGTCTCAATCTGGGCACTGTCACTTCTCATAGATAAGGAGAACTGAATTTCCCAGCTCCTGTTCAGATTTTTTTTTTGTTGCCACATGCACACAGATTGGGGTTTATTTAGCCTTAGTCCTGGCTCTTCTGCTCCCTCTACACTGAGGAGCTCCCACTTCGTAGGTTTGGGGTTTTTCACTCTCTCTAATGCTAATTCCATCCTTTTCCCTTACCTTTTGTAGCCAAAGCCCATGAAGCATCTGGTTTTTATTTTCTATCCACCCTTTTTCTTAAATCTTGCTGAAATTCTACTGCTGAAATTATGTCCCCCTGTTGCTCTGATCACATGAACGTCTGCTTCCTTGAAGTCCTTCCTAATGTGTGATGTTGCAGAGGTAACCTAATTTTCTTTTGTGTCACCTCTCTTCCAGCTCTAAATTTACTTTTCTTTTCTTGCAGTCCTCCCAAATTCCTCTTTCTCTATGTGCCACAACTCACTCCCCACTCGGTACTAGCAAAGTTCTCTGAAAAACTCAAGCTGGACAGAAAACAATGTTTTGGTTCTGAATTCTTGAGAAAGATTAAGGGAACTATGCGGAACTCTGATGTTTTTGAGCTTGGAGAAAAACCCAAGAAACAGGCAACTCCTCCCTTAGAGCCAACATGCAAAATGCTGAGCATATCAACTCTCTTCATATTCACTACCCTCAGCTTTGGCTCTATTTGAGGTGGGAATAACCCAGAGAAGCTGCCCCTGGATGCCTGGAATGTCCAAGGCCAGGTTGGATGGGGCTTGGAGCAGCCTGGGACAGTGAAAGGTGTCCCTGCCCATGGCAGGGGTGGAACTGGATGATCTTAAAGGTCCCTTCCAACCCAAATGATTCTATAATTCTGTGACTGAGAGCATCTTCCCACTCCAAAGCCTCTGGGAATAGCAGCATTTCTTGTCCTGTGCATCTAAGGATAAAACTGACAGGTCCATGCTCTGTCTTGTTAATGCATCTGAACAGTCTTTCCAATTTCTGCAGATCTTGGGGTTTAAATTCAAAATTCAAGGGAGAATTTTGCATCACACCAGTGTGCTCCCAACTGCACTGAGCATTATGCCATTGCTTTGGATGGAATCAGAATAGCTTGGTCAACTATATTTGGACAACTCCTAAGGAATATGATGAGCATTTCTTGTCTCACAAGTAGCTTTTGGAATTCCTCAAGATAAGATGAGGCATATGTGTAATTTTCAAGCCTGCCATTTTTATGCTGTTCCAAGTTACAGAAAACATTTAGCAATTTTGATCAAACAAAAGCACTGCTGTGATATAATTCTAGAAGCAACGTATGAAAATTTTCATTTGTCTCTTTAGCAATTATTGATGAAGGGAATAAAGCTGCAGGTGAACACAAAGGGCTGGCTGTTTGCATTCCTGCACTGCCAGCACGCCAGATTGGAGAGCAAGCAAG
This sequence comes from Brachypodius melanocephalos, assembly GCA_013398615.1. NCBI lineage: Eukaryota > Metazoa > Chordata > Aves > Passeriformes > Pycnonotidae > Brachypodius > Brachypodius melanocephalos. The sequence continues at coordinate 10,891,435 of VZSR01000514.1, forward strand.
TCATTTTGCCTGGAACTAAACCAGTGGAGTGCTGACAGATAGGTGTTTGTGCAGTGCAGCTCAGCGATGAAAATAAGCTGTTACTGCTCACACTGACCCAAGCTATTTGATTACTGAATGACACTTTTCTTTCTCAAGTGAGTCAGGAGGGTTTATTGGGGTGATGTTGGTTCAATGCCCAGCAATGCTGAGCACCACAGGATCTCAGGTGCCCTGTGAGATCTGTATTTGTGGGGCTGACTCCCAGGGAGGTGTTGGCCATTCTCTCCCACCTCGCTTTTATTGCACGAGTCGAGAGAATTGAATAACAGTAGCTGGATGTTTTAAAAGGGCCGTAGAGTTTTATGGCTGGTTAATAACAGAGGTGTGTCTAGAGGTTAAGAAGAGCCATAGCTCATGATTCCTCACAATTGCTGCCAGAGCTGGGCAGGAGACTTGCCGGGGAGCAGAAGGAACACCAGGAACTGGCAGGGACAGGGGCAGAGCCATGGCATGTATCAGGACACTGAGCCCAGCACTGCCCGCTCCTCCCAGCCACCCCAGTCAGGAGGGGGCTGCACAGCACAACACCCTGAGAGCGAAGGCAGATCTGCTCTGATCTCTGAGCTCTTTGATCTTTACAGATGCCCAGGGAGGAGAGGGATGCTCCAAACCCACCAGGATGCTTTCCTGTGTCACCTGCTGTAGGTGACCCTGCCTAGGCAGAGAGGTTGTGGATGATCTCCAGAGGTCCCTTCCAATCCTAACAATTCTGTGAATCCTTCTCTCATCTACCACCAACAGCTGCATCTGAATATGATACTATAAAGGTCCTTGCTACCCCAGGCCAGTGGAATCAATGCAGAGTTGCTCCAGTTTTGCTGTGTGACAGCTCCTTCCTGGCTGGTTTATTAGCATGAAAAAAAAGGCCCAACAAGTATTGACAAATTCACACTGTTTTGTTTTCAGAATTTTCTCCCAGAAATAAACCTGGAAGTTTTCCGCTTCTCTCCATAAATAAGCCAAGACAAATGTTGAAATCTTTCAGACATGGAATTTCTACCTTGCATTCAGGTCAGGAGGAGATTACATTTCATTTGGCTTCAGGTAGAGGCCAGTTTGCTAATTAAATGGCAGACCTGCTTTACTAGAGATAAAAACAAGGCAAGCGCTACTGAGAAAAGGGGAATGGGGACCAAACAAAAGGAAAGGATAGGAAAGGGATAAAGTCAATAACAGATAAATCCCAGTCCCAACACAAGTACTAGAAAGACAATACTCTGTTGTGCACTGAAAAGCTGAGGTTTATTAGCTGTTGATTAAGTCTTGTGAGGAGCAGAAAGATAGCTGAGGAGAATGAAGCAAAACACAAGCAATTGCTTCTATTTTCTTGGCAAATTTGATCTTCTCTATTAGGATTATCAGAGAGCTTATTCCCTGGATGTGGGCAGCGAGGCACATTTCCAATGCCTTTCAATTGCTTTTCTGGCTGCGGCTGGCTATTCTAATGCAACGTGATGGGTAGCCAGAAACATAATCCGTAGGACCCAGTGGTGCTCGAATGCAGGTGCTACTCACAGAGTCAAAGAGAAGAGCAATCCTCCACGTTTCCTCAAACTGGGACACTCAGAGCCAGATTTTGTGCCCAAAGCTCAATATTGCTGCGTTCACAGCTTTGGTTATGGGCAGGATATTCAGGCATTTGAAAAACAATTCGTTTCCAAATTGCAAAAGATTACATATTCTTTTTCCACAGCTGATTTTACTTCTCAGAGTGGGGATTTAGGAATCCCCGTATTGGATGAGGCTGTCAGTTAATTCAATCTGCTATACCTATTCCGGCTGCAGCTAATAAATGATCCTTCAGAGGAAGAAAACACAGAGAAAACAAACCCACCACAATCCATCTAGTTAATTGAACAGTGCTGTACATGGGGAGAAAAATTCCTTCCTGATGTCCACAGGTGATGAGCATATGCCCTGAAGCATGAGATACGATTACTCTTATCATTATCTTAGCTTGCATAGCAACAAATGTAATTAGCGATCATAAAATTATCCTGCTGTTTGGGATTATCTATTTTTTTTTAAAGCAACAGAGCCAAGTGTGTCTCTGAGGTAACTTCATTGGAATAGGATGAATTTGGCCCATAAAGTCTAAAATGTATCCGTAGGTAAAAACAATAGGAAATACAAAAGGCAAGAATTGAAAATCCTTGGCTGTGACCTCCTATGGCTGCTGTTTCTCCCATACTTGGCCAGTTTCTTAGGAGGTTCTATTCAAACTTCACATTGATGAGATAAGAGGAGAAACAAACTGCTGGGACTAGTGACAGTAAGCAAGAGAAGAAGATTTCAAGCAGAAACTCAGTCAATACCATGAAGCAACATGTTGTGGCAACTGAAAGGCAGACTCATTCCCACCTCTCACTGCATGTTGGCAGCTCTGAAGAGCAGGAGTCACAAAAAGCGCATTAGCAAGATGGATGTGTGGCCAGAGAAGTGTTGAGACTGCTGGGTGAGAGGAAATACGAACAATTAGACAAGTATTAAGCTAACACATAAGTCACTCCAGTGTCCACTCACAAAAGGAGATCCCCCTGCAGAAGCCAGGATCAGAGGACCTGAGCTCCAAGATCTTGAAGGTCCCTTCCCACCTAAACCATTCTGTTGGTGGTTCTGATGATTCACCTCATGGCTTTTCTGAGGTGCTAATTTTTATTACATAGCCTCTAAGAGCTCTGGCCTCAGCTGGGGTTGTTCCTGTGGGTGGGATAAGGAGTTCAGCATTATTAAACTGTGGGTACATATCCAGAAGGCATTCCCCACTGGAGAACAAGCAGAGGAGGCTCCTGGGAGTTGTCACTAAACTTTGGTTTAGGGCAAGGCCCTCCTGCTGGGGGCTCTCTGGTGGGGCTGCCAATGGCAGGCAGTGCCCACTCTGGCTGTGCTGGTTTCCATGTGGGTCCCAATACCTGCCTTGCACAGCCCAGGCTTCATCTGCAGCCCCTGGGAACTCCCTTCCTGCTGCAGCAGAGTGCAATGGCTGTAATTCTCTCAGCAAACAAACAGTATGTAAAACTTTATAAGCCACTTGGCCTCAGCACTGGAAGCACTGTAAGAATTGATAGAGCATCCAAAGAGCAGACTGACAGACATAAACCAGGGTGAGCACTTTTATGGCTCCTTAGAGGATTCATACTTATTTGTCAAGGTTAACTGCATCTTTGAGGCAAGGCAGTTTTGTTGTCATTAAATATCTTTCACTGCTGTGTCCTTCTGCTAAACAAAGATGCCCTCCAAAGATGGAAGGTAATTTATGCTGGGACTTTTCTGCTCTCATCATGAGCCCCACGGTGCATCTTGAAAAGCCCCAACTCCCAGCCAAGTGAGTCCAGGAGAATCTCAGCATTTGTTTTAACATTGGAGTGACTTGACATTGCAGCTAGGGATAAAACCATGGGATGTGGCTTGGGTCAATATTAAATGGCCTGAAAAACAGAAGGTCAAATGCAAGTGCCTGTCTTTACTACTGTCTCATTTTTAGATGGGGTTTGGGAGGCATGATTTCAGATTTGGGAGCATGTGGGATATGAAAATCATTGGGTTTGGCTCTAGGGAACTTGGCTGCCCATGCTGGACTGAATCTGCTGGTGTGAAGCAGCACCTGGAACCCAAGAGAGCTCTGCAACACGTGCAGGGTGCCAAACTGCAAAACACATCCACAACTGCTCAGATTGACTCCTCTGCCCAGTGTTAGAGCTGATCACTCGTCCTGCCTGTCCCCTCTGTCCCTCCCTCACAGGGAGGACATGGCAGCACTCTGCATCTTGCCCAGAGGTGATGAGCAACCACTCGGACTCCTCTGTCCTCCCACATTTTGGGCACTGAAATGTCATCGCTGTCATCGCGATTGGCCACTGCCAGGGAACAAAACACGACTTTTAGTGCCACCTGCTTCCCATGTTACAAGGACCCTGCAAACCTCCATGCAAAATGTTACATTTCTAAGTCAGAGCCTTCTAACTGAGCAACAAATGCTTGTTGCACAAACTGTGCCGACAATTTCTGATGGATAGAAAATACAATATTTAGTCAGACTGCTGTAAGTTAAAACACAGCAGACAGTAAAAGGATGAAATTATACCCCAACAGACTTTTAAATGAGAAAATAGTCTGTGTTAGGGAACATTATTCATTTAAATAGCAGAAAGCTTATAATTTCAACGAGGCCACAATTTCCATAAAAAGCCTGCATTTGGGATTTTTTTTCCCTTTTCCCTCTTACAGATTGCAGCTAAAATGAATGAACCTTTCTGCTTACAGAGTAATTCATTTTTATTTTACTTTGCCTTTTTCATGTCAATTACAGAAGACTTTGTTAAAATGATTACATAATTTTTGCAGAAGCTCAGTGTTGCAGGCTGGAGGAGATAAACCCACTTAAATGTGACCAATGTGCTCTCAAATTCCTGCCCTGAGCAGCTTCTCATCTCAACATCACTCACACAATCTTCCAAAACCCCTGCACAGAATCAGTGTAAATGTCAGTGACAGAAAAGCATCTTTCTGTGCTGAGGAAGGTACCATGTGAACTCTGTTTTTAGGCAGCGAGTCAGAGGTCACTTGCTGCTAAAAACTCTGTATCCTCAGTCTTCATCTCATCACTTGGTTCCTGTCTTGTGATAAGGTTACACTGAATGGTGCTGGCATCCTTCAAGGTTACTGTTCCAGAAAATATTTGCAAATAATTTGACGTGCTGTCAGCTAGCAGGCAGCAGTGAACTCATATAATTCAACATACTAATGTGGGTTTTCACGCCTAAAGCTATAAATAAGCTTGATATTCGAAAGTTTCTGTAATGTTTATTTAATAGCAATATTTTATAAATAAATCTCGATTATTCCATTGCACTCCAGTAGAGATTTTCTTCCAATATAAGAGCTGCTTCTAACCCCAGGCCTCTTTTTCTGACCCTTCCCTGCCACCCACATCTCCATTAAAGAAATAAAACACTTCCTTCTCAAAACCTTTATCAGACAGTGGGGAATTATGGCCAGGACAGCTCCTGCTTTACCTCATCCTCCTCCTCCCTTTCCCTCTGTTTTCCCCAGATTACTGCTCACTCCCCTGGAGATTTTGCCTGATTGATGGCTGCCCAGGGATACCTGAGGGAACTCTTGGAAGTCCAGCTGAGGAAACTCTTCATGTTGGGCATATCCCACTTGGAATTACTGAGTGGGCATGCATGAGGAATAAAGGAAATGGATTCAGCTCCAGCTGGAGCAGGGGCTTTGGATCCCACCAGCCAGACCTCAGGTGTGGTTCCTGCTCTGCAGCTGGTTTTTTAGGCTGCCCTCCCTCTTCCCGTGCCAAGGAGCACCAAACAGCAGATGATGCTGGAGCTCAGGTGCTTTTCACAAGCTCTGCCCCTGCATGGTTCCAACTGTATCAGCTCACTGCTTCCACCTTTGTGGCTGAGAAGAAATGCAAAGCCCACCAAAACCCATTTGAAAGGGGTTCAACATATGGCATCAAGCACCAGGCAAATCTTTAGGTCCTGGAAAGCTGACCCTTTACCATACTGCAGTTACTGCAGATTTTTTCCTATTCTTTCCATCACAAAACAATTCATGAAAGCCTTTAATTGAAAAATGACCCTCATGAAGCTTCATCTGATGTGGATCATGGCACTTCTGTGACACAGTGCTGATAATGCCAAGGTTGTGGGTTTGATCCCTCTACAGTGCATTCACTCAAAAGTTGGACTGGATGATCTTTGTTGGGCCCTTCCAACTCAGAATATTCTGTGGTTCTATGATTTTGTTTTTTGAAAGACCCTCATTTCCAGCACACAAGTCAATAAAATAATCCTTCACTTGGGGAACCCAATAATGCCTGATAACAAATCATGAGACTCAAGCCCGACCTAACACACACATGCAATGTATCATAGAAACTTGAAATCACAGGATGTTCTGAGCTGGAAGGGACCCACAGGGATCACCCAGTCCAGCTCCTGGCCCTGCACAGACACCCCAACAATCCCATCCTGGGCATCCCTGGGAGCTTTGTCCAAACACTCCTGGAGCTCTGGGGCTGTGTCCATTCCCTGGGGAGCCTGAGCAGTGCCAGCACCCTCTGGGGATGAACCTTTCCCTGATACCCAACCTAAAACTGCCCTGACACAGCTCCAGCTGCTCCCTGGCTCTGTCACCAGTTTAGAAGGGAATAGCTTCTCTGGTATCTGATTCTGAATACAGATGGTTCATTGCTGTGGTGAGGGTGCAGGAAGGATTTCTCTGCCCCATGTTACTAAACACAAATTCAATTCCAAGATGCCATGTCTAACACAGGAGGATGGAAACACCTCCCCACATCTGGGCTGGGATTCTGGGGAGAAAGCAGAAATATCTGCAGCTAAAAACTGTTTGATGGTCCTGCACAGGGTCACAGACCCACTCACAAGGTTCTGTTAGCCAGACTGGAGATTCAGGAGAAGGTCACTGTAATTCAAGTGTCAAGGAAACCAATGGCCAAAAAAATTGGTGTGACATCAATATTTCATAACAATACCACCCCTGAGGTTCAGAGACTTCTGCAGCATGAAAGGCTGGACCCCAAAGGAGCAAAAACCCATTTTCCCCCAACAGCAGAAAGGAAACTGAGAACTCGCATCAATGAAACAACTTCTTTGTGCTGCACTCTGTGCAAATATTTGGATTACTAAAACAAATTTATGAAGCAATTACTTTTAATGCTATATGAGGAAATTAAGTACTCATCGATTCATGATTTATAATCTAAAGCTAAAAGATCATGAAAAAGTAAATATAACTTAATTAAACATCCTTTGGCTTTGCTACTGTTGCAGATCCAACTCATAAAGTAAGTAAAACAAACCATTTTTAGAACATAAATGGGTATTGGTACTTCTAGTTCAGAAGACAAATAATTTACTGGTTAAATACATTCAGCAAAGTTTAGCCATGTGAAAGGTTTTTCCAGTGGCCTCTGGGTCTTGAAGGAAGGATAAAAACTGACTGGTACAGATTCAAGGAATTCATTGTGCTGCGAATGACAGAAGCATTTGCTATGAAAAGAGGAAAACAAAAGGCTATTTCCGTTCTTTTCATACTGGGAAAAATATTTTAATATATTCATGGGGTAGAATATATTGTGAAAGGAACGTGCCTTTATGGTCTCTCCATTGGCAACGCACTTGTGATTATTCACTCCTGACACTGAGCCCATTAACTTGGGGAAATTTAATCTAATGCTATAGTAATGTTGCTATTTTTCCACTCTGAAGTGTAAATAATGTGAAAAAAACCCACCCAGGTTTTTAGAGAATTAAACATCCCAAGTGATGTATTCAGTTGGTTAAGTAGTCAGTTTGACTCTTCCTTTGTGCTGCAGAAGCAAAAAGGTTGAGTTTAGAAAAAGAATGACAAACAAACCACTACTAAATAAATCATGGAAGTCTATTCATTGTAACTACACATTTCAGCAAGAGAAAACTTGCCAGATATTCTGGGTTGGATCTCTGCCTTTTAGTCTGTGACTGGGTGTTGCAAGTCCATACTGAAGGAGGACATTCCAGACAACACTGATGCCCCTTGAACTTGACATGTTTCGAGTGAAGGATGAGGATGAGATGTTTGGATGTCTCTGCCCTCCCTGAAGAGTCTTTCCATGTCCTTTGATTCCAGGTACAGCATAACAGATTTAGAAGGTAGGATCGATCCCAAGAAGTTGCATGGAGCTGTGTTGGGGAGGTTTAGGTTGGATAGCAGGAAAAGGCTCTTCTCCCACAGGGTGCCAGGCACTGCATGAATGGTGACAGCCCCGAGGCTGCCAGAGCTCCAGGAGTGTTTGGACAATGCTGTCAGGGGTGCACAGGGTGGGATTGTTGGGATGTCTGTGCAGGGACAGAAGTTGGACTGATGATCTTTGTGGGTCTCTTCCAACTCAAGATAGTCTATGAATCTGGAAGTGGTGTAACAGTGGTAAACCCAACACTGTGGACAAATGCAGTGTGCTTTTCATTTCTGAAATGAAATGGGAAAGAAGAGAGGTACAAAACACACCCTTCCCAGCCAGCTCAGCTCCACTGCAGATCCTTGGTCTCTCACTGGATTTAGGGGGTCCTACAGTGTGAGGCCATCATCTTCATCATCTCCATCTTCACTGATGAAGGTGGGGCCATCACCTTCCATCTGCCCAGGTGGTGAAAGATCTGCAGAAGGGCAGTACCTTGTGTGAGGAAGGGCTGGTGTATGTGGCTGTCCCTGAACAGTTTTGATCCAGTGGATAACCTGGATCAACCTGGCCACATCAACAAAGTCTCCTTCCAAGCGAATGAATGAGCCGTGTGGGGGCACTGCTGCCAGGATCCAAGTCAGTAACTTGGCATCTCATGTAATCCTGCATGGAATTACACTGGGTCCTTTGTGGAGGATGAGAGCTGAGGTGGCTCCAGCCTTGGATCTCCAAACCCAAAGAATGTGTCATCTAGACCCCAGGGTGAAGAAGTTGCTGAGTATGGAGATGTTCACACAATATCCAACCTCCAAGGCTGATGGAGCATCACAAGATTCCCAACCATTCCTGACAGGGGGAGAGGTGCTCAGGCCTGTCCTGCTGGGAGGACACAACAGCTGTCTGCCCCTTAACAGCAGTGCACTTTGTATGTCAACTAAACACACAAACCCAGCATTAATAACATTATAATGTTCAGATTCCCCAGAAAGGGATTTCTCCCCCCGAATGCATCAGAGAATTGATCAGTAAATAAAAGGGTGACTGCTATGCACTAACCAGACACAGTCAAGCGGAGCTGGGACCAGGCGAGCAGTGATAATAACTCGTCAGGAAGCATCGGCTCCGCTGTGAAAAGAGACATCACAAACGCACAACATTTCCAAGAGACCTTGGAGCAGAGGGAGCATCTGTCTTTTTAAAACCTCATTACTGTAGACTATGAGGGCTGCAGCTCACAAACCACAAATTACATCAGGTGAGCGAGTTACCATCTATCAGCTGCTCTGTGTGCACAGGAGACACACCATCATTCCAGTTAACTTCACCCTCTCTGGTTTTACCCTCACCTGCATAACACAGTGCCCTGCAAAGGACATAGATGGAGAGAGCCCACAAATGCAGGTACCCCAGGCTCAAGGGTGTCCCAGGGAAAAGTCCCTTTGCTGTTATCCTGAGCCATCCTCAGGCTTCAGGTACTTGATGGAGGTACCTTGAATAAGTCCACAGGTTTTTTCTTGTCTTTGATGGAGAAAGATTTGGGCTGCCACAGATTTTCCAATTTAGTCAACTCCAGAAGAAATATTAAGTGTATTCCACTGTGTTATGAAAAATAAGGCAATTAGACTCTTCTCATAATTCAGAGGCAACATGAAAAGCTAAATTTTTCAAGCAATGTAAGTTTTAAACATTTATGGTTTTAAAACAGTAAATTAGCTTCCAACTTAAAAAGCAAGATTACAGTGTCCCCAGGAAAGCATTCAGCATCTTTGCTTAATATATAAAGCATCTAACACAGGAAAAAAATCTGGCTGCAACAATATCTGTGAAGTCAATGTGAGACTGCTGCACTGGCAGTGACTGTATTTACCTGGCATTTTTTAACATAGGTTTTTACACATGGCTCTGTTGGTTGTCTGATATGTTTTGCTTCAGGACTTACAGCTCCTACGTTCTCTCTGTGAGAATTCTTACCATGGATGTTAACATCCTGTAGCAGTTCATAGGGTCATAGAACCACAGGATGGTTTGTGTTGGAAGGGACCTTAAAGCCCATCCAATTCCACCCCCTGGATGGGGACACCTTCCACTGTCCCAGGCTGCTCCAAGCCCCTTGGACAGTTCCAGGGATCCAGAGGCAGCCACAGCTTCTCTGGACACCCTGTGCCAGGGCCTGCCCACCCTCACAGTCTAGAATTGTTTTCTATTATCTATTCCCTCTTGTCCTCTCATGACATGGTCTTGTAAATAGTCTTCCTCCAAATAGTTCTTTATGACTTAAGTCAAAACATAATGGACAGTACTGAGAGCTTTCTCATGGGCTTTTGTGTCTATAAATACCCATGGCAGCAAACCTAAAATTAGTAACTTTGCTTCTCCTAACTAGAAGATCTAGGTTGCAATATGTACAGTCTCCACTGTACTTTCAATATTTTAATCCAACTTCATTGGCCTCAATGAATTAATATTATCTTTAAAAGAAAGATTTCTAAGAGACACTACATCTGGAACAGTAGAAAGGGACCCCAAATAGCATTTACATTAAATTTGGAAAATATATAACCTCTTTCCTGCAGCTTAACCAAAACGTTGTTAATCTTAGCTATTTGTTTCTGTTTGTTCTCATTTTGACAAAAATCTAATATTAAATTATTTGATAATTACTTAAACTAATATAGTGTTTCCTGTACCTTGGTCACCAAACCAGAAAAATCCAATATTCAAAGGCTCTGTTCCCTGTTTATTTTCCATGTTGCCATCCTATATCAGTCATTCCTCTATCTCGACATACAATACCTGTCACTTATCAAACCTTTTCCTATTGTCTCTCCCTCACACCCCTCTGCTGCAACATTTCCATTAAAGCAACTACTTAACTTTGTGTGAGTGGTATGGGGATGCTGCAGTGCCACCTTCATTTGCATTACGCTGTTTGAAAAGTGGTTCCTGTGAAAATTATCATGTCATAAACAGGAGGAGACTGGCTCAAGGTGAACAATGCACAGCACAAGTGGATCAGTTCCTGAGGTCTGTCTATATTGCTGTTGAAAGGTCACACACAGATGCTGGGAATGTGAGGAACAGAGAGGTGAAGTGCACTGTATCAGAAAATGACCCCAAACAACAAGAAGATAATGCTATATGTATAATAAAACAATAGTATCTTGAAGTCCTCCAGAGAGAAATGCAAGCTATTTTCCTTTATCTGACTGTTACACATGAAAACAAAAGCAATAACAAAGATGTGTGATAAAACAGATTGACAACCTGTTGTGAAGTGTATTCGGAGATAACCACGAGTGGGACTGAACAGGCAGCTAAGACAAAGGGACAAATCACACCAAATTAGCAGAGAGGGAGAGAATAATGGAGGAATATCCTGATGTGCCACTGATTTCCTTGGACGTGCAAGCCCAGAACTTGCTGGATCTATGAGTGAAGTCTGCTGAAGCAGATCTGCTCCCTATGGTGCTTCACAGGTGCTCCAAGGGACAGTGTAAAAAGTCCAACTTCCATCCATTACTTCATTCTTATGCAGTTCAGTGACCAACCCGACCTTTTTAACCACTCCAGGATGTCCACTATGTCTAAATGCCTCCTATTTTCAAAAATCAACGTGTTTCCCCAAAGAAGGATGAATTCTTTAGAAGTAGATTAATCAACCCAAAGTCAGCCAAATGCAATGAACAGAAGGAGCACAGCATTAATTCACAATTACACTGTGGCTGCCCTGTAGGATGTGTGTGTGAACCCCCTTTACCAACAGGTCAAAGGAGCCTGGGAAAGAGAAGGGGGTCCAGGCTGTCTGGCTGCCAGGACCACCAACTCCAAAATACTGTCTTGGGAAGTCAGGCCCCCAAGGCTGCATTAATACCTGCATCTTAGGTGGACAGACAGACAGACAAATACCTGCCTTAGAGACACAGATGCCACTCCAATATCTCCAAAAGAGCACAGATTCTTCATGATGTTTTATTTCGTTGTCTTTTGCTGCAAGTTTGGCTCCAAGTTGTTGCAAGTCCTCTCAGTGACCCAAGAGAGACAGACATCCCTCATGCTCTGCACACAAGTTGCTGGCTTTGGGATGGGGAGGACCTCTCCTCCACATCAGTGCTGAGGGAATAGCAGCCTGCGTATTGTTCCTAAATGAAGCCCACGAGGTTTGATGTCATTAGCAGCCAAGATTTACGAATTTGCAGCTGAACTGAGGCCAGCTGTGGTTCAGCAGCAGCAGAGTGAGCTGCAGGGGATCCATCACTGCCTGCAGTGACAAGAGGGATCGAACAGACCACTGAGTAATAGAAATGTGTTCTTAGATGTTGAATTGGGAACATTTCACCACTGAGTTTGTGTGTTTGTTTTCAAGAAGCAGAAGTTTCCATGATGCCAGAACCTACTCCCTGTAGGGAAGAACCAGAGCTCCAGAAAAACCTGCAGGAAAGTCTGCAGTCTGTTCTGACCAGTGTCTGTCACCAGTGCTAAAGCTGAGTGGGATTTAATTCCACAGGAAGATCAGGTTGAAAGTGAATTTGTGGCAGACTATGCAGCCATCTTAAGGAAGCTATTAGGACCTGTGACCTTGAGCTCAGTCTAGAGGGCTCTTTGTGGGACCACTTTGCCTGCAGGCAGCACGATAAAAGTGTTCAGCCAGCCTGCCTACAGAGGGAATGTGACAGAGCAATCAGTGCTGGAGAGATTGATTTTGAGTGAAAGAGCAGTGAAGGACACTTGTGTTAATAAAGCAGGGCTGGAAGGGTAGGGAGACAGCATGTGCAGCACTGGATGGGCTCTTTCCCTCTGAAACTTTCAGGTGGTCTTTTATCTATGTCTGACAGATGGAATTGGGCACAGCTGTGGATAGAGCTGTGTATGAGCCCAACTTCATGACTAGGAGCAAGGGAGGGAAGTCCATGCTTGGACTGTTGGGGAGGTGCACTCCTCTGTGAGTGGAAAATGTGAGAATTTCCCAAGTTAGCGCAGAGTTGGGAAGTCCTCTCAGTGCCAGGAATTCCACTGCAGCACAGCTAAGGGAAAAGGGATGGAGCACTGCCTGCTGCCCACCGCACTGGACCAACAGGAACAGTGCTGTGCCAGCAGCAAATCCTCTGAGAGATCAGCTGCACTTTGGGGAAATGACTGAGAGCACTGGGAAAGGCTGATCACCCAAACAGCTCAACTTATATCTGATACCACCTGCACCCCAGGGAGCTCCAGCAGAGTGGCTGCTCCATGGATAAGCTGTGTCTGACATTGGATATGGCACCTCAAACACTCTTGTTCTGTTCCCTGTGACAGGTTTCACTTCAGGCAGAGGCTCTGCTGCTGGTGATCCCCAACCTGCAGAGCCCTGGCCTTCCCAGCACACAGATTTGATCTGTGACAGGAGTGGGCACATGGTCTTGTTCCTCTGGAATGAGCCAAGGAAATGAGATGAAGTTCATGCTGCTTTTGTGCCAACTTTATTGCAGCAGTGGGAGTACAGACAACATCTGACTCAGCAGAAAGCCCTATGTGAGAATCTATCAAAAATTCTCAGATAAATCTGAAGTTTGTATTGAACCAGCACTTTGCTCGTGGCATTTTGGATCCAATACCAAGGGTCTTAGTGCCAGATTTACTGTATGGATAAACCACAATCTCAGCTTCTGTCCAACAGGGCAAAACCAAGAGGGAAAGGCTTTATTTCAAGCATCTATGAAATATTTAGAGACAAGGAAGAACATTTGGATGGGAGAGAAGAACAAAAAAGAAACAAGGAGGCTGATGGCATCTTCTAAAGCCTCTGAGTATTAACAAAGATGTGATCTCTGAATAATTCAGTGCTGTAGTGACCAGCAGCAGAGCTACAACTCTGAAGCCAAAACAAGATTTCATTACACCCTAATAATGTGTAGTCTTTAGGCTGCAATATTCATCAGATCAATACTTGTATTTCTATCAGGACACTGTACATTTGTTTTGTTACCCCTCTAGTATCTCCAGAGAGTCTTTTGTTTTACACAAATAGAGTCAGCCCAGTGACTCTGCTATTCTAATGAATTTTTCTGAAAGAGACATACAGCACTCAGAAAATTGCAAACTACACTTCTAGCCAGCATGGTTTCTAGTACTTTTAATAAATGTTTGAAAGAAACAAACCACCCAGAAAGACAACAATTGTGTTTATCCCCTCCCTGCAAGGATCTGCCTACTCTTCAGATAACCAGTTCCTTCAAATTACTAATACATAGTTTTAAGAGCAAGAAAGGCTCCCAGTACCTGCAATTCAACAGTTGGAAACGAGCTATAATTTGCATTAAATAAAGCCAGTTGTGCCCTATAGCCTGGACATGGCAAGCTGCAAAATAAGATACACTAACTACCTACCCAGGCTGATGGCACAGTGCTCCTGCAGCATCCAGCACTCCAATTAAAAGTGTCAGCATTTCTTACAAAACTCCATTTCTGAGGGCTTTCTAGCAGCTGCTTAACTTCACGTAGCATAAATGTTCACAGTCCAGCAGCAGAGATATTATGTGCAAATTGCCCCTGCTGTGTGGGAAATAAGCCCAGAGAACCAAAAGCTGAAAAATACATTAAAATGTGCAATACCTGTGTTATTTATACACCCCCAGTCTCATCTATACATCCTGCAGCAGGTTCTATGTGATGAAGAGCACATAAGGGCCCCAGAGACTAATGTGGATCCCATGCAACAGCTAAATGTGAGCTGAGCTGATGCTGGATCATAAAATCATAGAATCCCACAATTATTTGGGTTAGAAGAAACCTGAAATCTCATTGTGTTCCACCCCCTGCCATGGGCAAGGACACCTTCCACTATCCCAGGATGCTCCAAGCCCTGTCCAACCTGGCCTTGGACACTTCCAGGGATCCATGGGAATAAAGGATGTTACACAAATGCCTCTGCATCCTTCAGGAACAGGATATCAGCAGCACCTGGGACCCCCAAAATTTCTAAGAGGCTTTAGAGGGGGCTGAAATTCCTGCTCATTCGCTCCCTCTGATACCATGCAGAGGAAAACTGTGCAAGGAGCCAAGCAAACTCTTCAGACCAAGAATTAGATTTTGGGCTGTGGCATATCAGGCCATTTAGGAGGCAGACGGAGAGTATTTTTGTCTTTGTGCTTTTCTATTTAATCAGAAAAATTTGACCATAAACAACAAGTTAGTAAAAATAGTTCGTGAGACTGCAAAAGAAAGGAAAAAATTAAACCAAAACAGACTCAAATAAATAATTGAGGTCTAAAATATAACCTACTGTGTTGGTCTTTATATTTCATGTGATGGTCAGTGTGCTCATTATTCAAATAGATTTCATTCTTCCTTTTATTATTCTCTTTTTGCCTGATGAATTTTCCCAAAAATAAAACACTGCCTACTGGTGCAAACAGAAAATATGATTCAAGCATTTTTCCTTTGCTCTGTCACAGCAGTGATTTAACCCACCAAACACTGGTGGGATCACATATGGCGCAGATGCTCTGCAAAGTTAAAACACGACCAGATCATTAATCTGAGCAGCTCCAGTAATCTGAGTTTTGTTTCATTTGGTAATCAACAGCAAGAGGTGAAATCCTTCTCTCTCTCATGCCACATGCTGTTGGTTGCCCATCAGCTGTGCTGTGGCTTCAACCAGCTGAGCTGAAGCACATCCCCACGTGCCAGCACAGCACATGCAAGAGGGTTGCAGGATATTCACCAGGTGAGCGTGGAGACAGCAGTGTCCCTGAAGGTGGAAGAGATTTCTGACCCGGAGCAGGTGAGACACCAGATTTTAACTGTTCCCACTCAAAGCAGACTATAGGATACTGGTGGATGTGTGGCAGCAGCACTCATTCCCCCACTGCCTAAATCTCTTCGTCCAAAGCAGCTTCAGCTGTTTCAAGGAGTAACACTCTAATCCTTTCCTACAAAATTATTATTCACACTATGAATAATAACTGCAGTCTGTGGCTGTCCCTCAGAATCCTGGAAGTGTCCAATTGTTCATAAAGACAGGGTTAACATGTTTCTCACTGCACTGTGGCAGGCAAGCTCATGGGAGAAAGCACTAACAGCTCTGTGCATGGAGGTGATTCAGCCAATGCTCTTTCACATGTTACTGTTTTAACCTGTCAAGTCTGACTGTTGCCATGTCTCATTTTCCCCCGAAGTTGTCAAATTTTACTAAAATGAGAGCAGGATTCCTGGCTAGGGCTGGGAATGGAACATCCATGGTTCCTAGGGCTGTACCTGTCACTGCTGTGTGGGTCACTGGGATATTCCCTCCCCATGATCCCACTAGCTGGAAAATCTGGGAGGAAAGAGTCCTCCTGCAAAAGACCTGGGAAGATGAAGGCAGAGGCTGCTTCAGGGATGCCATTGCTGCTATTCTGCCAGTCAATTGCAATTAGGAGTGATTAGTTCTGCCTGGTGCAAATGACTGTGGAACAGGAGGGCATTGATGTACATCCAACACCCCAATTCAGTGCCTTCATCATCACGGGAATCTTGTCACAGACATCAGAGGGCTCAGGACATGCCCGGTCACATTCAGACTCTTCATCTTTGTGCAGATGTATGTATTTTATTACTTGAGACTGGAACAGTTCAATGTTTATTTAAGGCACAAAAGAGATCTCATTATCACTCTGTTTTATAACACAGCATCCATAATGCTTCTCTTTATGGCTCATCCCCTGGAATGAACTAGTTTGCAAATGAGAAGCAGACATTCCGGGGTTTTGGGCACAAATGACAATCCTGACTCATTGATTCTTAGCTGAGCTCAAGCCTTTCCCGTGGGTTTTGTGGAGCTGTGCAGAATGGGATTAAAACCTTTTCACTTGAAGGAGTGCTGCTGACGGTCACTGCGACTTCACTGCCAAAGGGTCACCCCGGCATTTGGGTATTTAAGAACCTTCCTGGTTCCATAAAATCAGGCCCATTTCAGAGGTGCAATGTAGCATAAAAGTGCAGTCCCTGTTATACAGTTAGAGGATGCAGATCCTGGTTTTATTTGAAATTGCAATTGGTACAAAAATAAGGCTTCTAACACCTTTACCTTTTGGCATAGCTGTTGATGCTGTTATTTATTAAATCTGATGCTTTCCTGCTACTAAAACCTACTGTTTTCAGCTGAAGTATAAAAACTCCTAAATTCTCTTTATGCTAATTTATTTATACGAGCTGTGTACGCATTAGCCCTGCAATGAGACTATTAGTAACACACCAACTAGGCTATCTCTACTTTCAATGTTTAAATATTCACTTCCAAATGATGCTTAAAGATTTAAAGCTCAAAACATATTCGGTGCTTTTCATCATAAAACTCTTTTGCACTGATGATTTTACAGAGCTTTGCCTGTATGCAGGCACTTAGTGGAAGACCAATTGCACAACCTTTTTCCCCTTACAAGCATTCCCGAGGCTAAATAAGACTTTACCAGCAACAACAACACCCATCAGTTATCTATGCTGTAGTGTAAACAATGAAATTCTTATTATGTACTCAGAATTCACAGAGCCATTTCCATGGTAACTCTGTTTTCATGTCATATCTTTAATGAATAGGTAATGAAAGAAATGCTGCATTTACAACTTCATTACTAGTAAAAAAATACAGCAGTAAATTTGAATTATAGTAGCTGTCATTTTTAGAACATGCTGAAGATCATGCAGGAATTTCAAGCCTGTCATTCTGAAGTGACAAAGTAAACGCAAGCAGAAAAATATACCAGGCACTCTTGGTTTTAATTCCACTCTTCAGTTTGTTCTGCTATTCATAATTTTCTGATACAGAGTAAAAGCTTAAATAATAAGACAAGGTCATGGTGGGATGATGGGGCAGGCACAGTTGGAGACAAGTTGTGCACTTGTGAACACGTGTACCGGCGCTAGTGAATTTTAACTACTTGATCCATCATATTTTAATTACATAAATCACTGAAGTGCTGACTTCTATAGGTATTACCTTCTGGAGAGATACAAAATGCATCACAGGCTGGAGATGATGTTTACCTGTGGGAAAGTGATTTTGACTGGTGTGATAGACAGGGAGGGAGATAATGGGAGCCAGGCAGGTAGAGCCAGGCAGAGGAGGACTGCAGCATAACCCCCCTCGATATTGTAACCACTCCATCGAGTTACAACACGGAGTAAATCAATGAGCCCATCAGCAGGAGCTGCCAGCTGGGCAGGCTGGGGAGGCAGGTCTGGCTCACGGGAACACTCCACCATTGGAATGTCAGACACGGAGGCAGGGAACTTCCCGTGTTTAACATTTCTGCAGGCTGAGATGCTGAACCTTTCCACTGCCCCTCCTCAGCAAGCACAGAACTGCAGCACGTTTGAGAGAGGTGCTGAAATCTCCCTTCTTGTGAGCTTGTAAATGGTGCCACAGGGCAGGAGTCAGTGCCAGGCATGTCCAAGCCACACAGACATCCTCCTTCCGTCACAGAGGAGCGACCCAGTGTCACAACTTCACCACAAATCCCTAAAATAGCCTTTACTAAATCTCCCAGTTCTTATTTCATGTGTGAATACCCAGGAATCTGTGTCCATTTAAAGGTTAGGAGCCTGCAGAGCAAACAAGAACACCTAAAAAGTCCCTGGATCTGGTTTGCAACTCAGTGGCCTTGATTGACTCATGGACACTGGGGTTGGTCTGGGCACAATGAACACACACAAAGCCCAAAACAGGATTATGGAGCAGCAGTCCCAAGAGCAGCCTAACAGCATAGGGAGGCAGATGAATTGGTGCTCAGCCACTAAAAGTTCTCTTTTATTCAAATGCAGATAATTTAAAATTAAATCTTCCCAATGGGGGCAGAATAACCAAGTACATTAAACACTGTTGCTATTTGGGAGCTGCTGGGAAGGTTGTGTGTGTTGGGGATGTGTGTTTGTCTGCAAAGAAGATTTGTTAGTTCTTAAAAGCGGTGATTTGGGAGAAACTGCCATTGGTACAAAGTCGTTAGAGATGGAGGCCAGAGATGTTGCAGAGATTAAATTTGTTACAGGATTGTTTTATAGCTCACCTGACCAAAACCGAACAACTGGCCTGTGAAATGATTGAGCAAATAAAAAAAAGCAGTAAAAACGCTGCAGTGATAGAAATGGAAGATTTTTAACTACCAGAGCATAGACTGGAGTCCATTAAGCACTTGAAATAAGGCTGGAGGTGTGTGAGAATGTGTGGCTCACTGGACTTGTTTTTTAAGAAGTCATTAAATGCCCCAGCAGCCCTTACCTGGGTTTTAAGTAACAGAGTATAAATACATCTGCTCCAACCCTACTAAACTGGACATTATTAAGAGTTGGATGTAAAGGACTGTATATATGAACTGCATTAAAAAACAAAAACAACAACAACAACAAAAGAAAAAACAACAACAACAAAAAAACAACCTATCCTGAGTGTGCATCACCCAGGAACACTTCTGGGTGCCATCTCCAGAGCTCTTGCCCATAACTATTGTACACATGGACCAGAGTCTCTTTTAGCATCTTCCAGCTGGGAACTGGTGTCCTGGGATAGGCCACAACACAGGGGATCAAGATGGAGATGGAGGACACCAGTAATAGGGAGATAACTAGACAAATGTGAAGGAAATTTTTCATTTAATTATTTTTTGAATCTTTTTCACTGCTTACATAAACATTTCACATCCACTGTAGATGTTTCTTATCTCAGAATTTCCCAGAAAATGGAAAGAGGGAGAACCATACTGAGATATTGAGATAATTTTGGGGCAATAGGGTGACTAATGGTGACTGAAGGAGTCAGGAGCTGTTCCTGCAAGACTGGTGCCTACAGCCTGGCCCCAGTGTATGACCAGTCTTCCACCTCATCACCTCCAATACCCTGGAAAACCCTTCCCAGCTAAATTTTCAGTTCTGCCTAGCAAACAACTGCTTTTACATGTTTGAATTCCCAGTGAGTCATCCTTACAGGTTTGTGGAACTCGGGAAAACTGTTGATGTTTCACCTTTAGAAAATCATTCTACCTTTTTTTAGCCAATTTGTAAATTAAAATTGATTTGATGTAAATGGTCAATCTCATTTAAATCCCTAATCCCTGCTGAGATCTGTGGAACAGAGCTATTGTCATCTGGAAGCCAGGGAAGGAGAAGAATTTGGAGGTTTTAGAAGTGGAAATATTTTATACATCTGTGAGATATACAAGGCTCTCAGCATGTGTTACTGCTTCCCTGTGATGTCTGGCAAATGTTGCAGGCACCACTTCTAACTGAGGCTTAAAAACAAGGAAAGAAAAGAGAAAACTGGCAGGTTCTGAGGGCAGACTACACTCTGTGTTAGTGTGGGACCAGCACCTGTCTTGGGATGTGCAGGAATGGCTGCATTTCCAGCACTGCAGCCTTGGGAATGGTCTGGAAGCTGGAGGTATTTCTTGGGGTTGAGGAAAAGCCTTGGAAGGTGCATATTCCCTATGCTATCCTAATGTAGGTGGCCTTGCTGCCTCCTCTCTGGTTTTGGGATTGAATGACCAGTCCTGTAATCAGTCACTTCAGACTGATACCCCTGAAATAATCTGATAAAGCAAAATCTTACAAACCCTTGTATTTTTCCCTCCTGCTTTTCTTGCTGAAAGGCCCATTGGGACTCCGAGGGATGGGAATGCAACTGAGATCAGAAAATTTATAGAAGTTCATTTACATCCATTTGGTTTTGTGTCAGCGTGGTCCATCGATTCTTTTTCCCTCACTTGTGTGCATTCCATCAGCATTTATCAGGGAACTATCAGATCTTCTCTCAGCGTTTATTTTGCTGGCCTGAATGAACCAGGTTCTTGCATCCTCAAGAGCTGGCTCAGAGTCATACCTGGCAGTCCAGCAAATGCAGCAGGATGGCCACACACAGGAACTTATCACTAGAACTACTCCAAAAACATTCTTGGCATCGCATCATGGCTCAAAATCCTCTAAGACTGCTGCGCATGGCTCAGTTGCTCTTCCACCAATGTACCCCTAACCTGTGAGCCTCAGCTTATCCCAGAAATCATCCCTGCTCATCCCAAAGGGCAGATGCTCCATTTTATCCTTTCCTGCTAATCCAGTCCCAAATTCCATGTAGGCAGCAGAGTGAATTCTTGTCCTGATGATGTTTTTAATTTTGTGCTATCTCCAAACTCAGTTAGCCTGGTCCCCCTCCCCAAGGCCATTCCCTGGAATCTTGCACAGATAGTGTCAGGAGCAGTCTTTGGGAAATGCTCCAGGTAACCCCTTTCTAACACAATGTCTTTCCTGTTAATGCAATCTGTTTTCATTTCCACCTATGGCTCATTCCTTATCAACCTTGCTGGTTTTCTACTAATCTCCACTGCCTCCACATTCCCTGATAATTTCCCATGTGGTGCTACATCAAATGCTTCACTGAAGTCCATAAAGATGAGACCTAGTGCATTTTCTTTGTCAAGAGAATCAGTTATCCTATCACAGAAAGAAATCAGGCTAGCATGGCATGTCAAAGCATTGGGCAAAAAAGAATTTCATCATTCTATTTTCCATTTATATCCTCTCTTGCAAATTATTTAATTGAAGTTTTATATACTGGTTTTCCTCCAAATATCATCTGAAGCCTGTACATTGTTGAGATCCAAAAATAAGGCTTTGGCTGGTGAAAACATTGTCCATCCCTTTGTCTCTATTCCTGTCTCCATCTGGACAGATGGAATAACCCTTCCTAATCGCAGCCCACTGAGCACCTCAAATCTTGTTTCTACTTGAGACCAGGTAAATTCTTACAGTTTGATTTCTGTGGCCATCCAGCCTCTGTCCCACACTTTTCTTGTAAACCAAGACACAAACACTCATTTTTGGGGTCATCGCTTGACTATTTCTACACAACCCTCTCTGTATAGTCTCAATTTCTTATGACTCGATGATGCTTCTGTGTCCCTTCCAACTCAGACTATTCCGTGATTCTGTGATCCTGTCTTCCTACCCCTGGAAAGCCTTGGTATGTCTTATAATTTTCCTTCCAAAGTCTATTTTGGCAGAGGTTTTTCCACTTACTTTATCCTTACATTTCCTGAATTCCTTCAAGCATCTAACTATATTTCTAGGACTTAACATTTATAAAAAACTCCAAGTTATGCAGCCTCTGTCTGTGCTTCTGTTCCCATCTACAAAGCAGCTCAGTTCATTCATTTCTAAAACCATCTGCTTCATCTGATAAGCCCCTGCCACGTACAAGGGGGAGTTGAATTGGCCTCTGTGCCTGCTCTCACACAAGTAAACAGGAATAAGGGGTGCAGGAACAGCACCACAGCCTTCACACAGGTTCTGCTGCTTGCCCGAGGTGCCAGGGACCTTCCCTACCATTTTAAGACAGTTTTAGTATTATTTTTGAGGTGGATCCACCAAGCCAGATAATAATTTATTTGGATTTTATGCAAGTTCCGAACAGCTCTTCCTGAAATCCACTGTATTGATGAAACTCAGAAGGCTCTTCAGTAAAAAAACCCACAATATTTGCACTCTAAGTTTCAATATGGGGATGAAGTAGCATTAGAAAAAGAAAAGGAAGGAAAAAAAGACTTAGCTCATGTACCCAAACACTGTAATACTACAGCAAACACAGATCTGTCACTGCTGAGAACAAAATAATGACGAGTAGCCAGGATTGCACAACTACAAGAGATTTCATTCTCTAATTGTCAAAAAGCATTAAAGATCAACTATTTATTGTGTAGGAGAAGGAGGGAGAACAGACTTCAGTGCCTCCCTTCACCAGAGGTTGTCCCTAATTGACATGCATGGATTGCAACCAGAGGTTACTGAGCGAAATTTGTTTGCATTTATTAATCAAAAGGAGTCAAAGGCGCACAAAGATATCATCAAGGCTCCCTTGTGCTTGGGGAGGCTGACAACTAAAATTCTTGATGAAGTGTTTGCAGAATGTTTGCAATCTGTTCACAGCCTTTTTACTTTGCAGGTGCAAACCTTTCTATCTGTTACATCAAAGAAACAATTGAAAATTAAACATAGTAAACATCTCCGTACAGGTTTTAATCTCCCATTTCCACAGGACAAAGGGAGTGCTATAATTAATTTCAAAGCAATGTTTGAGTTCTCTCAATATTCATTTGGGCACATTAGCATGTCATTAGCTATGTTTTAAACACTGATCCTTATTTCCTTCTCCCACACACCTTTCTTCTAGCCCTTTTGTTAAAAAAAAATAAAATGAAATAAATAAATGAGAAAGTTGTACTTCCTGGGAGATGCCTTTAATGCTAAAGCATCCATGCATAGATAATTATCTTGCTCAATGAAATAGATTGGGGGAATAATGTATGGCTTTTGAGGTAAAGCAGAGGCAGCAGAAAATAGATGAAGAGAAATAATTCTTTTCAGTGATGTTAAGAACGTGCAGGGGCAAAGCCACTCTCACCGAGTTTTGCTATCATGCCTCGTGAATAATGTATTTTATTATATCCATTGTGGTTATCTTTTAATATGTTAATAACACTTCTAACACTCTTCCCCCCCTTGTTCTTTTATGTAGTTTTAAAACTCTTTCTTTTATTAAGATGTAACAAATGGAGATGCAATCAATAGATACTTATTATGTTGGTAGCTAACTAGTAAAAGGATTTTCTTGTAAGTTTAATTTTAAACACAGATCTGTTTGAACAATGTCTACAGGGTAATTTCAGCCATCTATCTGCAGCATTTCCTGTAGCATTTCCGAGCTAACTCCTAATAACATCCTCCCCCTTAGGTATATTAATTTTATACATCCTGAACAGGAGATTGAACAGTCCTTAAACAGCCACGCAAGGTCACTGACACTAACAAAAATAGAACCTTTCATTGTGCTTTTATCAAGCCATGCTGGCATTTATATTAGCCTGTGTGGGCCTGAACAGCACGGATATTTGCTGGAGTTTAATATACAATTGTTTTCAAGAACCATTCAGCTCAATTTGTATTGAAAATATTACTTGGGAAACAATGAGCCTTTCAGATGTTTTGGCCGTCTTTCAGCCAAAGCTATAATTTCAGTGTTTGGAGGGAGGTATGAAAAGTGCCATGAATGTAGCCAGGCTGCCAATCACAGGGGAAGGGCAGCAAAACCGAAACTGTCCAACCCAACAAGGATCACTGATGTGCTTCTGCTGCCCCTCTCAGCCATGGGCAACACATTCCTGAAATCCCTGTGCTGAGCATCCCCTGGTGACCCATCCAGCCCCTGATAGACAATGGATCTCCCCAAAATCTGTTCCCTGGCCGTACTCCAGCCTGGTACAGGGGCTGCCTTTCCTCCTGTGAATGTGGTGGCAATTCCCCCCATTCGAGGTGTCATGCCAAGCTGGCAGGCAACACTCCCACACCTCCTCACCAATCTCCCTGTACCAAGAACCAGCCTGGGCTTTGAAACTCCACAGAAACACAGAATGGTTTGAGTTGGAAAGGATCTTTAAAGATCAACTCATCCCACCTCCTGCCATGGGCAGGGACAGCTTCCAGGTTGCTCCAATCCCTGTCCAACCCGGCCTTGGACACTGCTAGTGAAAAATGTCCCTGCCCATGGCAAGGGGTTGGAAATGGATGATCTTTAGGCTCCCTTCCAACCCAGGCTATTCTATGATTCTATGATTCCAAAAGATCCCTCTGGAACCTTCACTTCTCCAGGTGATTACAACTGGGCCTGGCACAGCAAGAGCACTTGAATGGGGACCTTACAAAGGAGTGCAGGGTAGTGAGTTGGCAAATTTCCTCGGGGTAGTCAAAGGAAGAGGTGGGTATTTCATAATTACTTAATTACTGAACATCTTCACTCTCATCTCAGGCTTTTCAGCAGGAACAAGGAAATGCACATGAAAATGCTAATTAAGCCTGGATGGAACAAGAGGAGGGACTCAGTTGTCATCTGAACTATAGGAATTTTGAACTCTCTGAGCCTTCCTGTGTGGCTCACAGGGAGGAAGGAGGGAGTAAGTGTTTAACAAGATGAAAACACCTTCCTGAGTGTCAGTGAGTTTTGTTAAATACTCTTAAGTATTCCCATTCTTACTGACACACTTGTAGGATAATTAAATGAGTGGATGGTCCCCTAACAGCCATCTTCCTATTACCAAGGATTTTACTGCAAATAGAAGTATTCATAAGTATAATGAGGATCAGTTGACTCAATACCAGGCACAGCCCCCTACACAGGTTGATCTAAAGTTTTGCTGCAGCAATTTTTCCAGTCTGTCTCTGCCTCTACCTAAAACCTTGCTGAGTTTGCTCATCTTCGGGAACATCCAAAATCAAGGACAGCTGACCATGCAGACAAAGCTTTGAGTGGACTCTTATTTTTATCAGAATTGTTCTGCCCAGCCCTCTGAATAGGGTCACCCAAGTGCTCAGAAGACTCTCAGGAGCCCCCAGACCTGAGCTGTCCTTGCAGCAGCATAACCCTGTGCAGCTGCACACAAATGAGGGCACAATTGCTCCCTTTCCTCCTTCCAGCATCCCAGGTTCAGGTGACTCTCATGGTGATCCAGACTTCTGGTGATCAAACAGCAGCTTGCTCCAAACATAGTACTTGTTGACAAGACAGGGAATGCCCATTCAAATGGTTTCTTCTCCATGCAAATATCACCTCCAGCACCCAGGTCTGCTTGGGGCTCCTTGGCAGAAATGTGCTTGTGAAAGGCAATATCCAGCAGGAAACACGCAGAAGCGTGAGAGTCTCAGTGTACATAAAGACACACAAATATTGATATTTGTGTGCACACATTATCTCTCAGAATTGGATTTTTCCACTCAGGGCCAGCACGCATTTCACAGATGTATTTGCTTCTCCTGATGTTATAGACCTTAATTACAAAACCTCAATTTTCATACATTCTATTCATTTTCATACTGAGTGGAAGCAAATGAAATTGTCTTTTTTCTTTTATTTTTTGCACTCAATGCTGTGATGAAATGAAATTAAATATGACACACTTCTGAGACAAACACTTAGCCTCTTCAAAACAAGAGGACTGCTCCAGGTCAGTGTTTTAATAGTGTGAGGATGCTCAAAGCTATCTTAACAAGTGTTTCACATGGCCATACTGACCCCTAATTCGAGCTATGAAGTTGTGACAAGAATCTTCCATTCTAATTTAGAAGAAGAGAGGAGGAAACAAACAAAACAAGCGCCAGGTCTCCTGCTGCAAAGCGAATCACTGAAGTAGGAAGCACTTCTGGAGGGTCCTCGAGCAATCCCCCTCCCGTGCCCACCTCCCCTGCCTGGGACAGCACCCACTGTTGCTGCTTGCCCAGACCGGTTTTGAGCTGGGATCAAGACCTCAGGTTTATTGTCAGTTCTGGCATTGTCTTCTGTAAAATTGATTGCAACACGCAATGTGAGGCTTTTTATGTCATTCATGCTCTCTTCCTACAATTTATTTCAAAGGCCAAGTTCTAAAATTTCCAACCTCTTTCAAATTGTCTTCTTCTTCCTTCCTTCCTTTTCCTTGTTTTCCACTGCACACACCCTGAGGCTGACTGTCCCTTCTCCAGTTTACACCACCACTGTTGCTGGGTGCCTACCCCCAGCCAATTATCAGCTGCTTTGTTCTCTCCAAAAAGGCTCCATTCCAGCCTGTTATTCCTTCTGTTTCAGCAGTCTCCAGTGACTTTGATTGCTCACCTGAAGAGTAATAAAATAGCTTCTTATCAAGGCTTTAAAAAAGAATATACCTTGACATGGTTATTTAAGATTGAAAAGTCAGGGGGGCAGAAATAATTATTTTTAAAAGGAACAGAACAAAGTCTCTTTACACAGACACATGAGAAACATGGGCTACTCCAGCAGAAAAATACCATCAAGACTGAGTTTATAGGGACTACAGGTTTGTAACTGCAATTAAAATATGAAGAAGAACATTTGATAATAACAAAACTCAGACTGCACAGTAATTAAACCCAATCTACTGAGAGGTGAGTCTACAGAACCGCAGTAACAAGGTACAAAAGTTTATGAGACACAGATCTAATTAACCTAAGCTGTGCAGACAACCCCATCTGAATGCAAACCATTCCCAGTTGCTACTTCCTCGATCCCAGAAGCACTCCCAGAGCCCAAGGACACTGAAGAAGAAATTCCTTGGGTTGCGGCACATCTACAGCAGCAGGAAGGGAAATGATGGTGAACTCAAAGCCAATTTGCTTCTGATGTTAACGCAAAGCAGGTACACTGTCTCTGAAGGAATCAGTGTGTGAGAACCACCCTTAGAGTAAAGATTTTCTTCCTAATGTCAATCTACAGAAAATACACCATTTCAGCTTAAGGCCATTCCCACTTGTCCCACCACTCATCACCCATGTCCCTGTCAAAAATCCTTCTCCAACTTTTATCCTTTTTTCTCCTTTTTGAGAAGACAGTCTAGGAGAGTCTGGGGAGAAAACTAAAACCAGGAAAAGTTTGGGAAAAATACCTACCACTTAGATAAATCTTTTAAAAGACAAACAAATCCTCAAGTCTAATATTTATAAGCAGAGAGTTAAATTTTTGGAGCTTCACATGGTCAGCAGCCCCAGAGGAGCAGAGGGTTCCTCAATTCCAAGTGTGTCCATCAGTGTTTTTCCAAGGAGCTGCTAAGCCAAAGGGCTGCTTATGATGGGCTGATATTTACAGCAGAGTGGTTGCCACATAAACCCCATGGTGGGACTGCATTGTTTGTTTGTTAAGTGTTTCTTTGTTAAGTGCTCAGACATCCAGGGTGAGGAAGGACGTGAATAAATGACAATAAAATGCATATGGAACGGAGCACAATGGGAGTAGTTTGCAGTTTATTTCTGCGAGTCAATAACTATTTTTTAGCTGTAATTTTTAGTCTTTATTATTCCAAGATACCATTATTTGTTAGTAGGTGAACTAGGCAGGGCTTCGCGAACCATAATGCAATGATGCTGTCACGTTGTTGTGGCATTAATCAGAGGATCTAATTTTATGTGTAGTCCAAACATCAACAAATCTTTTTTAAAGGTATCGAGTTTATTGATTTTAAGACATATTGTTGCTCTTGGGACAAAGACACAGGAAGGTTCTACACAGATGTGCAGCAAAGAAATGGGTGTAATTACCACCCCCTTGTGTTTACAATGCATGTTGGCTGTGCTGGTGCTCCATGTGAAGTCAGGAGCTCTCCCACTGAATTCCACAGAAGTAGCTTAGAGCTGTGTAAGGGAATTGTTCCAGAAATGCTGATCGTTCTACCTGTTAGAGAAAGAAATGAGCAGGCACAGAGCACTTAAATGTGGAAGTTCTGGCTTTGGCTCCTGAGATTACCAGGAGTTACCCAGGATCAGTTGTTCAATGTGGGTCTGAAATCTCTCGTGTGACCATGTGGAACATACAGTGTGCTCTTGCTTTTTCTTTAATTTCTAGACCAATTTCTTCTTCAGCCAATCCTTTTCTCTTACTATTGATTGTAAGATGTCTCACCCTGGGACTCCAGACTATCTGGTGTGTCCAGGGATTATTGCAAATGACAGCTAAAACATAACAAATTGATCATTCCTGGAGTTTCATTCAAAAAGCTTTTCTCTTAAATGTATGCAAGAATAGTATGTGTCTAAAAGGATAGGTCAGGACAAAGGGTATTCCCCACTTTTCTACAGATGGTGAAGTGAAGTCAAATAAGATAATTATTTCACAAAGTTCATAAATGGAGGGCCACACTAAAAATCCCCAAAGTCTCTCTGTTTCTGCAAATTGATTCTTCTTGCTGAACTCAAGCACCCTGGGTGGAAGGGCTGACAGAAGGGATGAGGGGAGAGCACACACTTTCTGAGACATCTTCTCAACCTTCTCAACCACTTCCAGTTTTGACCCCAAAAATGTATTTCAAATGATTTTGGTTCTTATTTCAGTGAGGAAACACTTTCAATTCAGGCTGGAAAGAACCATTAAAGAAGTTAAATGCATTTTTATTTGTTTGTTGAGCTTTCAAATACATTTTTCACTCTCTCCCTGTGCTGCTGCCAGCAGGACACACCAGCACTCTGCCATGGGATTGTCTCCCCAGACAAATTGGCTTTCCTCCCTCAAATGCTCCCCTCCATACCTGACACCAAAACTCTCTTATCAATATTAGGAAGGCTTCATGGAACTACCAGTGAGGATGATAATAGAATGAACTTCAGGAGCAACATGATGAGTATTATGGAGAGCAATCTCCTTAACTTTATTAAAGGACATCACTTGCAATAGACTTAAGCATAATCCTTCTTGATGTTTTTTAATATTGGTAGGAACCACTAAATGCATATTTTAGGTTCCCATGAAGACTTTCACGGCTTTCTTTGCCTACAGTGCCCTGAAACAGTTCCTGCTGTGGATCCCCTGTGGTGTCTCCAAATAAACTGCTCTGTTCTGACCATGCTACTACAAGGTACCACAAGATGATAAATCACACTGGCAATTGTTTTTTTTTTACTTACAAGTGGGTTTTGTTATTGTTTTTTCAAAATTAAAAACTACACAGAGTTAAATTCAATCCTGCAAACAAAAATGTCAAAACTTCTCAGGATTCACTTAGAAAGGACATGTCTTCATTGGGGGACTTTAGGACTGCTCCAAATCGCAGTACTAGCAAGTAATGACAGAACAAGGGGGAATGGCTTAAAACTGAAAGAGAGTAGGTTTGGATGGGATATTGGGATGAAATTGTTCCCTGTGAGGGTGGGGAGGCCCTGGCACAGGGTGCCCAGAGGAGCTGTGGCTGCCCCTGGATCCCTGGAAGTGTCCAAGTCCAGGCTGGATGGGGCTTGGAGCAGCCTGGGATAGTGGAAGGTGTCCCTGCCCATGGCAGGGGGGTGGAACAAGATCTTCTTTAAGGTCCTTTCCAATCCAAACCTTTCTGTCATTCTGTGACCATACAAATGGCACCTTTTCCATCTCCTTAGGCTTTCTCATAGACCACTGGGCTTTAAGATTCATTCCACTTTCAGCCTACAGACACAAACCTCATTTCCATAAGGCATCATAATCTTCTCTGTGTTTTTCCTTATCCCCATATGCTAAGGACAGACAGTGAGGATAGGGGGAGGATGGAGTCCCCTGCTGCCTCTCTTGGAAAGCCCTGTTACCACACAGACTTTCTTTACACTCTCCCTGCTGCTGAGGTCTCCATACTGGGGTTTGAGAGCCCCGCTGTGTTTGTGCACCCCTGGCCAGGGACCATTTTTCACTCCTTCCTGTGGCAGAGGAGTTTGTAACAACATCTGTGGTCTTCAGGAGAAATTCTTGGGGAAGGGCTGGCTTGGGGCTGTACGCTGAGCAGGATGAGAAGCAGGCGTTGTCTGTAACCTGCCTGGCAGAGGAACAGAACAACTGGGGTGTAATAAGATTATTACAGCCAGAAGTTATTCTGTTGAGATAAGGAAGAATTTTAATGACTTTGGTAAAAGGTATCAAGCCATCATTAGCCAGTCAGCCTGACTTCCCGAGCCAGCTGATTCTGCAGACGTGGGATTGCTTTGCTTAGAGGCTCCCGGACAGCTCCATGATACCGTGTGACTGAAAGGGGAGATAAATCTCTCAATCTATTTTTCTTTTTTTTTCTTTTTTTTTTTCTTTCAATACAATTGCCTTATTACAGAATTATGTGAGGAATATGCATGGTACTTCCCAAGGGTTTTGCTTTTCCCAATAGCAAATGTCTCACTCAGTGTTTGGGCAGAGCGGTTCTCTGCTAAATTGCTCACAATGCAAGCTATTATAGAACAGAGGGACCCTGTGGGTATGATTGAAATTTATATGCACAGAACAATCAAGAATGCCAAGTGCACTGGATAAACTGTAGGTAGGTGGCAGAAGGCAGATAAGCAGCCTAGGAGGTTTAAGTTACAGGATCTTAAGCTGGAGAAAGATTCATCCTATAATTTACATTACAACCAGTTTCATTTGTAGAATGAATAATGGAAAGCTCCTACAGATAAGTATTTGAGGTCCAATCCTGGGAGGTGTCGAGCACTCAGCTCCCACTGAAGTCAGTGTTCCAGGCTTTTTCCAGAGTGTCTGTGCAGCTTGGGGGAGGTAACTTGTTGGTTAATAGCCACTGCAGATCCCCGAGCAGGGAAGCAGGGCCCTCACAGCACAGCTCCTGCTCTCCCCACCTAACGTCAGCCTGCTCTGAAAGAACTCTGCATCCTAAGGATATAAATCACTACATAAAAAAGTACAGAGTGAATGATTCATTTACTTTAAAGACACCAATCAAAACATTAAGTGTTCCTACAGGAAACTATCCATTTTCCTTTGGCTGAGTAGTCAGGCAAGGATTTATGCATATTTGTATTCATACATAAATTCCTCTGTTCAAATCTAACTAACTCTAAACCGGCAAATCTCCAGCCTTCACTCCTTTCCATGATCTCAGATCTTCACAGGACAACAGCATTTAAAAAGTGATGCACCACAGGTATCCTCAGACCTGCCTGGCAGCTCCAGCCCCCTCTGCCCCATCTCCTGTGACCAGAGGGATGTTGATGCACATTTCCCAACGTGTCTCAGGGCTGAACATGGCATGAGGTCCAATCCACTTAAAAAAATTATTCTGATTCATTGCATTTGTGGGGGTTTTTCAGAAAGTTAAACTGACAAAGCTCTATTTCCCTACAGCTTCAATATTTTCCTAATGACTTAACTGTCCCAAAAGCAACTCCAACTAAAAGAAAGTATTCAAAATTGTATCCCTACTAAAGATGAAAGAAGGCGAGCATTGAGTTGGAAGAATGCCCTCAAGGTGCAGTAATTTTATTTAGAGTTGAGTTCTGGTTTATGTGAACCCCCAATTTTGAGGCAATGGGTTTGCAGTTAGCAGCTATGGGTTTGATCCTAACCTAGACCCACATGTTATTAAATAAAGCTGAGAAATATCCATAAGCAAGGCATGAGAAATTTAATGTGCTCTTAATAAATAATTATTAATTGAATTATGTCATTTGGATGAAACATCGGCATTTCCTTCCAGTGTGCATTAGCATCATAAAAAGCTGCTTGAGAGGTACCGAAACTCCCGCAGCACAGCGCATTACACATCCTGTATTTAACATTTACACAGCGATATCTGGGGGAAAAAAAAAACCCAAACCCATTCCTTACAAATCCCAGAGCTGAAATGACACTCTCCCATCTGCCCCACGGAAACGGGGCCACATCTGAGGCACTCTGGAGGGGTGGGAGGCAGAAGGGCCCACAGAAAACTTGCGCTGGGCAGAACAAAGGCGCAGGAGCAGCGGCGGGGAGCGAGCGGCAGCCGGGAGAGCGCGAGCACAGAGCACAGTCCATAAAGCCACAATGAATGGTAATGACAGGCAATAAAATACCCTTTTAAAAATCCAGTAAAGGATAAAGGCTGTAGGCTGCAGCACTGACTGGCAGTGCTGCGGCTGCAAAACATCAGCAGATTAGCATAAAGCATGGCAAGAAAGTACAACTAAAAATTATTCAATCATACCAAATGCTTGCAGGGAATCTAGGCCAAGCAAGCAATCAAAATCAAATAGAAACAAGGTATATGTAATCCCACAGTAAAAAGATTGAGGAACTGTACATTGCCAAGACATTTTAATACTCCTTTAGCCCCCAGTTTTTGAAAACCATTAATAGAGCTATAAAAAGTGAGGAAAGCTGCACAATGCAGTTCAGACCAACACGGGGGTGTAATTCTACACCGACGTAGCACCAGCGTTAATATAATCTCTCTCATGTTACACAAGAAGCTCAGCAAGAGCATCATAAAATGCAATATGTGTTTTCTCTACAAGCTTAAGTGTCTTTTAGCATAATTATTCCTGATGCTTCAGTTATGGGAAGGAACGCTACCAATCTAAGCAGCAAGAAGATATTTACTTGCCCTAAAGGTGCAATTACATTCTGGAAAATGGCTCTTTTTTTAATTCAATGATCTACTCCTTTTGCTTGTTAGGGGTCACACACTGCTAAGACCAAAGTCCTTGGCATTAGGTGTTTGCTCCTTAAAAACCTTAAGTTCTGTACGCTGAGGTTTGTTTGTTTAGCCCTCCTGCTTTTTCTCTGGGTTGTTTTATTTTCAGCTCCTGCAGCTCTAGGAGAGTGAGTGATATCTGTTGTGGCACATGGAAAATCATGAGATCATAATTTAAATTCCAAACACTAAATCTTTGTGCTGAGGATGCTCAAGGCAAAAAGGCCACTGAGTGGCTTTCTCTGTTGAATTCACAGAGCTACCAGTTAAGGCAAAAAAACCCCACCAAAAACATACACAAAACCCAAACCAATCTTTTATTTAAATTTTAATTTCAGCAGATTTGAAATCATCAAGATTTATCCCATCGAATCTCTCCAAGAAGAGCCAAATCTTCCCATGCAGGCTCTGCAGTGAGCCCAGCTCCCCTGGGACACATCTCCTGCCTGCCAGGCAGCATCACTGCTCAGTGGTGACAGTGCTCCCTCTCTGGTAACAGTCACCAACCTTACCAAAACTGCAAGTTTTAGTAAAAAACTCTCTGCTGCACGGCTGGGAGCCATGGGGAGGAAACCTCAGGCTCCACTGACAAGGAGAGGGAAGGACAAGGGAAAGAGCCCCTTCATTTGATTCTTTCCCTTGCTGTTGACTTGCCCAATGGAGGAGTCTGGGATGAGGGATGTCAGAATTTCATGGCCCAAGTGTAACAAATTCTACCACCTTAAATCACATTTTCCAGTCAAACAGTTTCTATCACAACACAATGATGAGGTGAGCATTCCCTGGCATTAAAGTCAACTCCTCATCTGGGGAGCCCTAAGCCTCATGGATAAAGAAGGGGCAGATTTTTAAGGAGTAAACTTACTTTAGTGTAGCTGAAAAGAGGTAGGACTTTTCCCTTCTGGATGATGTTCTTTTTGTACCACAAAGATCCTCTGGTGTGTAAAATCCATGACTATAACAAATACACGGCAAGCGCTGCTTTTATTAAATGATTAAATGTTTCAGCATCTCCCCTGAAACTGCGTGCTTCAGCAAGAGGATTTTGGAGGAACATATGCAAATGGAAACAATATTAAAATAATTCCTTAGTCCCCTGCAACCATGTGCAGTGATTTAACACTATTAAATAGCAAACCCTTTTTTCATTTCAATATTTATCTTCAGTTTTTCTCAAGGAAAAAAAAAAATTAAAAAGCGCCTGTACTTGATTCTCTGATTTTATGCAACTGAGTAAAAATTATTGTGCACTAAGCAAAGAAACTTGTAACTCCCAGCTAAAGCCAAAGTCTCTGCAGAAAACATGGATCTGGTCCAAGGAGCTGTGGGCAGGGGAAGATGGAGGCAGAGTCTCTTGGTGGGTCTCCAGCTGCCCCATGGCTTGGCCTTGTGGAAAAGACCTGCGCTTTTTGGGATTGCTGAGCTCTGGGAAGCACAAAGGGCACTTCACCAGAGTGCTGGGGGGTTGCAAAGGCCCTTCAGCAGCTGTCCCTGCTCATTCCTTGAGTCTGAGCACAAGCTGAACGGAGCCCAAAGCCAATCCTGCCCCACCAGGCTGACGCCCAAGGGTGAGCCCGGCGCCCCAAATCTCTGCATTGGTGCCTCCCTCACTGTATACTCTTATCCACCAGGGCAGCTACAGGCACCTCAAAATGCCTTTGCCTCTGGCTGGCAGCGGGTTCAGAATAAATGCGGGCACAGCAAAAAAATCCATGTGTTCCTTAACCCAGTTCCGAGGAGCAACTCGTCACCACCTTCAAACAGCCTCTCCTTGGCAGCCAGGGCTATTCCCAAAGGTTGGGTAACGGGCAGGAGAAAAGGGTTTTTCACAGCAAACCCGGAGTGAGAGCGGTCAAAAGGAGGCGTCCAGGCTGTTAGGTTTGAATGGCACGTGGATAATGGGCAGGAGAGCAGGCAGAGAACTCTGCCTCCTTCCCTGACACCGACTGTTCGGCGTTTGTGTGGCACTTCAGCGCTGCACTTAGTTCATGCTTTACCGTAAAGTGCCGCGTTTTAACTGGAGAGGAAACGTGCAGCAGCTTTCATGCCCCTGCTGTGCAACTGTGGGCAAGTGCAGCCTTTGAAATGGCAGCCTCTGAAAGCAAGGAATGTTGGTTGTATGGAAAGGCTTTCTGGCACAGGAGTGCCGATTAGCAAGGGAATAACAGAGAATTAAAAGAAGGAACTTAAGTCGCTCTTGTCAGGCATTCCCCTTTCTTACCTCTCGCAATATGGACATGTAACTGTGTCTAGAAACGAAATCTGGGATGGGGGATGTTGGTCACAAAAGGAAGTTTTAATAATACAAGCCCTGGGCACAAGATAAAAACTTGTAATTTGATGGGTTTTGCATGCACATGGAGTTGTGGCCATGGTTATGAACACATTTACACAATTTCCAAGAAAACAAAGAAGTTGGGAACTGAAAAAAGAACCCTCTCCTTTTGACTATTCAAGGTCTATGAATGAAGTTGGGAATTTGCACTCTACCTTATTCATTAAAATAGAAACTGCCATCACTTTAATGAGCAGCCTGAGGGTGGACAAAGTGCCTTGAATAGCTACGCACCAGAGAGAACTTGGCATCCTCGCTGAAACATAATGTGGGATTGCAATTGTGGGATTTTTCCAGTGAATACGAAGTGATCAAAGATAACACTGCCCCAAAAAGAATTAAAACAGTGCAACATTGCATCAAGTTACAGCCAATGTCAATCATTACATGCTTGAGTGCACAGGATCTTTTAAATAATGTTATAGACATGCTGTGGCATTCAAAATATTCACTGAATTTCAAATTAAAATGCAAAAGCATGTTCCCCACTCATCTGACCAGAATAGAGAACTCGAGGCACATCTTTCCAAATATTGCTCTAATGCCACATCATTTACCATCAGCTGGAGAACAGGCTAATTTTATGCAGAACTGAATGATGGGAGGACTGCCACATTAAATGGATTCTCAAAAGTTACCTTCGCCTTTGGTCCTGGGAGATGAGAAATTAGCAAAGACAAAGTTACAAAAGATTGGGGAAGGAGAGGACTAATTGCAGACTGATCACCTTTCCTACTGTGAAAGAAAAAAAAACCCTTGGCACAATGCAGAACTTGAACTCATCATTGTGTAGAGGAGAGTTTCTGGCATGGAATTCCAGCCCGAGCTGCTCGCTGGAAAAAAAAAAAAAAGAAAAAAAAGGTTGCTTTATTTACATGCTAAAGGGAACCACCTCCTCGCTTTGGGCTGCAGATAAGCAGCCTCGGTGGGGAAGAAAAAGAAAGGGAACAGTACACCATTCTGGAAAAGGAGAGGGTGGGAGGGAGTGGAGTAAAGACACATCAAAGGAAATATTTATAATATGCCACTGCAGAGGGGGAGACTGCAGAAGTCTTTTGCAAACATAACAGGGAGCTCGAAGTAATTTCAATTTCTAAAAAGGTCAGTGAGGAAATAGCAGAGAAAAACTTTACTCCAAGCCTAGAAATAGCAATAGAAGTATTGGAGCATTTAACCTCAAAACCTCTATGAAAACAGCATGAAATTCAGTCTTCAGGTGGAAGGAAAAAAACACCTTCAGTGAAGTCTATAGAAACCAACTACGAGCAGGATAATCTATGTGCTGTACAAGTGCAATTAAGTGGAGGATGCAGTAAGCAAATTTAGATCTCACAAAAACATGATCAACAGAAGTGAAGAGAACAAGTACACATCACCCACTACCATGTTATTTTTTTGCATAAAATGATCCAATTTGGCTCTAATTTTCAACACTGCAAGCTCATGGATTTGCACAAAGCTCAGATTAGCCCAGGATCTGGCTCAGAAGCTGACAGAAATTATCTAAATCTCAAATAACCTCACAGCATTTAAAGCCAGGCTCTCATGCTGGAGCCCTGGGCAAGCTCTGATGCCCACGAGCTGTCCTGGGGATCCCAGTGATTCCAAGAACATTCTAAATTCCCCTGAGCATGGGATCATCACCTTTTCTCTTTAACACCCATACTGCTTTCAAATCTATGAGTAATATGCAGCCTAATTTTGCTAAATGAATAGTAATTACAGTAATTCATGCCTGTAGCTGGTGCCCTTTTGTGGGAGGTTTTTTGCTGTGAGAGCCATTGTATCATCTCCTCTTTGGATCTACAGTTTCAGAACTGATCTCATGGAGCTCTGATAGATCAGCTCATTTGTTATGGCTCTGTTTGGGTAAGGGGTTTAATTATGTAATTTCACCATTTATTTTCCTGTGAATAAAACTGCATTTCATTGCATAGCATTTCATTCATTCGCTGACAGCTCAAGGTCTAGAATGTGTCTGAATTTGCTCTTTGATTTAATTGTTTATATGACGAGGTTTACTTCATAATACTTCATTACCCCCCAGATGCTGCAGCTCCCACACCTCAGCCCATGTGGACCTGCTGCCCACCACACCCCTCTCAACACCTGCTCTGTAGGTTGTCAGCCCTCCTGCTAAAGGACAAAAAAGCAGATTTGATGATCAAATCACCAAAGCAATGATAAAAACAATTTTTAAAAAACCCTCCAACAACAAAGTCAAAGAAAAATACACATTTCCCCTATATATTCAGAAAGAAAGAACATAATTCATTTTCTAAGATCCGCAAAACTGAAGATGCCCAGCTGTGTGCAGGGGATTTCTAAGGAGGTTCCCTGATCACTACCTGTGAGGATGGGAGAGTGTTGCAGAAGCAACTGGAGGGTGATGGAAAAGCTTTCTGGACCCTAAAGCTTTTGCTTTTTGCTCTTCGTTTGAGAGAGTAAACACAGCCTTATGCAGTCAGAAGCTATTTTTAAATTTCCTTATTCTATATTAAGAAGAATAAACAGAACACTACAAACAAAGCAACATGAGTTCTTTTAATTCCAATAAACAATGGGATTTATATTTAAGTGCGTATATGAATCCTCCACCTCAGGTCACAATTTAATCTCTCTTTAATTTAATGCCCAATTTAATCTCAATATGACAGCTAACAATTAAGAGAATGCATGTGGAGCCACTTAGTGTTTGATTGTATCGGCCATGTATTGATGGCGGATACGGGGCTGTTTTCCCGTAGATCATAAAACTTCAGAGCAAAAGATTGCACAGTTCAGAGAAATGTCTCCTGTTCTCAGCAGCTTTCAGGATTAGGACTTTAATGAGCCATGACTGGCTCATACCCATGCATGTGTTGCAAAACCCCTGTAGTTTTAATAACCTACTTAATTAGCTAAATGTTCCATAGTGGACTTTTTCAATGCAGTCCTTCAGGTATGACACACTCTTTTCTATACTTAAATCTCAGTCCAAAAAAGTAGAGTTTGTAATAAAGCCTTTGCACAAAGTGATCTTCCGCAAGCTTTGTTCCTTTATGCCATACACTAAGCATGGGTCAGAGGCTCCAAACAGCAGTGAGCACCATCCAGCCTTTGGCAGAATGTGGGAACAGCCTCCTGGGCTCAGACCTCCAGTCCATCATTTACTTGCTCTGCTTCCTTCTTGTAGCTGCTCCGCCTGGAGAACAGAAGGCTTTCGGGAGACCTCATAAAAGCCTTCCAACACCTAAAGGGAGCTTGCAAAAAGGTTGGGGAGGGACTTTGGATAATGGCATAGAGTGATAGGGCAAGGGGAATGACTTTAGGCTGAAGAAGAGTAGGTTTAGATGAGGTATTAGGAAGAAATTCCTCCCTGTGAGGATGGTGAGGTCCTGGCACAGGGTGCCCAGAGAGGTTGTGGATTCTCCATCCCTGGAAGTGTCCAAGGCCAGGTTGGACAGGGCTTGGAGCAGCCTCAGGTAGTGGAAGGAGTTACTGTTCAAGGCAGGGGAGTGGAATGAGATGAGCTTTAAGGTTCCTTCCAAGCCAAACTGCTCTGTAGTTCTGTGAAATGCACCATTTCCAACACTACAGGATAATGCAACACATAAGGAAAAACTTCTCACCCAGGTCATGCAGTGTAGAGATGCAATACATCTACAACAGTAGATACCCCACTTGGTACAAAAGCAAGGATGGGCTCTGCTCTGTGTTTGCCACATTCACAGATTTCCATCAGTTTAAGTGTTTTATAGAGTTAAATCCATGCACGTGCCTTACACAACCCAGTGCAGCAGGATTATTTCTAACACACAACTTTGCCTAGACCTTATTTGTCATGTTCCAGCATTCCTCAGTACAAACCTTAAAACCAAAATAAAATTACACTGCTGTTTTAAAAAAATCACACCCCAAGTAATTTTATATAGTAAACTATTTATTTTAAAACAAGATTAAATATTGCGCCTCACTGAAATATTTTCTCTTAGCAGAGAGCACTCAGATGGAAAATTTCATACATTTCAACTGATTTTTTGCCTGAATGGTTTTCACATATTTTTCGAAAACCTAGTTGTGTCAAATGATTTATTCTCCTCTAACAATACGGTACAAGCAGCTCAGAAGATGCAAGTGCTGAAATGGTTGACAGCAGTTGGCCAATTAAGTGCTCTCCAGTATTCCGATTTTTTTTTTTTTTT
>VZSR01000514.1:10930735-11005807 GCA_013398615.1 Brachypodius melanocephalos
TGCGGGAGGGCTCTGGGCATCCTGGGAAAGGCATCCTGTCCCCAGCGGTGGCCCCGGGAAGCCTCCCCGGCAGCGGATCACTGGAGGAGGTGATAACGGTGCCACCTGTGCCAGGCAGAGCCAGGCAGCTTCAAACAGCACAGCTCGGCTCGTTCCAGGCTGCTCGGGCTGCTTCTGGTGCCTCACAGCCCCTCAAGAGCTCTTGGGTACCATGAACACAAAAAGCTCTTCTTCAGAAACATTCTTCTGTCCCATGGAAGGAAAAAACCACTCCAAAATGTGATGAACTATTCTCTCTTCTATTACAAAGTGGTAAGAAAGGCATGGCTTTAAATACTGTACATAACTTGGAAGAAGTGTCACACATGTACAGTACATAAGCAGTGATAGCAGCAGAATTTTGTCTACTAAAGGACAGCATTCTGTCAACTGAAAGGAAAGAAAATCTGGTTTTATTTTCAGTTGATTTTTTTTCAAAACTTTAGATTTGTTTTACTAAAATAAAATCAACTTTTCAAGTTTTCAGAAAGCATATTCTGCCTTCCTTGTAGTCTTTTCTTCAGCCTTTCTAATTATCAAGTAGCTCCCAAAATATTTCTTATGCTTCTAGGGAGGAAAAGCCCCATAAATTTCAATTGTAAAAACCTAAACTCATATTTCAGAACCTTTCCAACTGCTGTCCTACTCAAATTCCTCATTAGGGAAGAGACACAAACACTTGTCAAGTGCGGTGAAGACACCAGATATCTGAAGGCCAGTGAGGAAGACAAAACGCTGTGAAGAATTCTGAAGTGATTTACAGCCCAGACCAAATTTATTTATTGCAGATTACTTTGTCTAATCCTTCTCCTGCTGAAGTTATCTCTGCCTCCAGCATCGGGTGTCGATGACAGAAGTATTACCACTACACATCAAAACATTGCCATAATTTCTCTCACAGATCTATACCAGTCACAACAGGTTGCAGTGATTTTTGCAGATAAAAACCTGCAAGAAAACTGGTTTTTTTTTTCTTGTTAGTCAGCTGGAGTTAAGTGACAGCCAGAATGAGCAGACACTCCTGGCAGTTTCAATGAGAGGCTCTTAATTATAAGTCACAAGAGTAGGGGTCATCTCCTCTGAGGCCAGGACATTTGAGTGCCTCCCTCTGAGTTACACCATTACAAGAAAATATGTTCATCTATTTAGAACTCCAGGAAAACAAATAAATGGAGTCAGCAAACAGGTTTTTCAAGGTATGAATTTTGAAAGTTACATTGAAAGGAAAGCCTGAATTGCAGCTAGTCTGTGTAAAAATGAAGAGATACTTATTAGCATTTAAGGATTACATCTTGAAATGCTACACATAAAACAGTGTCACCTCCTCACTCTGCTGTTGATATGAGTGCTGATTGCTCCTACAGGGAATAGCTTTGGTCATCTCCAGAGGCTCTGTTCATTCCCCCAGAGAGCTGGAGGGTGGGCTGAGTGAAAACCTTGCTGGGATTCTCTCCTTCCACAATCCCATCCCATTTCCAAAGAGAACCAACATTCCCAGCATTGCTGATGGACTCAGAGCACTTCATCAGCTTTTAGCCTGGTCCTTCCCTGAGCTGTAACTCCTAAAATAGGATTTTTCTACCTGGAGAAGAGAAGGCTCCAGGGAGAACTTAGTGCAGCCTTTCAGTACTTACAGGGACAAGAAAGATGGGGACAAACTTTTTGGCAGGGCTTGTTGTTGACAGGACAAGGGGAAATGGTTTTGAACGAAAGGAGGTTGATTTTAATTAGATGAAGGCTTTTTCAGGGTGGTAAAATGCCAGCACAAGTGTGTGAGAGGTGGTGGATGCCCCATTCCTGGAAACACCCATGGTCAGATTGGATGGAGATCTGAGCAATCTGCTCTAGTGGAAGGTGTCCCTGTTTATTGCAGAGGGATTGGAATACATGAGCTTCAAAGGTCCTTTCCAACACAAACCATTCTATGAAAAATGGGAATAACCACTTTAGCACTGAGGCTGGACTGCAGTCCAAGTGAGAGCAGCACTGGGAGAAATCTTTGCTGGGAATGCTGTCAAGAGCAAGGAGGACAAGTTTTGTGCTCAGGGGTCCAGGTAAGAGCTGGGTATAAAGTTCCTGAAAATAGATTTTCAATACATTTCACTCATTTTCTCCTGCTTTTGAAGTGTTCACTGTCACCTCCAGTGTATTCCTCACTCAATCTACCACAGACCAACACACGGTCCTTACTTCTGGGTACAGATTTATCAGGATTCCAACTTTGTCTGAGCAACATGATATATGCTACTAAATAAAGGAGAGATTGCAAATACAGGCCTGGGATATCGAGCATCATACTGTCCTCCTTTGTGAAAACAATTCAGCCAAAATTACATATATGGAAAAAAGCAAAGTTAGTCAGGATGATTTATTAATTGTACATAACATGCCTGAAGGCAGATTGGGAATGGAATTCAGATGGATGGACAGAGGAGGATTAAACCAATAATGGCAAGGCACGGCACAACTCCTTAGTCACAAATGATCTCATCACATAAAATTATTTTCACAGATGATATTTATACTACAGCAGGAACTGCCCGACAGTTCCTCTCTTAAACATTACAGAAACTGAAATACTGGTGTGATAATACTTTTATGCTTACCAGAGACTTTCTGCAAGTCTCTTTCATATCAAAATTTGACAACCAAGCACTTTATTCCTAAGTCTGACAGGTGCTCAAGTCATTTAATTGGGAAACTTGCTCTTTGCTTAAGTTCTGCCCCTTCAGGGATAGATGGGTTTTCCATATTGAAAAGGAAAACAAGAAAGGAACTAAAAAAGTGTGGAAAATTGCACAAGAGACCATTCTTGTTACCTGAAAACAAATGTTGGGCTTTCTTCTGAGTGATTTAAAACTTTCTGTTGTAAGACTTAATTTAGTTCATGATTTATAAATACTGGGTAGAAGTGTTCTGCACTGGTCTGGCTTGCCCATTAACTGGCCATGATGATATTTCCTGCATTTTCCCTGCATTGGCCCTTGCCAGAGATAGGTTGTTGCAATGAACAGCCCATGCTCTCATTCATCAAGGAAAGCCAAGAAAATGCTTTCCCTCAAAGCAGAATGACAGAGAGGAGGGGAAAGGATTGGTAGGAGAGCCATGAATGGTTTAGAAAAGATTTTTAATTTGTAAATAGCAGGAGACCCCAATCCCATTCCCAAATGCAAAAGTGGCCCTAGAAGTCCTACATTAAGGAAATCCTACATTAAGGAAATTCTACATTAGGGAAATTCTACATTAAAGCCCCTCACCCCTCCCAGCTGAGGTTTACACCAACCTGTGAGCCTCGAAGGGCCAAAGCAGCCCAGCCAATTCCTGCTCCAAAGAACCTTTCTGCCAACAGGAATGGGGCAAGACCAAAGAAGAGTTTCACATCAGTAATTAAACCTGAAAGGAAATCCACATTCTTTGAAGCTCCCGGGTGCACATGCTGCACTGTTTCCTTGCAATTCCCCTGTTCTGGTGAGGCAGAGGTGGGAGAAAGGCTGCAGATGCTGCCAGACAAAGAGCTGGTCCCTGTTACTGTTGCAGATGGTGGAAGCAGAATCCTCTTTCTTTTCATACTATCAATTAAGCAATGTTGCCAAACCCACATCAGCTTCTCAGTCAAACATTTCATTTCTCAGCAGTCTGTGTGAAGTTTGAGAGCTACAGTATGTTCTGCCAGCGGCCTCCAGAAAGCTGCTTTGCATTGTTTTGCCTAAATGGCTACAAAAGTGCTGTCAGAGAGACACTGTCAACTGCAGCTTTTGTGTTTATGTCTTTTTTACTTTCAAAAAAAGGAAAAAAAAAAAGAGGAAGAAAAAAGAAACAAAACCTTGTAGAGTTGAAAGAACTGATTTCTGCTTGTTTTATCAGTGCTTTTTACATTCCTTTGGCAGACACTGGATTTTCCTCTCTGCTATTCACAGTGCAAGCATATTCAATATTGAATAGACCTTTTTGACAGTTTTTGAACCTGTTCCATAAGATTCCAAATGCACTGATTCATGGGGATTTGCAAAGTTCCTACAACATTAAAAAAAGTCTACCCCGACTCAAGAATAGTTTTACATCAGGATAATTTAAAACTTCTGCTCCTTCATCTGTATGATTCCTCAGAGCCAGAAAGAAACACTTTCACAATGGATTTGTCTGCCTTGTGCACTGAGAGGGATACAACAGCAAACACTCACTGTCGAGAAGTCAAGAAATCTAATTATCTTATATTATAAAGGCTCTGCTTTTGTCTTCCAACACCTAAACAGGGGTAAAATTCTGGTCTTGGAAAGAATAGGCCATTGATTCTCATATTTTAATGAGGATCAGTGAGAAACAACCAGACATTCAAACACAAACTAAATTTTGTGACCATGGTTGTAGATTTTTTATTCACTGCACACTCTCATATTTTGAGTTTCCCAGCAGCCCGGGTATATTTTTTTCCTCAAGCATCCCCTCCATTCCCCTAATGCCGCTTCTCTAACAACCAAACCAATGCTGATTTTAGTTTAAAACTGCTCCTGTTTTCTTACTTCAGGAGTATTTCCAGCCTGATCCTCACTTTGGAAAAGCAGATGTGAATCTGTGTAAATTAATAAATGACAATAGTGATGATTACAGTAATGTGTTATGAGCTATTCTCAGCTGCTCCCAGACACATGGAGTGGTGGTTACATTTTCAATTCCACAGCCAGCATAAAGGAAATAAATAAAACAGTGGTTCTCAATTTGTTGTCCACAGATTCACTGGAGTAATTCCCACATAAAGCAGAGAAGTCTACGGTCACTGAGCACAAATTCAATACACAAGAGCCCACATGTTCTAGTGGAAATTTTCTTGGTAGCCCACAAACAAAAAAAGGATGAAAACCACTGAGGACTGAAGCACATACAAATAGAGCATTAGATCTCTCACACATGTCCTCCCGGGGAAAAACTCCCACAGAAAGCACCAGGAATTAAATCTATAGAAATGTAATACAGCTCTATGGAATTTCCTCTGAAGGCCTATAGAATTTAGTACAGCAGGGAGTCCTTTCCAGAGCCCTCTTTTTCCAGACAACTCACAGAAGGATATAATTCTAATGAATGGGATTAAAAAAAAAAAAAAGTAATAGATTGACAATAATCTTCTATTAAATTATTTCCCATAGAACTATTGACAGCAATAGCTATTAACATTATTTTATAAAATTGGAGAGATATATCGATCAGTGGAGCCATTCTGTCCTGTCACAGAGAATTCAGACGATTTATGTTGCTATTCATTGTTAGGCAAAGGGGTTTGTTCTTTTTCTTTTTTTTTTTAACATCTGGAGTCCCATGAATAATTACTTTAATTAAAATGAGAGACGATTTTATCTGTTCTCCTTGACAAGAACTTTGCCTCGTGCTACCTGGCAAATCCGCTACTGCCACCATGTAAATACTTCTCATGGATTTTTTGTGATTTAAGATGCAATTTCCCCTGGGAATT
Source organism: Brachypodius melanocephalos (assembly GCA_013398615.1). Taxonomy (NCBI): domain Eukaryota; kingdom Metazoa; phylum Chordata; class Aves; order Passeriformes; family Pycnonotidae; genus Brachypodius; species Brachypodius melanocephalos. Next base: position 10,936,239 of record VZSR01000514.1, read on the forward strand.
CCCAGCTCTTGGACTTTGAGCAGCCCCTGGTCACCCAGGGAGGAGCAGCTACAGCAGAGCTGGGCTGGCTCAGTGATGGACAAGGCATTGGTTCCATGGCAGTGACAAACCTGGGGACAGCAGAGCTCCTTGCACAGTGAGGGAGGCAGGGGCAGCCAAACTGTAATAGGAGAGGGAATCATGGAATTACAGAATCATTTAGGTTGGAAAAGTCCTGTAAGATCATCGAGTCCAACTCTGCCAGCACTGCCAAGGCCACCACTGCCCCATGTCCCCAAATGACACATCCACAGGGATTTTAAATCCCTCCAGGGATGGGCACTCCCCCACTGCTCTGGGCAGCTGTGCCAGGGCTGGACAAACCTTTGGGTGTCCAATATCCAACCTAAACCTCTCCTGGCACAGCTTGAGGCCATTTCCTCTTGTCCTGTCCTTTGTTCCCAAAAGTGGAAGAGCCCAACCCCACCTGGATGCTCCTTCCTGTCCTAAGGAGTGGGTGACAAAGGAAAGGGAGAGAAGAGATGAGGATACAGGCTTTGGAAATTCCTCCTGTCCCAGCTTTCTCCCTTTCTATTTACAAAGGGGAGGAAAAAAATGCAAGGAAACCAACCTTACAAGCCTTGTAGTGCAGGGGTGTGTGAATTGATTAAAATATCCTGCAGAAAATATTGAGTCTATTTGGGTTTGACGATTTTCTCTAGATCCTCATTAGTTTTATCACAGACTCATCTCTAATCTTTCCTGCAGTGAGGTGGCAAAGCCAGATTTGCAAGGATCTATTAGACAAAAGCAAAAAGTCAGGGAAGGAAAAGCTGTTTCTTCCCTTGATGATGCAATTATCTGGAGAGATTTTTTTTTTTTTTTTACATTTTATTTCTTGTTGTCTCCTCAAGTGTCCTTCATTTTGTCTTCTTTCCCCTCATTTACCTGAATATTGGCTAAATACAGAGAAGCAAAATACTGAATTCTACTAAATTTGAAGAGTCAACCTGACAGAAGCCAGATTTATTTTTTTCCCCCCAAGAAAAAATGTGCTCTCCATGCTAAATCCTAGCCCCACTGAAATCAGTGGCAAAATTCCTAATGCCTTACTCCCCTGGGAGCAGGATTTGGCCCAGCAGGGATGGACAGTAGCTAAGCTCACCACCTCCCATCCCTGGAGATCTTCCCAAGGCAGCAGTAATCAAAATAATTCATTTGCAGTTCTAAGCCTTTGATGCATGACTGCTGAGAAAGAAGATTTGTGAAAGCTGTGACAAACTTACACCTCAGCTTTCAGAAAAGGAGAAAAAAATCTGTTACTGGAAAATTTGCCAATTTTTCCCCCTAGCCCTTAATGCAGAGCAATCCATTTGACCATATAATTATTACTTAAAGGAAAGGAGTTGGTAAAAGAAGCGTAATTTATGAGGGTGAACAAGGAAACAGATGAGATATACGGAAGAAATATTAGAAGAAAAACACAAAAATAAGAGAAACAATGCTGTATAATGCTGTCAGACCTAAATCACAGTCAGAAAGGAAAAATGAGATGCTTGTGTACACAGATTATGCCACCATCAGTTTTTGCTGGAAAAGGAAGAACCTTGGCAATCAAGATTATCTGATAATTACCTTTCTTAATGCATTAAATTCACTCAGCTTCACCTTCAGGCATTAGCTGAAGAAAATAATGACACACATCCTCATGGTTAATGGTTAAACCCTATTTCCAAGAAATCTATTACATGTGGTGTCACCTCGAAAGCCACACAGTAAAACATCTTTAAAAGAAGCACTGATGGAAAAGGATGGGGTTTGGAAATGTAAATAGCAGTTGTTTGCATCAAAACATTTAAACATGCAGGCTGTAGTAATACTAATGAAAGTTTGATTGTCTTTGTTAATTAGCTCCCCGCCCTCCTTTGTCAGCTGCAGAACAAACCTTTTCCTGCCAGCATCTCAGGATGCATTAGACATCATTAAACATCATTTTTAAATGAACATTTCATTTGAAAGAGATTAATTTTCAAAGTATGGCAGTGCTTGAAAACTAATCTGTACAATGATACAGCTGCTGAGGAATACCTCCAGCTCCTAATTCCCCAGAATTTATGGACAGATCAGTCCACGTGCTGCTGCTAATGAGGTTTGGAGAGTCTATTTGATCATCTACTGCCTCACCAAGGGACTTTGCCAAGTGGCCAACCCCTTTCCCATAGGATGTGCAAAGTAGCCCTGGGCCAGCAGAAAGCCAAACACAGCATCCACCCAGTCACACGAGCTCTGGAAGGAATAAATTTAACCTGAAACTGCTTTTCATCCCTTCCTGTCCCTCACAGGCAGCATCTCCAAGATGAAGCCCTGGCAGAATGACCCCCATCTCAGGGGGATCAGATGCTCAATCCAGCACATTCCCCATGGTGGAGACCCCCTCCACAGCACACTCCTTTTCCAGACCCTATCCTCTGCTATTCCCAAAGGAGTGGTGGGATTTCACCTTAAAATACTTTGCAGGAGTTGTTGGGTTGTTCTGGGTGTTTGAATGAGTCACACCAGACACCAGCAGGAACCAGAATCTTCTATGATTCATTGCCATCATCATGGGGTCAGCATGGGAGAAGAAAAACGGACCAGAGGTGCTTTGTAAATACAGAATGAAACAACATTTTAATGTAAATTTGGATGGTCTTACAGAAACTGACCGATTTTTTTCTTATTAATAATTTGTTGCTGAAGAAATGGTCATTTCTGCTTGAGAACAAGTGAGGTGTCTGTCTGCAGCATGCACAAATTCATGTGCTTCCAGAAAATCCTGGGAAATGGTTCTTCCAAACTGGATGCCCTTTCATCTCACAGTGGGTTTCCTTTAAAGTGTAAACTAAAACTTTCTGAGACAAAAAGACCAAGAAATTTTAGGTAATTCTTCTAAAATGGTCTGTGGACTCTGTCATGTCTCCAGCTGCTCCACTGAAACATGGAGAAGGAAACCTATCAGTCACATCCTGGAACTGCTTTAATGGTGCATAATGAAATGGAATTTGTTACAGGATTTGGGAGAAGAAATTAGAGCTTGCCAGGACACCTGATTCTCTCCCCTGCTAATATAACTCCGGTGACTCCCATGGGACTCCTGCCTGTCATGGACCTTAATTTAAGCCAACTCTTCAGCAATGTCTCTGAGTAAAGACAGAAATTTAATAACTTTGCTGAAGTCTCAGGAGTTGATGAGATTTCAGCATTATCTTTGGGCACAATAAATACTAAAATGGAAGCTGAATTGGTTTTCACTTGCTATCATTTGAAAGTGTTCTTGTTATTTTTTTTTCTATGCGGATTGCTTAATTAGAAATACAGGTGCATTCACTGAGCTGTATTTCACTGCTCAACTTAAAAAGCAATTTCTAAACTACTGATATAAAGCAAAATAAATACTTGCTGTTTAATTGGTTTTACTAAAAGCCATTTTAAATTAGTAGTTTTTAAAATTAATTAATTTTAATTATGCAGTGCAAATATTTATCTGTTAAGTGAAGGCCCATAAATATGAATATGAGAAGGGAATAAAGATGTCACCACAAGGGATGAAATGGGCAGCTTCTGTGTCAGTTACTAATGACTGGCCATTATAAATAAGATTTTCCCTTCTGCTGTATGACATTAGTTTTGGTATTTTTTGTACAGACTAACCATTAAAGCACTCCACGTATGACTCAGAGTGTAATTTTATTCTATCAAAGTCAGGACTACAATGTACTTTTCCAAGATTGACACCTACACAGTCTCCAGTGCCCTGTACAGTGGAGGTGTGCAGCGCTGACACAGCCTGTCCCAGACACTTTGTGCTGCACTTGGCAGGGCACAGCTTGGCCCAAGAGAGGCTCTTCACCAGGGATGCTGTGCAGCACCAGTCAGGGAATGGCCCAGCAGCTTTCCTCGAGCTCTTCTGGGTTGTGCTGGAGACCCAAAGCCATTTTTATCACCCACTGCCTGCACCTGACCATCACATAATATCTGCATTATTCGTCTCCCGTGCAGGACTCATGCAAAATTAGTTAAGTTGGTCCTTCATCTCTCCCAGGTAAAATAGCCACATTTAAACCCTGATTCTGTGCACGTTGGTTATTTAAGCAGATTCCCTGGAGTTTGCTGCAGGAGAAAAGCAACCCAGATTTTGTCATTAAATTTAGATTCTTTTCACTCATCTTATTCACACAGTCAAAAAAGGTATTTGTATCATTCTGTTTTTCAATGGATGGAATAAAATAAGCTGCATAACAAGTGTCGTTGATCATGAATTATATAAAGCAATGCATTTATTTGGAATTCCAAATACACAAAAGAATTAAAGACGGTGAATGAAAAAATACACCTGCCAAAAGAAGAAAGGATCCAATTTTCCATGCATAGTACAGATCATATTCCTAAAATGGCTAAAGCAATCTGAAAATGTTATTCTAAATGACATATCCTGGCAGTCCCTCTGACAGATACATCTTAATTGTTGACTGACTGAGATTTTAAGTACCTGCACCGGGGTCAGTGAGCAAGGCCAGGTGGGTTCATCTCATGGAACTGCTTAATCTTTAATGCAAATAATGGAAATCCTGCAGAACCACAGAGAGAAACCAGTCTGTCCCATTGTCTGCATTCCCATCTTCCCAACATCTATATCCAAAATGTAACTGTGCCTCTAGGCAGAAATCCAATCCACCAAAGTTGAATATAAGGATGTTTATTTTTGAGGTGAGACCAGAGGTTCATCTCAGGTAGATAACTCTGTTCTAGAGTGGCCAGATCAGTGTTCCAGTAAATATTTGGAAACAAAGGATTTTTTTGAGCATGAGGTTGGTTTTATGGATTTATTAATCCCTTACTGGATTTCCTTCCCATGAGAAAATGCATTTCTGTCTCTTTGAGGCTATAGGAAGCAATATGAACCTTCAGGTGTCCACCTTAGATCCAGATCTCAGAACGAGAATCATTCAGGTTGGAAAAGACCTTTAGGATCATCAAGTCCAACAGTCAACCCAGCACCACCACCACAGTCACTACTAAACCAAGTCCTTAAGAGCCATATCCACACGTTTTTTAAATATTTCCACAGATGGTGACTCCACCACTTCCTCTTCCAGATTTTCTAAGTCCTTTCATCTCCAACAGTGCTCATACATCAGATTAGCAACAGCAAGTCTCTGTTTTTGCAAATCAGTCCAGGGACCAAAGAGGTGGCCCTATGAGGAAGGCATTGAGGGCAGTCAAACTGACCCCCCAAGGAAAAGTCCTCTCCAGGAGATGCTCAGCTGGAGAGGGCTCTGTCTTTGATCCCAGCACTGCAGGTGGGCATCCACAGCTCCCCAGCTCAGACAAAATCTCCTCCCTACTGAACACCACACACCAGCTGGGCAGGTGGAAACCCTCTCATTTTGGTGCCCGTGCCCTACGATCTGTGACCATTTTAAATGACACCATCAATGGCTACCAAAAAAACCCAAATGCAAAACAAAGGACCCAGTCCTGGCTCTATGATTAAAGGACCTGGAGCAATTACAAATGAGGTAAGGAATTATCAAATTGAAGTTTCTTCCAGGTCAGACAGTCCTGGGCAACCAACTGGACTGGGTTCAGTCTGAGACCCTGGGCAGAATGGATTCCAGCCAATATTAAGAATTGCTTTAGTAATTGAGGTTCTTTGTTTAGAATCTACAAATTATAATTTAGGGTCTGAGGCATCTGCCATTCCCTTTCACAAAAAATTAAAGCACCTGGATGACAGTATTACTATTTTTCAGTTCTTGTTGAGCATAAGGGTTTTGAGATCTTGAAGCTGGTAACACAATTATTTCATATAGTTTGGTGTTTTCCTTGCTTTCTTTGATCATTTAGAAATAACTAGAACCATGAATATCCTCTGGGTGACCACCTTTGACCAAAGGGAGTCATTGTTCAGTGATACAACCAATTTTATCTGCATTAAAAAGAAGAAAGAGAACTCCACGCCACCATTTTCCCACTTTATTTGTGCAATAATGTGAAAGCCCAGACCAACTCGGAATTATGCAAAATACCAGGACATGAAGTGTCTAATTACATTCTGACTTCACTGCTTTCTAACACCCTAAGTCAAAGTAGGTGACCTATGAAGAACATGAAATAATTGCAATCATTATCACATAAAATGCACTGTACATGATTTTAGAGTGGTTTTGGGGTAAGTCTATCTTTAGCTTAGCCTCACGGTATAAAGTCCCATTTGTGCTAATAATTCCAAACCTCAGTTCAGGGGAGTGCAACAGAGCTTGATGAAAGCCAAATTTTGGGGGTGATCAGAGTATTTAATTCCTCTGGTGCATGAGAAATTCCTCTGATGAAGAAATCTTGGATATTATTCCATCGGTGTTACCTCTAGCAGAGCCTCATGGAAGTGGTGAAAATGGAATCAACCTCTCAAGATCTGGGCCTTGCACAGCTGAATTTCCATGATAATATCTATGTCAAGATAGAGAACTTTAATTGCTTATATCTATGCAACATTTTATGAGATCTGCTACATGCCTGTAGCTATGAGATCTGCTACGAGCCTGCAGTTCAATCCATTTGCTCTTAAAATCAGCTTCTTAAGTAAATTTTTAAGAAAACCCTCAGCTCAGCTCAGCTCAGCTCTTTTATCCTTTATTTATGCTTTGTTTAAAATTACCAGAGTTGATAAGACTGAGCGGGGCTGCTTTGCACCTCTCAGAAGATGTGTGCACATTAAACATATTGGCAATATTTATTTATTCTGCCATCTGTCCCGCCAGCTCCACGTTCTCAACAGTTTGGCCTAGAGAGGGCCAAAAATCACCTGAGCATCATAAACCGAGTCCCTGGCTGTCAGCGTAACACATTGAGCCCACAGCTGCTGTCCTGCTGCCTGATTTAATGAGGTTCCTAAAGTATGTGGACAAGTATTCGGGCTCTTGGTTGCCATGGCGATGGAGCGGGCGCTCGGAGCGGGTGTCAGCAGCATCCCGATCAATGGCAATCAGCTCACGGCCCATCAGCCGTGCAGATGCGCCCGGCCCGGCCGCCTCAGCCCGCACGGACACGGAGCAGCTCTGCCCCGACAGCCCGGTCCGGCTCTCTCAGGGCACGGGATCTGTCCGAGGAGCAGAGCTCTGCACGGACATAAACGCCTTGTTGTTCGCTCTGTCTGTTCTCTCACTGTTTTGCAAACGGGGTGTTTCGTATCCTCTGAACTCGATCACTTCCCCCAGGTTTCAGGAGAAACCTAGAATCATGCGGAGTTGAAAGGGATCCATCAAGACCATCAAATGCAACTCCCGGCCCTGTGCAGGACACCCCAACAATGCTCTCCGTGCCTGAGGACATCGTCCAAACTCGGTCAATACTACATTCCCCAGAGGAAAAGGATTCGTCCATGGTTGACTCAAACATCTCTGGATTTCCCATGACTTTTCACAGCATTTACTACACTAGAGCAGCACCTACATTTCTGAGGCCAAATGCTTTTTTACTGAGTCAGTTCACCTGTTTTCGGAGGACAAACATTGATGTGCAATCTGTGATTCGTGTAGAAGTTTCCTCACCCAGAAGGAACTGAAGCCAGAGTAGCAATCCAGTGACAGGGAGAAAACATGTCATGCTGGATAACTCAGGTCAGATTCCCACACATTTCCACCACAGCAGACAGGGACAGAATTTTTATCCACATACTTTCAAAGCTAAAATGCTTTAAGTGTATTTCTCCTTCTGTCCAGAAGCATGAAAAGGGCAATTTAGCTATTTAAGTATATCTGGAACACTCAAACCTGAATGAAAGGTTGCCTCAGACACTCATCACACCCCCAAAAGCTCAATAATTAAATGTATTTCAATGATCCAAATCTCAATTTACCACCTTACAGCCTTGTGAGATTACTCTTCAGATCCAAAGGAAGCTGTTTCTTGCTCCTTTCCAGCCCTTCTGACAGGAGCATTCAGACATTCTCTTCCAGCCCGGAATATTAAAGCCCAAACAGCACCATATCAGAGGGATTAGTCGCACATGTTTACATTGCATTGGCCATTCAACCTCGCTTGTCCTCAGATGGATCTTAACAATAAAGCAAACAGCTACACTGTGTAACAACCAAAGTGGGTAATCAAAGCCTCTGAACAAAGACAGGGAATTAGAGGGTTTGGAGTTTCTGTGAAAGCAGCAAAGGATGTCATCAAAGTTGCTACAAACTGACATTTAAGAAACTATCACATCAAGTGTCAAAAATGCTGTATTTTATAAGGGTAGGTGGAAAAGCACAAGACCGTAATGACAAAAATTCAATCCCTCTGGGATCATCTGAGAAAACGGGATCCACATTTCAAGCAAAGAAATTCCCCAATGAACCCACTCCTCTCCATATGAAAAAGCATCAATAATCAGACCTATTCTTGACATGGCATTTTGTTACTCATCGAATCCTCTCTGTCTAGAGAGCAAAACAAACTCCAAAGGAATTCACCTGAGGAGTAGGAATTTCCTTCTGTAAGAACTAATACCATCATTTTTGCATCAGTTCTGAGTAGATGTTTTATAGCTTAGGCTGCTCACCGAAACAGAGCTGAGCCCTCAGGAGCTGAACTGCACCAGCACTGCAGTGGGGACAGCATGGTCTGTGTCACTCCATGGTTTGTCACTCATCAAGGTCGGTTCCAGTGCAAACACAGGCCACACAATTTTATTTACAGATGGAGATTTATGCCATTTACCACAGCCACAGGTTTTGTCAGGAATGTCTTACAGACTGGATTTCCTCATCAAAATGGTGCCATCTTCAAAGGGAGAGTGTTGTTTTCTAAACTTCCATGTCCAATTTTCCTGTGGCAGCTACAGTCGCCAAGGGACGTCTACAACTTGTAGTATTGCCTCAGCTCAAGGAATTTGTGACTTGGTCACAATCCAAGACATGCTGATCTTCAGAACAAAATGCACTGCTCTGCCGGTGCTTGCTGCCAGTCCTCGTCAGTCTTACCAGTCATGAGAAGAGGAGATTAAAGGCAAAGGCACATCCAAAGTCTCTCCAGTGAGGATTGAAGCATTTCAGCACTGGGCCACAATGGCATGTTTCATCTTGGCAAACCTGTCCTTGGCATGAAGCTACTTCTGCCATGGCATTCCATCTCATTCTTTTCTGTCAAATTTGGTCTCATGGCATCTTTGCGATAGCTTTGGCTTCTTTGAGTAATTGGAATGGATGAAGTTAGAAAAGAGAATCTATAGTTCACTTGGAAATGCTGCTGAGGGCTGGTGATATCTTACCCTGGGACCACACAGGCTTTAGTGGTCAGTCATGAAATCTACAGTTCATGCAAAACATCCTCCCACTGTTTGCACAGGATCTGGCCCCGCCAAGCAAGGCCAAGGTCAGAAGATCAATAACAACCTCTCCACCTAACCAGATATTCAGACTATTCTGATTGGCAAGCCTATCAAAACTGCGTTTGCTTTACCTGACCCCTTGTGTGGTATTTTCATGATGCTCAATCCTCATTTAAACAAGCAATAAAACTAATGGCACTGACCATTCCCGCTGTAAAGGCAAAACATCTGTTTTATCTGTTCCAACTCAGAGGAACTTGGCTCGTGGTTCAGAACACACCTGAAGGAACAGGTAGCACATTCCTAACAAAAACTGACTCAACTGCCCAAGGGCAGAAAAATGAACTGTTGCTGTGTTATCTGAGACATTCACTTTACTACAGGAGCAGACAGACAGGTGGAAAAGCACTGCGGACTGATCTGCTCATTGCTTTCCATACTGCACAATGAGTCTTTCCTTCCACAAGGAACCTCTCACCAGGCTTCAACTTCTCAGACTGACCAGCCCAGAGCAGAAACTCCCTGTAACAGAGCACGGGGATGAATGAGTTAATCAAAGCCATCCCTGGAAACATTGGGCTGGTGTCTCCACTGACACCACCAGATAACAGCCTTCAAACTTGATAGTGTGATCTACTCATTTATTTCTGCAGTGCTGATTTCCACACAAAGCATTTCTCTAAAGATAAATGGTCCAGAAAACTCCGGCTTGGGATTTTTTATTTGGTCTTTGTATTTTATGGAATATACAGAAACTTAGAAGTTTTTAATTGTTTGAGATTGAGGTTGTTCTTACAATATACAGACTCCAGATTGGTAGTAGCAAATGAGAGCTCTGTTCCATCTTCTGCACAAAGACACTATTCTGACTTGTCTCCCAACTTGAATATTAAAAGTTAACTTCAAATCCCTTCATGAAATGGATGTTTATTCTGGGGGTTTTTATATGCAGGTTTTGGCATAGTGTGATTTGGTTCATATTTACTTTTCCCCACCATAGCTATAATTTCCCCTTTCAGGATAGTGAAGTGTTCTCTAATTGGCTTTTATTTTGCTTCATATACTCTTTGCACCTCATAACAGAGCTTTGAAGAGCTCCCACTTTGGTGAGAGAATTCCTACAGAGGCAGTACTTGCTGTAAAATATGATGACATTAGTTAAGCAATACGATTCTCGGAACACATATCCCTGACATCAGACTCCAGCAGTCTGCATTACAGGGAAGCAGCAGTCCATAATAAGTCCATATACAACAGGGAGTGATGTGATCAGGGCATGTCCTACTGAAACACTTGTTCTTATGAAGTCCATGAATATTGCTTTTAAGTGTAAAAAAAAGTAATCTATTCTGGAAAGACACTTATGAACAGAAAGGGGGAAAGAATACTCTCTGATCTCTTGAGCCGAGCTCTCAAGACATCAATGACTGTGCACTCATTTATAATCTCCACTAATTTACTGGCTGCCCTAGAGACACACTTTGATCTTTGGGAAGATCTACTGTATCTCTCTGCTTTGCAACAGGCAATAAAAACTTATAATAAAGTGGTCTAAATAATGTAGTCATAGCATCTAGTCCCCAATTCATCAAGGAAGATGCCACCTTGCACTCTACATTCTTGGCATAAATATTCATCACCAGCATGGGAAGGCTTGGCTGTGCACAACAAGTTTTGTAGGAGATGTCCTTTCCCTGCAAGTACATGTGCTGTGCGAAAGTCTATATAATTAATGTCAAGGATCACTGCTACACTTTGAGCTGAGGATGAGAAGCAAATGCAGTTTGCTTCCCCAGGCTGGTTGGTTGGGTTGGTCGGATTGCTGTCATTGCAGGCTGTGGTTATTCAGGTTTATTAATCCACAGCATTGGGTACACATGGCAGCACCTCACATGCTGGCAGCAAAGGGATATGTTCTGCAGGAGGTTTTGCAGGGGAAGGAAAGCACATGGAAAGCTCAGCCCAGGGGCTGCAGGTGCAGACCTGTGATGGCAAAAGGAACCAGGTACCATGGGAGAGGTGATGAGCAGCAGCACTGCTGCACACCCAGCACTGAAACACTCCTGCTCCCCTACGTCCAGCTCCAGAGCTCCAGCACCTTGTCCTTGCCACAGCACTCTGAGACAGGCAAGAGGCCTCTTACTGCTCTCTGTGATTCACTTCAAATTTCCTCCTGCAGACCCAGGCTCAGCTCTCTCCTTCTCTCACTCGTCCTCTGCTCTCTCCCCTTTCTTTGGTGCTCAGCCCCACTCTCACTTGGAGCACCACACAGCCACGGAGCTGACACACTGTTTGTACCATGGTGCAACTCACTCTGACTGTGTGTCACCCCCCTCCCTCCACATCCCTACAGCTTAGTTTTTTCATTAAAGTCTAGCCCAGTGTCCAGCAATCACCAGAAATCACTTCTCCTATAGAAAAGCCCCATCGAGCACCTGCTATTCAGTGCAGCTCAGAGATATTCCTCTGAAAGAAGCAGAAATACTCCTCTGAAACTTCTGCTCTCACCAGTGGAAGTGGGATGCTCTGCACTCCTACAAAAAACAAGTTCAGGAAACCCAACTAAAACTCAGAAAAAAGCAAGGCCCCAGAGCCAACAGATATTTTTTTAATATTTTGGCCTAAATAATGGATAAGGATCCCAAGCAAACATTCTTAGGATTAGCCAAGATTAAGAATGTCTCAAGACTGTAAAACAATAAAAATCACAGCCAAATTTAACAGAATTATTTAGCATATGGTACAGATAGAGGAACAATAATAAAATAATTCAAAGAGCTAAAAGTTCCTCATTATAGCTTCTGAATCTGTAGATCCTTTGTAAAATTTCTTCGTAACGACAGAAAGCAACTCCAGCTATTGGGGCTACAGGAAATCCCATGAGAGGCATTATTCTTAACTGTGTATCTGAAATTCATTTTGCTGAAATAAAATGGATTAAATGTTTTCTGCAGTTATAGGAGCAAGGCATAAAGCACCACCAAGAACCCCAGATCTCCTGTGCATTCACTTTCTGTCACTCAGGGCAACTCTGGAAGAGAGATCCAATGCAGAGCAGGATTAATGACAGCACGCTTGTGCCAGCTTGGGTTTGTCACGTCAGGATCAGACTCCCATCCTGGTGTACCTGCCTGGGAATCCTGCTCTTAAACAGCAAAGTGCACTCACACAATCTCTTGGTGGGATGCTTCCAGCTGTATCTGGGGCTGAAATGGAGAGGGAATTGCTCACTTACAAGCCAGTCAAAATTGAAAGAAAACGCAGATTTGCCACTGACTTTGCCAAGGACCCTTTGTATCAACACAGGTGTCACACAGGAGTGGGTTTGTTTCTTATGAGGAAGCACCTCCTCAGTGTCAGCAATGAAATAACAGCAGCAGATGCCTCCGTATCTGTCCACACTTGCTGATCCATGGATGTGAGACAGGACACACACAGCATGGGAAATGACAGAATACACATCTGGATGCCAAAAAGCATTTACTACAGCAGTTGCTCTGGGAACTGTCTTCCCCACTGACTAGCCAGATAGACAAGGCAGGGAATATTACCATGGAATAGGCAGATCCAACAGCAGGTTTAAAGTTAACAAAAAGAGAAGAAACACAGCAGTACTTGGATAAAGAGAATTAAATACACCTCCTGTCCCCAAAAAGACCTCAGTCTCTGAGGGAGTAAAACAGAGAGAACTGAATTTTTGCATGCAATCAAAGCCAAGAGACAACAGAGAGAGAGGCCTCAGCATGGAGCCCCCACTGCTCACCTGGACCTTGGCTGCAGGGAATGGGGAGAGTCTGGCACAAGTGAGGGGCACAGAATAGCTCCCACAGTCACAAAGGAGAGGAAACAAGAATGTTTTTTCTGGTGGAAAGGGCAGGGGTTTTGCTGTAGCACTGGGAAAGGGCCACGGCCATTTTACTCCATCTCCTGCTCCAGGCAACTGCCTCATTTGCCTGAGCCTGGAGGGGAACCGAACTCAGCGTTATTGTCAAGATACCATAAAATAAAATTTATTCAATACCAAAAGACTCCTCAGTCGGATCAGTCTGACAAGCATTAGATGCTTCATGGCTTTAGTTGACCTGGTAGAAATGACGACAAATTATGATCAAATAAGTGAAGTACTATGGATTGCAGTAATGAAACATAGGAGAACTTTGTCCTGTAATTGCCATGGATAGTTTTTTCCCATTTATACCACATCTTTATCAACCATTCTTTTTGGAAAGACTGAATCTCTGTAACTAAGGGTGAAAGAGCTGAAATTAACTCATGGTATATAAGATTTATAGAAGTATGTATATAACAAGGTGGCTTTCCCGTAAGACGCTCAGACTCAAACGTGTACTATTTTTTAAAATTTTTCTAAATAGTCTTCTTTTTTAGGGGAAAACATAGAAAGTGTAGAGCAAAGCCAATCCTGTTCATGCTCTGGAGTGAGCACACCCATGGGAGAGCACAGCTTACTTCTCTTTTCTGCAGCTCCAGGGCCACACTGGCCTCACTTTTCTGCCCAAGGCCATTCTTTCCCCCCAAGTATTTCAATGCTGCTGGGATCTCTTTCTCAGCTTTGCAAAAACTACTCAAACACTGTTCAAAAGGGTATTTTAAGAGTTTCAGTTTTTTGGTTTTCATTGTATTAAATTTGTATTTTCCTTGTTAAAAGTTTTCTATTTCTGCCTTGCTGCATGCACTATGTCCCTATTTTGGAATTTCAGACACCTCTGGTGTGAAAATGAAAACCCCACTTTAACTGGGAGAGAAGAATCAAATACCATTTGCTGGAACAGGTTTCACACCAAAAAGGGAGCATGGAACATGCGTCTTCTTCATAATTACCATGGAATTTGTGCAGAAGGAATTTGACACAGTCAACAAAAAAAATGAACAAGAAGAAATGTGTGTTAATGAAATATCATGTATTTGGAGGCCACACAGAGATCATGAGAGCTCACAGGAAGAACACATAGCAAACTCCAGCCACAATCATGTCGCAATTTTAGCAGAAATGGCCCCATCACTGAGCAAAATGCCATGGTATAAAGTGATAATGTATTGAATTAAGAAAACTTTTTGGAAAATTATACTAGAGGGTCTTTTCCTAAATGGATGGTCATGTTTAATTAGGTTTAAGAGCAAATATGGTAAGGGATCCTCACACAACAGAGCAGACTGCTGTTAACTTTGGCTGCTTCCTGAATTTTCAATGAGATCCCTACTATAAAAATCATTTTGCCATTGCGAACATTAAGGAAAAGATTGCCTTCCTGATCAAAGAATGCCCCCTTTTGGAACATCCCAATCCCACAGAACACAGGTACTGCATCAAGGTGGTTCTGAATACCACATTCATGGATTAAGTATTTTTTTCTGTTGGAGGAGCATGCAGTGCAGGCTAAAACCAGAGTTCACTTTATGCCCCTCACTCATGAACTGTTATAAAGGCAGACCAAAGTTAACCACTCCTGTGCAGCCTCTGCCAGCCCATGGCTGCACTAAGCCACGCATTTGTGCCATTTGCTTTTCCTAACCAATTTTACAATTCCTATCTAACTATATTGACTTTTCAGTGTGGCATTGAGTTTCATTTCCAAAGCAGCAGTCAGGAAAACTTAATGATTCAAAAACAATAGTATTTTAAGCTCATGGTGGGCCAACCAATCCCTTCCATCCATGGAGTGAAGGGTTTTTCCTCTCAGCCCCGTGGGGACACAAAAGCTTGAAGGCTGCAACACTTGCAGCAGTTCTGCCCCACTCAGGATCATTGAATGTAGGTGACAGCCCCAATTTCCCCTTCTCTCTCTCCACTTTCTATTACAGAAGGGATGGCAGCTTCCTTTTAGTCCAGGACAAGATAATTCCCTGTGGATCAAGTGCTCAAGAAGAGGGGAGCACAGCAAGGGAAGTGCTGGCAATTGCCTCTGGCCTTTACGAGGGTGAAAGTGACTGACAGATAATCCAGGACTAAATCTCTGAAGACAAATCTTGGGGCTCTGACCTTTAAACAATACCAAATCCCTCAGAAAAAAAAATTAAATTCAAGGTTTAAACTTCTGAAGAGCTCTTTAGACCATTTCAGATCCAGGGGTCCAGTTTTAGAGCAATTCTTTTCAGTACTATTTTGTTTCTGTTGGGGAAAAATAAAAAATAGGCACTACTTTTAGACAGACAGGAATAGGAAAGCAATACAGGCACATTCTAGCAGCTGGAAAAATTATGTCTAGAATTAACCAATATAAGTGGACAGCATAAAGCAGGGCTGTTCTTTCTGATTTGCTTTTTTGGTTGTTTTTTTGAAATGCCACAAATAGAGGTTTTATTACAGCCCCACATTCCACCTCAAGCAATGGATATTCAACTCTATCCTTTAAAAAGCGTTGCATTTTAAGAAACACAAGAACACATTAACAATGGAATTAAGTAACTGGCACTATTTGTTACTCCTGATTTACGAATTCCCATTGGCTTTTCTTATTTTCTCTCCCTCCCCTCCGCAGAACAAGATAATTAGACAGAAGCAAATAAGATGTACAGAGCTAGAAAACAGAAGAGCCTGACATGTGTAGTGCATGCTGTCAGCCATATGGCATTCTATATATATTGTTACAGATGAAAATTGTACCACACACTGTGCTGTACATTAACACTGGAATGGTATACAGTAATTCATGGGAAGAAACTGATACTATCTCCTGTGTTGGCTAATAGATTTTTGAAGTTTTCTCCATAGCATTTTATTTTAAATGACAGTGTTTTCTATTAATGGGTGGGCACTGTCAGTTTGTTGACCCCGGTCGGGAAGGACGTCTTTTTGTTCCGATGGCAGCCATCATTTCTGTGAAGTGATGCATGTAAAAAAGCCGGGAAATGCAATTCACCTCACACGCGGCTGTCACTCAATCTGACATCTACATGTTGGAGTATTTTCTCAAAGTTTTCTCCATGTGACCCACAAGTTAAAGATCAGGGAGGTTACCTTCATCCAGCCCATCCATGTGTCAATCATCCCCACCTAAAAATGAAAGTTACAAATAAACTGCTTCTCTATTTATACTCTGCTGCCTGTCCCATCTTTTCCACGTCAATCTCGCCATCTCTCATTACAGCTACATCACACTGCCACCCTTCCTGCTTTGTGTATCCCAGATTAAGTCTTTGTTTTTCTGCCGCTGTCCTTCTGAGCATGTAAAGCCCTTAATGCCTTGGCTCTCTATTTTTACCCTGTAAAACTTTGAAAGGAAACTTAGAAACATATTAGTGGTCTTTTTAAATCAATGCATGGCTACAAATCAAACAAAAACTCTCTTCTCCATGCAGACACACAAGGGAAGTAAATACAACCCTGAAGCTGAAGTGTCTCAAAGAGAGTAGGGTTAGATAGGGTATTGGAAGGAATCGTTCCCTGGGAGACTTGGGAAGTTCTGGCACAGGGTGCCCAGCAAAGCTGTGGCTGCCCCATCCCTGGAAATGTCCAAGGTCGGACAGGGCTTGGAGCAGCCTGGGATAGTGGAAGGTGTTCCTGCCACGGCAGGAGGTGGAATGAGATGGGTTTTAAGATTCCTTCTGACCCAAACCATTCTGTGTTTCTGATTTCATTCTTTCTGTGCCAGCTGTCGGAGCACGCTGAGGGAAATGCCAAAGGCAGAATCAGGGACCTGGGCTGTGTTTTCCAAAGTTCTTGGTGTATCACTATCACTGCCTAGTAGAGATGAGGGGTTTTATATGTGCTGAAAGTTGACTTAAACAAAATTACACCAAGGAAAAAAAATATTATCAAAATCAAAAAATATTACTGCAAATTACCTCTCCTGGTATCCAAACTCCTTCCTGTATTTAGAAAAATGCTTCATAAAATCCCGACCTCTTCCTAATTAACAGAGGCAACTCTGTTCCCCAACCCCTGAACACTGAACTGAAGAATAAGCTGGAAATCACACAAGAAATCTTGAATTACTTCAGCTAGAATAAAACTTCATGGAAGACTGTCCTTCAAATCCAATGGCTTGGGATCAAGCTCCTTGTACTACTGAAGGAGATAAACTCATCTGAAATATCCACAAAAAACACAGAGGGACGATTTGGGAATGGATTCCTCTCAATTACCAAGCAGGACCATGCAATTCCTTATCTTACTTACGTTTTCTTGCCAAAAATCTAGTCTGGCTTTCAAGCATTTTGTTTGTTTCACTGTTAAATCCCGGTTCCCATTGGGAAATAAGGTGAATCAAGGCAAGGCAGACAAATTCAGAGCCTCATCTCCATGCAGGCAGCAAATTTACTCACAACACTCTTCAGATGTGGTACATGGGGGTTTCAAACCTTGGCCATATCCAGGGAATCCAGAGGTGAAAGAATATTTTCTGCCTGTCTTCAAAGGAGTGTATTTCCAAGCACCATCCTTTGGGAAGTGCCTTATCTGGCAAGCAAAAACAGCTATTGCAGTGCAAAGAGCAGAAAATGAAGCAAATTACCTCCATATTTTTGGCAGGAAATGTTATATACCAGGTAGTTCCTCTCACACTCCTCCTCTCCTGCTCCATCAATATTTGAGTACTGCCTACAAAGAGGAACTGGCTTCACAAAAACCATGCATGGCAAATACATGGAAATATCTCCATATATCCAAATACACCTCTAAATATCTCAGCAGTTGGGTTATTTTTCTTAGTGGTGGGGAATGCAAATTCCAGACTTCCCAGGCAGAGGAGGGGGTTGAACCTAGGTCTGCTTCGTGCTTTCATGCTAGACAAGCATCCAGCTCTTGAACAGAGGCAGGTTGGGATCACCACTTCCCTGGTTTCCTCTTTCCTTTCAAAGATTTCATTTGAAAAGTGGAAGTAAAGCAAAAAAACAAAGGAGAAAAAAAAAAAAAAAGAGTGGTTTGATCAAATGCTGTATTTTCCTCCACAGTTTTAGTCTGGCTGCCAAATTTGGGCTGGGGGAGGAGGTCACCCAGCCAGAAGCACAATATGTTCAGTCTGCTGTGGCTTCCAGTGGATCTGCTCCCTTGGGGCTGCCAGATGGAGCTGCGCACCCACCACTGAAGCCCCTCAGCCATATGCCAGGACTCACCCGTGGCTGTGCACAGCTCCAGTTCTGCTCTTAACAACAAGCAACGGAAATACTTTGATCCTTTGTCTCAAAGCACCCATAGGGAGGTTCTTCAAACCTGCCATGAACTCCAGAGCAAGAATTAGTGCCCAGACTTCTCCAGCTTGCTGTGTTTTGGATGAAGCTGAAATCTCTCTGCTCCTGTACGAGTTCACCAGGATTTCATCCCATCACTGATGGGGCACAGTTGCCTCACTGGTTTCCTACTTCTGCAGCCATGCCAGAAGACAGAGTCCTTCCTGCATCACACTAACACAGCCACACTCTGCAGCAATAAACCACCCAGACCAGGCCCTGGTCATTCTCTGGTCATCCCCACTTTGTCCAGAGGCCTGTGGCTTGTGGACCATTCCAAGAACCAGCTGTCCCGAAGAGCTTCCAGCCATTATGAGAAACCTTCTGCACTAAGGAGGTAAAATGTCCTCTGTGCTTCAGCTTGTCTCTCTTGACAGCAAATTTCCTTCTCTGGGCTACAAAAGGTGAGGAATTCCTTCTATTTTCTGACACAGCTAAGCAGTGAGGATGGTGTTTTCATAAGATGGTTTGTAGGAACTGGGACTGTATTAAATGACATTTTACAGCTATTTTAACTGCATGACTGTTTACATTTCAGACTTTCAAACCTACAAGAAACAGACTATATTTACCATTTAATCAAAGAATGACCTCTGGATATTTTGATTTAGGAGATCCAGCATGCCCCAGCATCATGTCTGCTGCCCACACTAACTGACCACAGCTTGTGCTCCCCTCTCTTCACAGGACGACTTGGGCACAAATCCCCTTAAGACAGTGAATACCTTCATCATTTTCTTGTGTCTCAGCTGGAGCACGGAGGAATGGACTGAGAAATCGGAGGAGTAAAATATTGCAGTGAACTTTTAAACTAAAATAGCAATAGAGAGTTAGATAATTAAATGGGAAACCAGATCCAAATGTCAAATAAGGAGGGGGACATCAAAGAGAAACAGCAATCTCTGATAAAGATCAAGAGAGAAAACTAAAATTTTTATGGCATATGCTGACAAATGGCTGGAGTAAAATGTAACAAAGTAACTTGGTTTAGCAATATTTCTACAGATTGTCTGAACTACACTGCTGTAGAGATCAAAGGATAGAGCTGGAAACAAAATACCAAAAGAAATGACACACTACCCTTCTACCTCTTCCCCCTCCTGCTGACCCCCCCTTCCCTTTTAAATTCATATTTCAAACCCTGGACTCAGAGGCTGGAAATTTGTAAGAGTTTCTGGAAAGGTCACTCCATCAACTGGGCGAGTGGGAACTTTTTATTTGAAATTTCTTTGCAGTATCCTGTTATTTTCTGTCCCCATTAGAGAGGTGTTCCGAAGGCAGGTCCAGGCAGTCTCCAGCTCAGATCTCCTCTCAGCTGAGCACCAGATTTTCCCTGGGATGCTCAGCTCTCCTCTGCCTTTCTGTGTGGGACTCAGTCACATGGCTCCAGCAGATGGGTTTCCTGCAGTTTTTTTCCCAACAATGCTCCATTGTTGCTATTGAAACTTCTCCTCCTGCTTGAGCCCAGTCCTCATTATGTGCAGATTAATCCCCTGGTTCTGATGACTGCGCTTCTCTATCAACACTCGCCATTTGTGGGCATCCTCGAAAAACAGAGTAATTTCTTATTTTTAGTTTGCTTTGTTGACTTGCTTATCACTTCATCATACACTCCAGCTAAATATATTTGTCAATTGAGGCATTTCGAGCATTTTGTAAATAAACTAGTCATCTGTAATTTATTTAAAGTTTATTTGCAGTAATCTCAAATGCAGGGACCCTGCCAATTATTTTTTTGTTCCTGTTTTTCAATTACTTAAAATTAAAAATAAAATTTCACGAGGGAAAAAATGCTTGGTTTTTCCACTCTACTTGAAAGTCAGCTCTCAAGATAGCTGCTTTTCTGTATTATCAGGAGACTGGGAGATAAAGATTATCTCTGACTACATTCTCCTCCTACATGAGAACAAAGACTCTTTTAATAAATGAAACTCAGATTCTTTCTGCTCAATAAAAAGGATTGCACTCAAAAACAAGACAGCCAGGTGAAATCCTGGAGTAGATGCTACCTGCAGGACTAAGCTTGATTGAATGACCCTTTTTGGCTTAAATTTAGGAAAAGATTTGGTGGACCCTCTACCTGCTGCAAACATGTGACAGTTAACAGGAAATTGCAAGTCCATTGGAGGGCAAGGTTGGACAGGAGCCACAAACGTTGACAGATAAAGTGCTTTAGCCAGTTTAAAATATCTACTTAGTCTTCACAAAATTACTCTTCAGGCACTTCTCGAAAGCTGGAAAGATAAAAAACACCCTCCTGCACCATTAAAAGTGTGCAAAATGCTGCAGCGCCTCTGTGGAGCTCTCATTTTCCACTGGGTCCCAGTGTTTCCCTGGGAGTTGGCAAATACCAGTTCTCATCTCAGCCCCACAAGAGCACGGCAGCTACGAGGAAAAGACAGATCACAGGGCCCTGATAGCAGGAAGAGGATGTTTACTGCTCTCCAAAGCACCTCCCCTTGCACAAAAGATGGATTCTGTGTAACTCTGGTTAGTATTAAAAATTCCGGGAAAAGGGATTACTCAGGATCACGAGAGTGAATTGCTACACTTTAAGAAATGGACACGTGGGAAAGGACAAGCAATGAGCTGGACCTAATATTCACCAGTTCAATCTTTATTAGAAGATCCCATCAGAAATGAAGTGTATCCTAACTCCTTTTGATCCTTCAGCTTGCATGTTTGCCATGAAGTTCAGCAAAATAAACTGTTGATTTTAGGAAGCTATTTGTCCCCTCTGTGTAATACAGACTGACATTTCCTCCCTGTGAACCATCTTTTGCCATTCATTACACTCATCCACTGAGTCTTTCCTCTGATGTCTCTCTATTTATAGTTCTGTGTCTTCTATTTTTTTTCATTGCCTCTTAGGACTGTGGAGTCAAAAAACAAATGTGGTGCCAGAAGAGACAACAGCCATTGGATTCTTCCAGGGCTTCCTAATCTGCTTCTGAAACTTCCTGGAATAAATCTCATCAGAGTGGTATGAGCGTGGGTTTATACAAGATAAATGTGAGAGCAAACTTTGGAAAGTTCCTGCTTCATCACAAAACAGAATTATGGGGGACTTTTTGAGGTCATGTGGTTCAACCCAAGGCACAAACAGGATCATGATACCCCATGACTTCTGAGGCCAACCCACTTCCTCAGATAGAGACACCACAACCTGTCTGTAAGAGCTATTGCAATACCTTGCCTACTTCTTGGCCTGTAAAACCCCTCTAGATTTAAGATGATTTAAAACAAAGCTTCAAGTCTTGCATTTAAAAACAGACAAAACCCCTACCAATTAAAAAAAAAAAAAAAAAAAAAAAAGGAAAAAAGAACTGATCTATGTAAAAATTCTTCATGGCTGTCCACTGGCAGAGATTTCCAAACTCCAAGAGCAAGGAAGAAATCCATCCCTGCTGATGACAAGCAAGAAGAATTCTTTGCTCGACAATAAAGCTTTTCATTTTAATTCCCTGTGACTTCAAGATGCAGAGGATCAAGTGGTTTTGGTTTCGCACTTCACTCCCAGAGTTTATTTGGGAACAGAGGAGGTGACAGATAACACAACACAGCATTCCAGGACATTTCCAATGACCAGACAAATCCCTGTCTAAGACTCTATGGAAAATGTCTACCTATCCTCTACATTGAGCACGGAGTTTAGTACATGTATTGGTGGGAAATCGTTGCACAATGGTAGTAATTAATGGTAGTAATTAAGTTTCCAGATTATAAAGTGATAATGAAGTGTTGATTGTTGCAGGTGAATGAATGAGTACGGCACTGTATCCAATGGGGAGTTTGAAGCTCTAACAGGCACAAGACTTCATAGATGATTTTCTACTCTTCACTTCCACCTGAAACAACTGGAGGAAAAACAACAAACTTGAAATACATATTGATCACCGGCATTACATAAATTTAATCCAAAATTACATCATTTCAATCAAGTTTAAACCAGGATGAGTACATTATAGACTGGTCATAAATCTTGCTTTCTGATTGAATTAATGACCAATACATGTCCAACTACAAAATTCCTCATTCAATTCATTATTGATATCATTGCAGTCTCCCCTCAGTTTAAACTGTATTTTTATCTTAGGCAGAAAAAAAGATCTTAACACAGCTTTGTTTCCTGTGCTGGCTCTTCTTTGGCTAGAAAGGGATTTGGGATGTCCGTCAATCCCCAGCATTATATTTGCTAGAATTATATGAAATTTCAGAGATGAAAAATACCTGATAATTAGCAATTCTAAGTAGTTTATGGGGAAAATGGAGAAGGGAGAAAGGCAGGAGAGGTAAAAAATAAATTGATTTTTGGTGATTTTAGAAGGCCTGAAGCGTTGCCTAGAGCCATGATCCATGATCTATGATCTTTGACGCATCAGTTCTTACTCAAAGCTCACCTGGGAACTTCCAGGGCTATAGGGTAACCTGAGTGGCACAGGGGTCCTTCCACGGAACAAGGAAGCCCAAATCGAACAATGACACCAGCAAATGCCTCCAGAGGCAGGAACCGTGACCCCTGCACAAAGGGGCCTCTCCAGGGATGTCCCTCCCAGCTGGAAGGAGCTGGACGAGGCTCCTCAGCGTGCTTTGGAACAGAACCTCCGGGGGCTGCTCCAGGGGCACGGGAGAAGGGATCTGATGGCTGAATGGGATCGAAAGCACCAAGACTCAGAAGTCACCTCCTGCCTCGGCTGCTACGTGACCCCGCTGCTGTTAATGTGCTGCCACTTCGGGATTGGGTTTCTCCTGTCACCTGGATCAGTCAGGAATGCACAGACAAATGAAAAAGATTGTGTAGAAAATGTTCAACTTCCGTTCGACAACGCTTTTCCTGGCTAATTCTCCCCTTCAGCACCCCCATCTCTGCCACGGCAGGCATTCATTCCCAGCAGAGTGCCACGGGACCCACCTGGGCTGGCTGCTCTCCAGGGCTTCCTGGAATCCTGTTTCCCAAAGAGACAGCCTGCCTTTGAGGAGAGCCCTCCTGCCACAGGCCAGGCACACAGGCAGGGGAGGGCGGGGGACTCCCCCACCTCTTCTAGAGCTCGGGCCCATTCAAACCCAGATAAAAGGGAGCATTCACTCCCATGCCCCAGGTTGTAAGATGATCACCCACAGGTCTCAGAGCAGAATTTTCCCACAGAGCTGGGGAATACCCTGGGAGTTTCCTGCGGTTTGGGATAGTAGCTGTTAGCAAACTGGATGGATCCACAGGACACCAAAGCTGTAGATGAAAGTTGGGGGCAACGACTGATCTAAGTTATTCCAACAAAATAACTCTGCAAGAAGCCACAGAACAGCTGTCAGTTATTAATTACAATAATCCCACTACATCAGGAAATTGGCATATACAAGTACTGGAGTTATAATTAATCTGCAGCAACTGTTCTCAGAACCAGCTTAGAGCACAGGACTCCAGTGAACTTGTTCAGCAGTGGCAAAGAAGCCTTTGCAAACACCTACATGTGCAAGTGCACCATGTCCCTCTTACCCACAATCCAGTGTAAAACAAACATGAAGACATTCAGCTGGAATTATTCAAAACTTCTGAGTCAGGTCTTCAAAAACAGAGGACAGAATATGAAGGTCTTTTGTTTTTCTCTCTGTTACAGGCTTTATGGTAGACCTTTCTCCACAGCCACAAAGACTTTTCTCTTTTTTATTACATAAAATCAGAGAGTCTCATAAATAAAGCAGAAATCTAAAAATCTGGAATGTGAGCAATGCAGCAGTGCTGTGACAGTCTTTGGAGACATCAAGGCAGGCTGCAGTGCAGGGAAGAGGGCACGAGGCAAAAATCAATGCACGCATTCCCCATGAAAACAAAAACCTCAAAAGAAATAATACAAAATTTAAGTCAAGAATCTAACACAAAAATACAGAAAACAATTTTCAAGAAGCAAAAAGCAAGAGATATTAAGAGGAAAACTGCAGAGGAATGTGGCCTAGAGTAGGATTATAGGCTTTTGGCTCTGATGCTTACCATGAGTAAGGATTAGCCTTGATTACACAATGGCTCTGCTACTATTAGTGACTTGCTCACTTGCCAGTTGCAACAAAAGCAATGCAATATATATTTAGTTAATTTTGACACCAGAAAAGCAGCCACAGGGCAGTTATTTAATCACGATTATGGGAGAAAAGTCCCATTTTTTGTTATCTTCCAGAAGTAGAGGCAGAGTCTGTTTTTATTCAAATCAATGTCATTATGCACATACTGTCATTCCTTCCAAAATCTCCTCTGTCTTTATCCCACAGAAATAAACCCAAACCACTCTCTAACCTCAGTCTCTGAGGCAATGCTTCCAAAGCACATTTGGTCTTTAAAAAGGCACGGTCCAGTCTGAATCAAATAATCTTTCAGCAGAATCAACACAAATCATTTGCACTCTCTTCTAAAATGGATTGCCTGAAACCTGAGATTTCCAGAGGTCCACTCTCCTGGTAGGTGGGGAACTCATCTGCAGCATAAACACCCCCACACAGCAGCAGAGATTTCACCTACAGCAGTCATTTTGTCCAGGGGCTCACCACATTCTTAGTCAGATGATGCCACCCCTGAGGGTCATAAAAAGACTGAGCTCTACATTGCACATAGTTTGACAAGCAGATAAACGCACAAGTTGCTCCCTCAATAAATTCCATTGTGGCCTGATTTTAGAATTAATAGGATCTGATAACTTCCCAGAGATGCTGCAAGTCAATCTATAATAGGTTTCAGACTTGCTTTAGAGCATCTCTCCCCTTTATGCCAAAGCAAACAGCCACTGGACCCAAGACAGATCCCACTCAGCCCTTTCCCTTTCAAACTGAGCACTCCAGGTATTGGTTGGTGACTCCTGCTCCTATTGCTGGTTACTGGACCAATGGGAAAAACTAATAAGGCCCCTGCCCCATCCATCTAGAACTCAATTCACCTGAGAGATGAGATTTGAATTTCATTATTCAAAGGAGGAGATGGAACATACATCCGTTTATGCAACACATTACATTTCCTTGTGTAAGTACAATAGCTGTCTGATCACAGCCATTCGAAAGGCATTTTAATGTTCAGCTCACTTCCCTCCTTCTGCTGTCCTTCCATCCCTCCCCAGCTACAGCTCTGACAGTTCTGGGGATCAGTTCTGGGTTCTGCCTGGAGCTCTTCACTTGGTCTTGTCAAAGCTTATACTCAGCCTGAGGAGGATTCTCAGGCAGTTGGCAAACATTGGTAAGGAACAAGAACATTTAAGACTTGGACATCTTCAGGTCTACATAGCCAGGAAGCTGAAAGTTTTAGGAACTCCATTTTTGGGTTAGGTGGCAAATTTTGCTTGACATTCATGTTACAGTGTGGCAGCCAGCTGAGAGGTATTTAAGACTACGTAAACTCTTGGAAGGGTGATCCTGACATCTCCACCCTGAATGATTCAGTTCTTCAGATTCAGCTTTAGTGGTCCCTGCAAGAATCTAAACTAAACTAAACTCTCCTTCTCCAAATAGTGTATTTCCAGCAGCATCATCTTGCTGATCTGGGTGACTGCAAAATTCCTCAAGCACTGCCTGTGCTGGAACACCCCACGACCATGAGTCTGAGAACCAGGAGAAAGCCCAGACCCTCTTTTTGGCAGCATCTCAGACTTCAACTTAATTCAGTTGCAAAATACATCATTAACTACTTTATGATATTGTCTTGATCCCATCAAAGGTAGGTAGGAAAACACACAGAAGTCTCTCTCTGGAGTATCCACTCTGCCTATCTCTGTGTGTTATTCCAGGCAGTCAGGTCTCTGCTCCCAGGTCTCTGCTCAAGGTCATTCCATACAAAATCTCTCATTCCCAGAGGAACCAATGCAGAACTTTAAATCAGGAAGACAAAGGTGAAAATAACGTTGTGGCTTTTGCTTTTCACTGAATTGCCCTCATTGCAATGGGCATGGCAGGAGAGAGGGAAAGTCCAGCTCCATTCCTGACAGGTTTGTTCAAAGAGAGGGATGGTGGGACTTTGGCTGTATCCATTTAAAAGTAGCATATCATGCTAACTTTACCTGCAGTAACTGCAAAAGTCTGATACAGGCAACACTTTAATCTGTTACTAATCTTTGAACTGATAAATACTTCCCTGTTTCAAATCCAAATTCTCTGAGGCCTCTTGAAGGAACAGGATCCTGCTGATTAAAGACGGTGTTAATACCTCCAGTGCCTGGCCTAGATTTTCAGAGAAAGGTTCAGATACTGAATCGAAAGTTCAACTCTTTTAAAAGCTCTTTCCTTCCTCATTACTTGTCTGGCCAAGATGGAAATTTGCTATTTGAATTTTCAGAGAAAAAGCATTTGGAAGAGGGTTAACAACAGAACTACTGTTGTTAACCTTACCTGTTTGTCTTAGCCTAGAATAGAGAACTGTAAGTAATTGCTTTTACAGAAAAGGATTGTAAGTACAGACCTTTCAAGTCCTCTACTTATTTTTTGTACACCACAAAACACTGATTTTCCAACACCAGAACCAAGCCAAAGGGAGCAGACAGACTACTATTTTTTTTTCTGATACACTGTTACAGATTTATTGTTAGTTTATATTGATTTGGGTTTTGTGTTTTTTAGTCACTAAAAAATTCTTTTTTTGAAGATACCAAGACTGATGCCTTTGTGGTCTTAAATAATGCAGCTGGTACATGGCTGAATAACTTTTTGCATTGTTTTATTTATGAATCGGCATATGCAGCTATAATTGGGGTGTTTAAAACACATTATGCTACGCTAAGTACAAGGAGATTTTTTTTCTGGAGTCTTTTCAGTCAGAAAAGCCTCTTTGGGACATTTGCGATGAACATCCATGCCCAAAGACTGCGTGTCCAGGCACAAGCTGCCCTCTCCGCATGCCTCGAGGTATGAGGGCTGAGGTGTGTGTGGTTCCTCAAAGGTTTACAGCAGCACCATCTACCGGAGAGCCCCTCGCTCCGTGCACACCGAGCGGGATTCCCGCGATCCCAGCCGGGAAGGAGAAGCGCTGCCAGCGCTTTCGAGCGGGGGACACCGACCAAAGCCACACGCGATGTTCAGAGAGACAGGGACAAAGATCTCTGAACTGGGGCGGACTCGCCTCCAGCCCTTGGGGGCGGTTCGGGCACCACAATATAAAGAAAGATGTTAAACTATTAGAGAGTGTCCAGAGGAGGGCAATGGGGATGGAGAAGGGCCTTGGGAGGCCGTGAGAGGAGCGGCTGAGGGCTCTGCGTGTGTTCAGCTGGACCCAGGGAAGGGAAGGAGAAAGTGTGGCTGGAGTGGACGACGTGGGAGCGCCCAGCCCAGCCGTCGGCACTGGCACCTCGCAGATTTGGTTCTTCAGATTCTGGTGCTCTGCTTTCCCTTCTGGTAAACACAGGATCCCCTTTCCTCCAAAGCAGTACCTGTAAAGCACTGCGAGATCACAGATTTGAAACAAAACTCTGGAGACACCTCGGAAATGTGCGACAGGCTCGGGTTCTGCTCTGGCCCCCCTAAAACACCCTTTTAAAAAAATCTCAGAAGAAACACTGAAATTCTGTGCCTGAAATAGTCTTATTTTGAAGGAGCAAAGGCAATGGGATGTAAATTCCCAAACACTGATCCCGACAGCTTCACCAAATAAAACAATTACTAACAGCCTCTTATTCCAAAAGATCAGTTGAAGAATTTAGATGAACTAAGGAATGCAGAAGATTTATTAAAAATTCTTATGCTATATACTTATAAATGTGTGCCCGTCTCCTAATTTAAGGGCTTTAGCTCTGTTGAAAATGAACTTGCAATCTTCTAGGACAAACTGTCCTTCACTTCATCTAAAGCTCTGCCATTAAATTCAAAGGCAGGAAGGCTGATCTTTAATGACATCCATCTATTTATATCTCACTTCTTAAATAACTGTAGAAATCTCTTTTCAGTGTGAACAGACTACAGAATATTTGTAAATGCATGCAGGCAACACAATGCACAATTTTGTTCTGTGCTTTCTAGAAGTGCCATCCTCTCAGGTGGAATTACCAGGATTAATTTAAGGACCATTAAAGGACAAAGCCTCTCTTAAAAATGGAACCAGACCAATTTATCTCTTGGTTGCCAAGAAATGCATTTAGGAAAAAATCAGCTACTTTGCATTTTGAACATGAGATAATTTAGTAATGTCAACATCCAGCAAAATGGACTCGAGTGCTAAAGTGACTGTGCCAGGGTGTAATTAAGGCTCATGTCTTAAAGGTTATAAAGCAGATATACCTGTACTCCACTGGGGCTGACTCCACTCCACTGGCTAATTATTTTTTTAGGAATAATGGCAAACCATTTCAGACATCTTGCTGCTGATTTAGTAACATTAAGCCTCTAGGAGACAACCTCTACCTTTCAGTTAAATCTGAAATAGCAAACAGGGCATTGAAAGAAGGGACAGAAAAAATCCAGCTGTTCACCTTTCCTCACACAAACACCTCAAAGCATATCACAATCTACAAAACACCAAAGAATCAATTTGAAGAAGTTTAAATGCACATCCAGACAGGGAAATATAATGAAAATTGCAGAGATATTTTACTAAATTTACCAGGTTTTATTTGAACTATCTTGGAGGCTTTTTGCTTGAGTTTCTTATTCATTGTTTAAATTCTTTGGGGAAGTTTTTCCCAATTGCTGCAATCATCTGTGTTAGCTCTTCCATTCCCACTAAACCCTTTCTAATACAGCCTGATCAGACTCAAGGAAAGCAATTCAGGTGCTGCTCTGCACAGAATCAACACAAGGCAGTAAAATAGTTCCCTTTTATGCATTTCTGAAAATAGTCTTATATTTAACTCCTGAAAGTTATGCATCTGAAAGGTTATCCATTATCTTCTTACAGGAACTTCTGGATTTTTTTTTTCCTGAGGATCTGGAAAGAATTTAGAAACTATCTGCATTGTATCCATGTGGGGAGTTATAATGATTCTCTCAAATATGCTTTGATGCAACTTTAACACCTAATTTCATTTCTTTCATGATGTTCAAACACCAACATATACTGGTTTCTTCATTTCATCCACCCCTCTTCAGTATTAACTGTAAAATTAATGTAAATTTCCTCTGTAAATTTTAACATCTTTTTTTTTTCATGCTGTACCGTCACTGTTAAAAGATTGAATGAGATGCAATAATTCTTGGCATACATTTCTAGAATTGTTTGTCACATTAGAAGTTGACTATTCTGATGTTTTGAGGGGTTTTTTTCAGGTTAAAAAGTAATTACAAAACTGAAGAAGAATTAGCTGTCTCCTGACAATTTACTTGTTCTACCAGCTTACAACAGACGTTTGAAAATCCAAATTTATTATCTGAAGTAGTGAACCATAACAAAAAAATCTACTAGAACAGAAAGGCATGATTTTCATATTAGCTATAATTAAAAAAGAAAAAAACAAAAACCAACCTCACAGCAGAGTAAAGATTAGATCTGGCTGGAAACACGATTTTTCCCCACAATTTTTAATTTTATTTTCTTTTACCAAGACAGAAATATGGACTCTTCATCCAAGCCCCAACCACTCAATTTTCAACGGACAGGACCTTGATGATGCTGCTGGGAAGGCTGACAAGAGCTGAAATTTTCTATTGGATACAGACAAGGAAGTGTTATTTAATAGTTCAAAGAATTCCATCTAGTTTAGCTTATCTGTTGTTTTTCAATTTTTTGGTTTATTTCAGCTCTGTCATTTTTTGACACACCAACACCCAGCCCTGCCTTTGTTCCTTATTCCCTGCCACCCTTGTTTTGGGTATATTTGAAATAATTTCTTGTTTATCTTTCTGTGTTCTGTTCTTTGCTCTTCAAACTCCCTTCTTAGACTTGCTTGACTTTTTCCTGCAATGGTTTGTTCTTTCTGTTGGATCCATTTGGGCAGGATTTCCATTTTCTCTGTTTGGCTTGGATAACCCCTTAAACTGTACCAGCAGACCAAAAATCTGCGATGCTGATTGAGCAATTAAGATTCTTTAGGCATGTTAATGAAAGGACACTGACTAGTGACTGAGCTATATATAATCGTGGCCTTTTCGAACACCAGGAAAATAAATTCACTAATACCAGGTCTTTTAAACCCCATTAGAGAGCAAAGTCTGTGAGGCAGCCTGAGCATTTCATCAGGTCGGCCAGGTCTGTGCTGGCTTTTGATGAGCTCCTCATTGCCATACATGAACTTTCCAGATGAGATTCGCTCGCCTGATTATTTCCCTGGGGGATGGGAAGAGCACAGCCCTAATTAGCAATCTACTTTGATATGAAATAAATATTAATTGCCTTTTCTAATCTGAAGGTGTCTACAACCCTTGCCTTTTACTATTAACAAGAAACCCCCTTTTTAAAAAAAAAATCTGAGATATTTGTTTTCCTTTTACATTTAAACAGGCCTTAAACTTGCTCAGGCAACATCTCATACAGGTTTGGTTTGTGCTATACTTGAAAAAAACACTGGGAGTTTTAATTCAATTTTCTGATTTCCAGAAAAATCTGTAGGTTTATGTTTCTGAAATATCAGCCACATATAAACATTCACTTAAATTCCTTGCACAAACAAGTACAGTACAGATAATAAATATAGTATCTATATTTACAGTATTTTAAAATAATTATTATAACACTAAAGGAATATGGACTTGCTCCTGCAAAAGTACCTACCTGGAATTAATTTAACAAGCAGCTCCTGCTCAACATTTAAGGGATAAAGCACCATATATCAGGAAGTCAAAGAGGTGGCTCTCCACAAAAGCAATTAGAAGTTATGAATGCAGAGGAATGATTAATAATAAGGTTGGAAAACAAGGCATGGGAATCCTGAGTGTGAGGAACAGGGGTGGAAGAAGAAAAACAGAGAGAAAATGAGAATTCTCCTTTCCAGACCAGTACTGGATTTTCCTCAAGTGAATCTTTTTGATTTTGTGCCACATTCTCCTCTGAAAAAACAGCAAAGCAATTTTCTTACACAACATGCACAGAAATCATCTTCCTGTAAGAAACTTCAGGAATACAATGGAATTTTTACAGCTTCTCCTTTTCAGTAAGAGAGCAATGGCAACCCGGCAGAAATAAGAGGCAGGCACGAAAGCCTAGCAATGATTTTTTTCTTATTATCACACCATCGCATCTGAAGTAATTCCAGGATTCCAGCCAAGATCTTTGACACAAGTATTTGTAACGTTGAGCTAAAATACCAACCCAAAATGCAGCCAAGCACTGTTTGCTGAGACAGAAATCCTCCTGCAGGGTTTCTAGATTTATCTGTTTTCAGGAGATGGGGGGAAAAAAGAAATCCAGAAGTTTTTCTGAACTAATACACCTTCAGGATTAAGGGTGATCTGTAGACAAAACATTTTGCAAAGCTTTTTATCCCTGCCATGGGAGTAATTTCACTTGAATGTTCTATTTCTGGAGCAACGGGGGATTTTTAAGTTTGCTGAAACAACTGAACACATTCTTCAAAACAATACAGTGGGTCTTTCTTGTGAGAGCAAAGCTAATCAAACACACATCCTGTGCTATTGATGTCAGCCAGCTGCTCATGGCACTACTGGAGTCTCTGCTTTTAGGCCAACAGGACTATTATGGACTGTTTCCTCCATCTGTTCTCAAAGCAAATGCCAAGATGGTCAAGGTGTCAGAACATCCCACTGAAAACCACTTCAAAGGAGTGACCTGAGCTGCTGTGCCAGGACCGGAGTCTCTGCAGAGGCAAAATCTGCAGAAATAAATACGACAGCGAATCTAGAAAACATTTATAAGATAATTCAACAGTAACAGCCTTGGACGGGCTTTAAGGGCTCCAAAAGCCCTACCCCAAAATACAAAAGGTGTAGTTAGGGAAATATAGAATGTGATCCCACATGGCTGCAGCCACCTCTTTGTAACCTGACAATAAAGATTTCCTTAACACAGAAAGAAAGGAGAGAGCTGGAAGGAAAGGTATTTACAGGATGGATAAGAAAGGTGACTCAGGCTCTGAGAGGCTGGAAAAAGGGAAAAGGAGAGGAATGGGAAAGGAAGGGGTGACTGACATGGACACAGTGCAAGGAAGTAAGGAGTGTATTGGCAAAGAACACACTTTGGAGAAAGCAGAACCACTTCCCACAAAACTGAGTGTGGGGTTTGGTTAAAATCTCTCTTGGGAGCTGCATAATTTTTCTAGAGACTAGAAGGAACAGTACTTCAGTAAGAACAAGTACCTGGAAGACAGAAGCCAGATAAGGATGCTGAGATATCCTTGGTCTCTGAGCTCCTCTCACTATGGGATCTCAGCTGGCCTGGAGACACCACAGCAGGAGAGCAGAGGGCTCTGCAGGCAGAGCTCAGCTCACTCTGACGGCTCAGCTTCCATCTGAGGTCACCTCTAGGAAACAGGAGCTGAGCAGTCCTGGCTGAGGTTTGCCTCCCTGGGGAGCCCAGCCAGCCCGGGCAAAGCTCTCAAAACCCATCACAGCTTCCTTAAAATCCAGATGTTTACTTCAGCTGCCTGCTAGACATGTCTGAGGTTAAGCCAGCCCTCCCAACCACGATTTCACTGCCATGGGAAGAGACACCTGAAGGACAGGGGGCAGCTAAAGAGAAGACGACCTGCCTTTGGCCAAAGCAGACATCACCACATTAATCCCACTCCACCAAAGACGGCAAAACACCAAATCCAAATGTGTAGGACTGTCCATCTCTCCCACTTACCTTCCTTTCACTCCCCTTGCAGGAGGATCCAGTCCCTGACACCTCATCAAAGGTAGCAAAATTCAATTTTATCAGTGCTGTCAAAAGACCTGGCTGAATTCCGGCCTGCTGTGCCCAGAAAAGAGTTTAAACTCGTTACAGATTCTAGGCAAGCGAAGTTATCAGTGAGGTTTTTTCTACAGCAATAGTCAGAACAGCCTGTGGATTCCAAGCTTCCATTTCCATGTAAAGCACCACATCTCCCTGACTGACCGACCAGGCTATTATGATTTGTGTATTAAAGCCTTGTGTTTTCCACCCATCGAGTGCATAAACAACAGTTTAACCTTTACCCCAAGGCATGTACACCCCTTTACTCCCAGAAAAATGAATTCATGTTTAGCAGTCAAATCAGTATCAACCTGACCTTTAAACACATCAGTGTTTCTTGGAAAAATATTATGGCTGGGATGCCTACTGTGGTAAACAATATTAGCTGCTCCAACCCATGGCTGAGCCGTGCTGTGAGGAGCCTTATCAAAATAAGGGGATGAAAACCAGCAGGGATTGCGGATCTTCTGACAAACTCCACAGGATATGAAGAACAATGTAAATGTAACAGTACTGGCAGATATATTTCTATATTACTGTTCCAGAGATAACAGCGAAGGTGAATCATTTCCCACCACCTACAGCACTGAATTATTTCAAATTCTGAAGGGACCATATTTATTTCATTGGTAGGTAGCAATTTACTTAGCTGAAGATCATTATATTTATGTGTCTGTGAAATCCTCACAATAATTATATATTTGAGCTGTCTCAGAAGTGCTATATATATTCTCATTAGTCATGTACTTCCAAGGATATTATCAATTTTTTTTCCTTCAACAACCTTTGCAATCCGAGTGTGAAGTACTGCACTGCACATGAACCTCGATTCTTAGAGTTTTCTTAAACTCCAGTTTAATCAAACAGCAGGGTGGCCTATATTCAAATGCAAATGCTAAGCGTGCTATGAAATATCTTCATTCCCTTAAATGACTGCACTGTGGAGCTTATTTAAAACAGACCACACTGTGCAACAAAACAGAGGAGGACATGGGAAAAAAGTCCCCTGTTTGATATTACTTTTGCCAGACTTGTCCAAAAAAGGTCATGAAAATGTTTAGAGCAGGGTAAGGAGATCAAGGCGAGGGGGTTTCTTTCGTTCTAGTCCTATCTGTGCCAAGCAGTCAATTATACCCCGTGGGTGGAGAGAGGTCCATTTGTTTTCTTCAATGCACTTCACAAGTCTCATGTGAAAAATATTTTGAAAGCACAAAATGTCGCAAGGCTCTAAATGCAAACGGCAGTCCATGGAGCCAGAGATTAACAACCCAAGGAGGACCAGTACACACTGACATTAAAACTTACAGCCCTCAGACCTGAAGGAGAAGATCATGCTGTCCTTCACACCAGCTTGTTACCCTCTTCAGTGTTCCTGTATGATCACCAGTTCAGCTTTTCCCTCTCCTTTTTGATGCAAAACTGAGATGAGATGCCAGGCTGGCACCCCTGGAGATGGATGCTGGTGGTTAATGTAAACACTCCACCCTTCTGCAGAAAGGTTGAGCCAAAGAAACCCAAGAGCTTGAAAAACACTAATCCTTCACATTACTACTCACATTTTGTCCAGTTTCTTATTTATTTGAACACCTTCCACAAGCAATAAAGAAATGGCCTCAGTTGTATTTTCCTTTACCATCCTTGCCAAAATCAGAGAGATTTCACAGTTTCTTTCTCCTGTTTTGGCTGATGGATTTTCTTTCTCCTTTCTGAAAATAACTGAGTACAAAACGATTTAATGTTGACTTTGTTTTGATACACCAGGTCATATCAATTACTCACTAGCCTTAAAATTGCCAAAATGACAAGTTACAGCTAAAATCAACAAGCAGCACAGGTAGAAGACTTGATATTACATCTCATGGACGTAATGCAGTAAAAAAGCTGCCACAGCCACTGTAACACTGTGATAGTCCAGCAGCAATGCACAGCAACTATCAAAATCTGCAAAGAAAAGGGAAGAGCTAAATTCTGTTTCAGGCTGTGTAAGCACAGGTTGAAACAAAGAGAAATAGTTCTCACTCCTTTTGCTGGCTTGGAAAACTGAGCAGTGAGGGAGACGCTGAAGAATATCAGTTCTTCTTATCATCAACCCATTTCTGCAGTAACCTTTACTCTTTCCTTTGGCAAGTACCTTAGTGCAAGGATTTGCCATGAAAATTAAACCTCCATCCTATTGTTAAAAGAAAAGTTTCAGTTCAGATCACTGAAGAATCAATTAAAAAAGCAAAAGTACAAAGTTTCCCAGAAACTACCTGCATAGTAAATGAAAATCAAGCAGTGACTGACTTTGAGGGGCTCACTGCACTTCTCATCCTACATATTTATCTATATCTATGTTACAAACCTATGACACTCTTGACTTTGCTGAGGCTGCTTCTAAGTAGTGCAGTCACACACAGCATCTACCATTTCTCTTCAGGTGAGCACCTCTTCCTACCTACAAAAATGTATTTATTTCTTTATTTAGACACTCCATGGTTATGGAAAACAAGCACTGAGCAAATGTAAATAAGCATGACTTGGCAAACACACAGACTCACTGTGATTGTCCCCCCCACCCAGCAAATTAATCAGCCTAAAAGGCTCTCACAGTTTGAAACTGGGCCTCCTAATCTATGATGGCTGCCACATTTAGTTTATGATGATATAAAATAAACATCACACCTTTAGACTTTTCCCAGGGCTGATAAATCAGCAAGGAGGGGATGACTCTCACGAGAGGATCATGCCTGTGGTAAGCAGAGTCCCACAGATACACAAGAGATGCAATTATGCTGGAATAGCCAATTCTAGAGCTCTGACATGGCTTATTATTTGACTAGCAAACAAGGAACTTCTTCAACTTAATTGCAGTCTAGCTATTCTAATGCTGATCTTTTTCATCCTTCTTTTCCTTTAACTATGGCCTTCATAGAACTTTGTTTTATTTTAATCCTTCGGTTGTTGACGCACCCATTTCTTGGATCTGTTTTGTACCTGCTATGGGTATGCACAGCTTCTGAGTAAGTGTAGTTGCTGATAAGATTAACAAGCTCACTTGTTGGAAATTTGTGATTCAGAGTAAAGGAATTTGCAGCATTAATTTCAGCCATGCACCGTTAGAGGTTCTTAACTGTGGCAGCGCAATGCTTCTGAAATGTATGAAATTACTAACACTCTTGGTGCAGTGTTTCCCTTTGGATGCATCAGATGATATTGTGCCTTGTACCATAGTGTATGCATGTGTGATAAGGAATTTATAACTGCAGGAGGCAGCACTAAATATGCATCAGGAATTACCTACACGATCTGCAGGGTGTGAGGGGAGCTGAGCTCTGATGGGGGTGAGAACCCATGGAGCTGCAGGTGCTGACCACCACCTCAGCCACACACCAAGGACACAAACTCGTCCTGCCCAAAACCATTTCCATCCCCCTGCCAGGTAACCCTTCCATCACCCTAAACACGAGGAACAAATGATTTTCACTAATTAACAAACAGCCTTGGCACAGGGCCCAGGCCCCGACTGCCTGTGCTCTGGTACCGGCTGGAAGGAGCACGGCAGAGCTACAGCTTTGGCAGGTTTGGGACTTTAAAGGTCAGATAATTACCAGCCTTTCAGAAGCATAAACTGCCTTTAAAGTCAGCAGAGCCAGCAAAAACTATTAGGAGATTCATCCAACATTTATCTTTTAACTTGTTATCTCTGATACACAAACTCATTCTTACACTGTTTGCACTGCAGTGCATAAAATATTAAAATTAAAAGGCTTAGGGACTTCTGAGGGGAAAAAGGAGAGTAAAACTATTTTAGATTCAGAAACATTTCATCAATATGTTTTGTATTTGCATACTGGAATCAGAGAGTCCTGATTATGCATGTTTATTGATTTTGGCTTTGTTTTGATTAATGATAAAACTATGATCCATCTTGTAGGTAGCAGGGCTTGAGGGAGCTCAGTGCAATATAAATGGTTTGTATTTTAAGAAATCCTATTTATGCAAATAAGGGCACATTCACATGCATTTTGCTCAAGCATGGTTGTAACAAAGCTCTCCAAACATTCTCTTTTATACTCTGGATAATTTGGGGAGGCATGTTTAATACAGAAATGCTGCATAACAATTACTTTTTTTCTTCATTATGAATGACTCCCATTATATCACCTTGGACAAAAGAACAAGCTTTAATTCCCACTGCGCCTAATTTATTATCACAACCAAAGATACTGTTTTGTGTCAGAGTGAATGCAATATTTCTAGAAATGGGTTGCAAAAATCCTGCTGGGGAAGTTCAAGGGGACTAGGGAGAAGTGAGGAAGAAAAAATAATCTGGAGCTGGCTGGAAAAGTTTTTGCATTTCTGGAAAAGAAATGTTGGCATTTTTGCCTCCACTCTGGAAAGGGAGAGAGGTTTCCATCAGACAAAGCAGCTGTAGATACTCAATATCAGAGTGCAAGGAAAATGTGAGGACAGACTCCCAATGTGTCATGTCCTAAGGACATCAAGAGTTGTGACAGATTCTATTCCCGCCTTAGTTACCAGCATTTAGACCATCCACGGGGCAGTGGACTGAAATGATTCTGAATTTATCCAACCAGACATCTGCACATCAAGACAAATAAAATTATCAGCTGGCCTGTGTTCTGACACATGAATTATCTCACCAATCTCAGCAGGATCTTTGCCTGTATGACAGCTGCCATATTGGCCTCTGATATCTACTTTGGCAGCAAGGTCAGAATCTGAACGTAAGAGCAACCTGAGAATAAGTGGCAGAGTGGAGGTGAGGAAAATCTTCCTCCTTAAGTTTTAATTCCCAAACACTCTTTTTGACCACTTTATAGTCCAAAGCTGTGTTGTAGAAGAAGGATGTGGAACAAAAGTGTCCACATCTGCAAGCAGCGTTGACCCGTCTGCTAAGAGTCCCTGTGACACCTTCTTTTTAAAGGACATTGGGGTTTGTTTGCCTTCTGAGGACTCTGGGGCCTGGGGCAACAGAACACCAAGAGATCACCAAGAGAACACCAATGGAACACCAAGGGAACACCAGTGGAACACCAAGGGAACACCGCCCTTCCCATCATCCTCCACTGACTCTGAGTATTTACTTTCATAGCAGTTCAGAGCTGCTCCATGTTGCAGGAAATCTGGCTTAACCCCTTCTCCAGGTGCTCCTGTGTGTTTGGAGACACCTAGCCAAGCTCAGAGGGAAGAGGGGTCAGCTGCACAGCAAGAAAAGGTCAGGCTGCCTCACCACCATTCCTGCAGCTGAAGGACAGTATTTCTCTTGGAAATTTGGGCTCTTAATGTCTTCACTGGTTAATAACCCTTCTTCTACTTCAGGGACGTTCTCACATGGGATAGATGAAACATCCACCTTGCTGTTTCAGCTCCAGCTGCTGGGAACTTTTCTCCAGTTTCAAAGAAATGGCATTGCCCATGGAAAGCCTTTGCTCAACAGCTCCCAGGCTGCAGCGTGGCCTCCCAGCTCCACAGGGATCCCTCTCTGGAGGTGCTCAGGTCAGGAATAACAGAGCCAGGACACACTGGGGAGATCTCTGCTATTTCCTGAACACATCCCTCCTTCAGCGGGGGGCTCAGGGCACAGGAACTGCTGTCACAGGGCCCCTCCCGGGAGCTGTGCAAGAAGGGATCAGCAAAGCCACGAGGGCACACGCATTTCTGCCTCCAAACAAACAAGTTTCACTCGTTTTTCAATTCACTTGAAAAGGCAAATATGGTTTGAAATTTCAAATTTTGTAAGGAATTATTTAACCCAGAGGCTAAAGCTGTTGTATATTTAAGGCTGAATTTAGCTTGAAGCATAAAGAAAACTCTAGCATAAATTATCACATATTGAAAACTTGATGCTAGAGAAATAAAAAAGCTGGTTTAAATCCAAGTAGCAAACCAAAAAATTAATTTTGTGAATTTGCTGAATACTGTCAGTGATTAAGTAAGTAACTGTAATCAGCTCTCTGAGACAAAAGAAAATATTATAAATGAGTATTGAAAAACTTTTGAACTTTGTAAGCATCAAACCCCACGATATTTCTATTTATGCTGGAATCAAGTTGTTGTATTTCTCTGCCACAATTAGAGCTCACTGATATCAGTATAAATCTGATAATTCAACTCCCAACTGTAGCTCTTACATTAATATAACACATATCAAAATCAAGCCGTTCAACACATCTGCCCTCCTATGGAACCGAGCTGCATTGCACGTCACAAAACAGTTTGAAGATTAAATGTTAATTCTCATCTAAGTGATAGCACATTTAACTCAGACCGAAAATTAACATCCCATATGCACTGAAAATCTTCATAGAATTGATGAAAATCTGGAAGTGTGGAATTTAATACCAGGAACACCAGGATAGGATTAGGTATTTTGATGGAAAATATTGCACTTCTGCATCAACAGTCTTCCCCTCCAGCCCTCTTTCTTTTTTAAGTCTTTAAACCCAGTGCTTACCTCAGTCCATGAAATATTCTGCAATATGTTGACCATGCTGGGTTTTAATTTCAACTCAACTGAAGAAGCATTGTTAAAGAGAATCACTATATCCCAGGGGAATCAGGAAATTAAACTTTATTTATTGGGTTTGGCTTTCCCATAAGTAGACAGAGCCATATAGCATCTGATTACCCTGTGAGGGGAGACACAGCTTGAAAAAGGGCCCTGCCAATGTGCCACCAGGCCACTGATTAATTAAGCAATAAGATGAAGAGGTCTGTCACTTAGGGTCATTAATGCATGCCTACAATGCCACTTGAGGCACGAGGGTCTGGTTAATACCATAGGGCCAGTTTACATCTGAGCACAGGACTTGACACTTCTGCTGCTCTGTTTGTACATTAACATTGCCATTTGTAGGTGCTGCAATGTACTGGGCAGTCTAAACACAACCTTCCTTTTTGGGGGTGCAGGGGTGAGAGAGGGACAGAAGACCATTTTAAATCTATTTACATAGCATGGTTTGAGTAACAAAATTTGTCTGTCATTCCATAGAATATTGCAAAGGATCACAAAAATATGTACTTGTTGCTACTAGAGTAGTGCTCTATGAGCACTATTTCTACATATCCCACAGCAATGAATTAAAAGAAAAGTATTCCTAAGATTCTTCTGATTTTCTGAACTGGTGGAAAACCACCATCCTCTACCTGGTCTGCCAGAGCTGCTGCATTTTGTTTGCAACAGTTAAACGCTGGCCTTGTGAGAAAGCACAAGGTTTCCCCTGGTTCAGGGGCTGGGCACTCACCTGT
Organism: Brachypodius melanocephalos; assembly: GCA_013398615.1. Lineage (NCBI taxonomy): Eukaryota > Metazoa > Chordata > Aves > Passeriformes > Pycnonotidae > Brachypodius > Brachypodius melanocephalos. The sequence goes on from VZSR01000514.1 coordinate 10,976,798, forward strand.
GAGCAGGAATTCCTGAATTTCTGAGTTCCAGTCTTTGCAGTCCCAGAGGTCTCCTTCAAGCACTTCTTTTCTTCTGTTTGAATTAAACTTACCTGTTTCAAACTACATTTTTTTTCTGTACACCACATTTCAAAAATGACAATTTGAAATATTTCACTTTCAGGTGAATATACTGAAGAATAACAAGCTTGACCGGACAAGAGGTAACATGCTTTTCATAAAAGCAGCTGCCGGCCCAAATCATAAATTGGGTGTTTTATTGGTTCACTCATACCCACTATGGCTGAACATCCAATTTAAGGTCAATTAAGATGGCTTCCCTGTTGAATGGACTTCAATTAGATATTCCACAGATAATGTTTTAACTTGTTATTTATTTAGCTTATTAGCAATGTTTTAGCTCGTTATTTTATTACTTGGTTGGGGAGACAGGAATAAACAAAAAAATTTGGGATAAGGCAGCTCTATATAGTTCTTTCCCACTCCAGAGTGGAATGGGTCACTGTCCTTGCCATCTACTGCTCATTAGATTATGTAGCAGCACCAGGAGAGTCTCGAGGAAAATTAATAATAATAGTAATAAATAATAATAGTAATATGTACAAATAATAATGTTGTTTGTGTACTGTGGCTTGAAGATAGAGATGCCTAAGATGCTTCTACTTAATATCAGAAATTTCATTTCTTGTCAACCAGCGTGGCCAGTCCATCAACATTAACACTTCCATTAGATACAGGCCTGTACTCTTGGTTCACCATCAGCACCACCACAGTTATACCAATATTTTCCTCAGTTAGGGAAATGTTAAATGTTAAAAAGAGTATTTAAAATTATTAATATAATCTACACATGATATATCATTGTAAATAAATGAGCATCAACTTTGGGTTTAGACAGAGCTGTCACTGGGTAACTGCACAGCACAGGGAGGGAAATGGACTCATCCCCAGTGCTACATCCACACCAAGTTACTCCACTCTAACCTTGAGAGTACAAGCTAAGGAACAACATTTCAGCTACATGGAGTGATTTGATTATGAGCACAGTGATTGGATTAACAGCAGATGACTTGGAAGTCAAACTGCTGCATCCCCACTGAATTACCAGCTCCAGCAGCAGCACAACTCCCCCTTCCAGTGCTCCCCACAGTCCCAGCTTTAAGCACTTCTTTAAGTCTTTAGACACCAAGTAAGCAAAAGACAAAATTTCCATTTTGCCTCCTATTGTACCAAACCCAATCTGCTCTCATAGAGCACCGGGGTCTCCAATGACTGTAAAGGGCATTTCATTGGTCCCAACACCTCACAAATTACACAGTTGTAAAAAGTGACATCCAGCTTACCAGGCCCATCATGGGCTCAGCAACAGCAGCTTTGAGGGAGACCATGTCCTCACATCTTGTTATCAGCAAGCAGGACAGAAAGAAGGGGAGAAAAAAAAAACAAAAACCAAACACAATTTAAAGAAGTGAACATTACACTGCAGACACAGGCACCAGACTGTCACCCAGCACAGCTCCACTTGGGAACCCAGCCGGCTTCAGCCACGGCATGGAAACTTCAGTGGGAAAGTTGTTACTCTTCAGCTCAGCTTCATTAATCACAGAATCACAGAATATCCTGAGCTGGAAGGGTCTCACAGGGATCATCAGTCCAGCTCCTGGCCCTGCACAGACACCCCAACAATCCCACTGTGCCTGAGAGCGTTGTCCAAACCCTCCAGGAGCTGTGGCAGCCCTGGGGCTGTGCCCGTTCCCTGGGGAGCCTGTTCAGCCCTCCGGTTAACTTTTGAAAATGGATTTTGAGTTCTCTGAATTTAAGTAACACAGTGAAAACACTTTTAAATTAAGATTTTCTAAAAATGCTGTATAGGCAGTCCCCACATTGATGCAGGTTCAGGAGAAAAAGCAGAGGGCAACAATACTCCTTGGAAAGGATTAGAGGATGAAGGCTGTTGTTTCTGTAAAGAGGGTGTTTGGGTTTGATTTTTTTAAAATAAAACAATGCACAAAGTAAGTCCATCCTTATCAGCAATACTTAGAACAGTATTTGGCTGATTTAACCCTCAGTATGCTCATTCTGCTGAGCCTTCCTACACCCATGTGATCTCAGTGAACTCCCAGCCAAGAGCACTTTCCTGTACTTACCAGAAAATTTTAGGGAAGTTACCGGCCTTATTTCAATCTCTTTCATTCCCAAAGAAACAAACAAACAAAAAAGCATGTCCAAAAATGTTTTAACTCAATAGGACCTTCCTCACAGAGACATTATCATTATAAGAGTAAACCAACCAATGGTTTCTGTCCAAAGTACACAAATTTGTCTGAGGAATTCATTATTCATTTCCAAATTCAGTGTATTGTGTCTCCTGTTATTTACCCAAGAAATACTGGCAGAGCGTGAGATATGCGGGAATCACCTGTTTTATTCAACCCAGCACAGTGTATTTCAGTTTGTAAGGGTTTCATGGTCTCTTCAGTTTCTCCTCTGCAATCCTTATTACAATATAGATGAAAATACGTATTAATCCACAGCTACTTTTTCTTTTTTTAGTCCACATTTTAACCAAAATGGGAAGAAAAAAAAGAAAAAGAGGGGGTAAAAAGAAATCTGGAGTGTTTCCATTGGTGTCTTAAAGCATAACAAACTACAGCAATTTATTTCCCCGCATCCAGTTGTAATGCTAAACCACAGATAAACATTACAAATGGAGCAGGAATGTGTTCCTTCCTTCTGATGGAGGTCCAAGATTGCCCTTTGGAGTTTGCCAAACAGCGTGGGGCACTTCATTCACCATGTGATTGGCACACACTTCAGTCCTGAGTAAGTTTGGGGATGAAATTGTTGGCTAAAGCTCTGGAAATTCTGACTCTGGAGCTGTCAGGCAGGCTGTCTACTCCGAGAAAAAGCAATTCGTTTTAATAGCACTATGTTACTTGGCTTTTTATTTGCTTTTACATTGTTCATTGATGTTTTGGATTTTGATGTATTGTGCAGCACCCCAAGAACTCTAACATGGGGAACTCCATTTAAAAAAATGAGTTTATTATTTCAACATGTGCTAATAAATACACTACACGTTTGGGGAATCTAATCCCATCTATTTTGATGGCACACAAAAAGCCCATCAGCCACTGCATGCTGATACCAAAATGTGTATCTGTTCACTGAAAGGAAGAAATGTCATTTCTTTACTGAGCTCATGTTCAAGGCAGCTCTTAAAATGCAGGGAATTCTAAGGGTCAAAGGTTTATTTTTCCATTTATCTTGTAAATAAAGGAAATTATCTCATAAACTTTTGATTTTTTTTTCAGTCAATGTTATTTTGCACAGCAACAAGCTTATTTGTAGGATATTTTAAGACACACAGTTTAGCTTATTATTTTATTGATATTAATGGAAGTGATCCAGAAGAGGAAAACACATCATCTGGAGGTCTGACTCTACTGCCTGCCACATCCCACATCAGTGAATATTCTGGGAGCAGAGTGCTTGGAGGATTTGGTTTGAATTCTTTTCCCTGGGGACAGGTAACTACAAAATCATGAGTTCTATTAACATCCAGTCCACCTCAAACTCAAACCTCCACGCAGCCTTCCACCTCAGCTTTTCTTCCCCCTTACAGCCATTAATCAAATTTGTGAGTGCACAAATGTTGTTCACAACACTTTCTTTTTTTCATTTCTACAACTGCTGTGCTATAACCAAACAGTGCACTTATTTTGCACAGCAATCCAATGCACAGCTTTTTTATCTACCTTCTCTAATGGCTGGTCACCTGCTTTCCCAGCCACGAAACCTTTCAGAGATGCTTCTCTCTTACCTGAACACATAGGGTTTGGCTCCCTGCTGTGGTAATCCCTCGAAGATCCAGTTCCATTATGTTCCTGTCAGTACAGGTGCTGTCAGCTGCCTGAGGTACAGCCCTGCCACTGATTCAGAAGCTGAAGTAGCTTTTGTATCAAGATGAGGGTCAACCAGTATCAGGTAACACAAGCACAATCCCTATCTCTGTTCTCCTAGCAGAGGTATGTCTAAAAATATGCACGATCCTGTTTTTCCTTATAAAGCTCCTCTTCTTTAAAGGTTTTATAGTAATGCATGTTTTCAGAGTAATGTAAGATTGTTGATCACAATGAACTCTCAACCATACTGCCACGTGCACTTTACAAATGTTTATTCCTTCACCACTGTGTTGAATTTTTGGTCAGAGGTGTTTTGCTGATTAAGACGATGGCTTGTAGGGCTGCAGGGCTTTCTCATCCTCAGGAGCAGGTTTGCTGCAGCTGCAATCCTTTTGGGCGGTGCACTGTTTCTGGGTGTGGTGTTTGGGATAGCGCCTGGCACAGCAGCCCTCATTCCCCGGGGTCTGATCGGCCACAAACGAGGTCTGGTAAACAGTTAACAAATCCTCGCTGCTGCCCTCGCCTGGTGCCCTAGCCCACTCGAGGAAGTTATGGGAGTTCTGTTTCCGCTTCTCTGGATCCAACTTCCTCACGCCCATGCCCTAGGAAAAAAAAAATGATAGAAAATTTCATGCAAACATATGACTTCCAGTCACAGCTTCACAGATGAATCTTGTAACAGTCACTGCCCCACTGGGAAGTGAACGAAGCTGTTACCACAGTGATTGCAAGAACTCACGGTTGATCTTTAGCAAGTTAAAAATAATATTGTCAGACTTGCCTGTATGAACATTTTTCGTTGCATATATAATGGGAATCTGCTGACCTTCCACTGCTCAGTGCTAATAAACCACTTTTACTTTGCATTTCTGTAGCACACCATCTACTCAAGGCTATTGAGCTACACTTGGTTAAATTAATCTTCAGAGGCACCCAAAGAAATAGGTTAATAATTCTAGGTTTGCGCCACAATAAAGAAACTGAGACAGAGCATGAAATCTGAATCTTCAATGCTATCCCTTGAGTATCAAACTTGGAGAGACAGAACCTGATTTTCACACTCCACAGCTCACAGGAAATTTAGCTGGAATTATGGTTGATCAGTATCTCTAAAACTGCAAGACACTGCCCAAAGTGCACAGATATTGAGGTTACTCAGTAAATAATGAATTCCACAAAGTCTAGGCCTGACAGAGCCCAAAGTCAGACAAACTCCTTTATCACAGTTCACTCCTTCCTCCTTCACTCGTTATCCTGTGAACTGCAGTATTTCTTTTGCTGCCTGGAATAATATCAACAATCTAAGGGGAATGGAAGAACATGAAACTGTTGCCCACACAGAAAAACCCAAAACAATTTAAGTTCTAGTCCAAGTTGTGGCTTCTGCAGCATACATTTAAGCAGGTGTATTGTAAAGAGTTGGAAAAGAATGCAGTCTTGAGATATATTGTGGGTATCCTATGGATTTTGTTGAAATTTATGATAAAGATGAGTCTGAATAAAATATTTGGGACTGCAAATTAGAAGTGGCTGAGATCTCTACAAAAACTCATTGCAAGTCAAATCACTTAGAGTAGACTAACAGGACATTTAACTGGGTACAAAACCAAAACAGGAATATTAGAAAATGCCTGTCAGAAACCCAAATCATGGCTTTCTTCTCCCCTTTGAATCATGCCATTCTCAATGACTGTGTGTGCTGCTGCACATCTGTGACAGTCCCAGAGATGTCCCAGCCCTATCCTAATAAAAAGTGGTGGGGTTTTTTGGTTTTGTTTTTTGTTTTTTGCTATTTACATTTTTCTCTTCTCACAAGTTTTAGCATCTCTTTCTCTTTTTTTGCTTTTTTTTTTTCTCAGGGGACAGAAAAGATGCTCTGTTTAATCTCTGGCAGACCAATAGATCCGAAGTTGTTCGATTTGTCTCAGTGCTGGGTACTCACCAAGTCAAAATACTCGACTGCATTGCATATTTCATGTCTGTTGTCATGAGAAGAGAACGGGAAATGGTTGTTTCCTGCTTTCTGAAAGAAATTATAGCAAAAAACTATGAATTTTCATAAACTCTGGATCTATTAGTCTTCCTTAATTGTGAGATTACAGCTGCCTTTGTTCTAGCTCAAAAGTCATATTGCTATGTTAAATATTCCCCTGCACATGATTTTATAGGAGTAACATGGACTTTTAATTTTTTTTTAATAAAATTATCAGGAGGATATACTGAATATATACATGATTAATATAAAAGTGTGAATTTTCACATAAGAAATTATACATTCTGTCTGCAAAGCAGCAAAATACTAGATTTATGTCAGGATTGCCTTGCTTGATTTAGTAGTAGGCCTAAAGCTAATTAAAATAAACTACAAAAGGGACCTCAAAACTGAATTAGTCTGTGATTTATGAACTGAATGTCATGGACATTGCTTGTTGCAGGGGAAGTGGAAGAGGTATTAATTGCTTAACTGATTTATAATCCCATTCTTTAACATGATGTTCATCCAGTCTTTAAACGAAAGCAGTTTCAGAAGAAAAAAAGGACAACTGCAAAAATAGCTATTAAATGTTAATCTCACTGTTTCAGGAATGATATTTACTTCCAGTGCCTAAACAAACTTGCTCAGATTGTCCCATTTTACCCTTTAGTGCATCTTCATGCTCCCACCACCGATCTCAGATTAATTCTCAATTGATGACAGACAAGAACTTCCCCAATTCTGTTTAAAAGTGGAGGGCTGGTAAACATAAGGCATGAAACACCAGGTGAAGACACTCTGATATTGCTGAAAGGTCCCTCTGCCCTGGTTCTCCTTTTTCAGGCAGTGGCTAAGGCCAGATGTTCCACAGAAAAGGTAGATGTAATATTAACACAGTGTATACTCATGTTACATTATATCCTCCTTTTCTGTAGTCTCAAGCTTTTCCTTTCAAATATTCCTTCCAAGCCCATTTCTGCCCTTCATTATAGCAAAACCTGTGAAATTAACCCACTGTAATTGCTGTGCTTATAGAAAATGAAAATAGAAAATGTTCTTTGCACAAAGTGGGGGGGTAAAGCAAAGCTCAGTGTGATGATCAAATAAGGACATGAAAAGGTGCTTACAACACTGCAACATTTTAAATACTTGGGATTTTTAAAAACGCTGTATTTCCTCTCATCCTAAATTTTTTCACAAATCTCATTTTTAAGCAAGCCTTAAAAATGCTTGAAATGAGGAGCTTCTAACTTATTAATGATCAAAAAGAACACTCCTTTGTGTGAATTATGTGAATTTCCAACATTCATTGCCAAATGGCTGATCAAATTTCCATTAAACCTTCTTACAGGGCTTTACACACAGGCTGTGGGCTGAGATTGATCATAATGTATTCGGTGTCTCAATAATAAAAGAGAAAATCGGCAGTAATACAGCGGGACTTTGAGCAACTAAAATTATAAGTGAGTAACGGGGAAATATGTTTCTTCCGCGGCGCAGGCAGCAATCACTCCATCCCCTGAGGCACAAAGTCTGCCAGCCCGCTGTGACTGCTCCGCTGACGACCTTGAGTGCTGTTCTTACTCACAACTTAGCGAGTGACAACTTGCAAAAGAGCTCCGAAAATCGGCTGTGCTGCCACAGGAACTCACCTCCACCCGAGCTTTGTATTCCAGCGGCTGTCGATATTCCGTGCCCAGTGCGGCTGCCATGTCCAGTACGTGTCTTAGTGAAGCGCTTGTTGTTGATTCCAGCTCGCCCTGCTCCCCTTCATGAACAAACTGGAAAATAATGAGGATTATGACCCTTTGAAATAAAAGCCAACTAAAAAAATTATATATATATAAACCGGATCAGAAATGTGGGCAAAATAGTATTTGCCCATTTATTCTTTATTACTTGGATTGCAGCAGCACCTAGTGGCGTCTGGAAAAACGAGGAGTCTCCCACACACACAACACAATCCCTACTATAAAGACTTTCGAACATAGATAAAACAACCAGACAAGAATTTTAGGTATCTTCAAGTTAAGAATGTCCAGGAACTTTCTGAAAACCTTTTATACAGCAATAACCGCCAAGGAAAACAACGACCTCCCTCCCCCTTCCCCCCCCCCGCCCCATACTACTCCTGCTGTTGTACAAGCTTGAAAGCGCAAAATTTTTGGGACTAGCTCAACCAAACATCAGGTCAAAGAGTTCAGAGAGTGAGGAACAGGCTGTGCCAGGAGTGTCACAGTGCTCTGCGATGCCAAGATGTCCCAGCCCAGTGTTTCTGATGGGATGACAGCGTTCTCCTGGAGACGAGAACCGAGGCAAACCTTGGCTGGAGTTCTCCAGAAAAGAAGGAAAACCAACCAGGGCTAATCAAATAAGACACCTCCAGCATTGCTGGAAAATTGGAAAAAAAAAAAGATCCAGCCAGGGTTAGTTAGCAAGCCAGAACTTTTGCACACTTTCCTCATAAACCTCAGGAATGGGAAGACTCACTTCTGACTAAAGGATAAAACCACCCTTAGCATGGTGCTTTTTTGAGAATTTAAGGATAAAGAAGCCCTGTGGGGGCCTGCCCGGCCCTTACCCAGTCGGCGCAGTGCTGAATGCTGGGCTTCCTATCCCCGTTCTCAGCCATGGCTCGATGTCACTGCCGGCCTGGGGTGCTCTGCCAGGGCCACCGCGATTCCCTGGAGACCTGCTCCCACAGCGGGCGGTGTGTGGAACCCTCCCCCTGTGACCTCAGAGCCGCCCCGGTGTTTCAGCGAGATCCACACAACCGGCGCTGGGCAACGCTGCTCTTGCTGCTGTGCTGCAGGGGAAGGGGGAAATAACAGCTCGTCAAAGGATTGAATGTTAAATCAGTTCTGCACAATCACTTCAGTGACACTTTACAGCCTGAATGAGAATGCGTGGGGAAAGGAGAGGTCTTTTTTGAGGAAAATCCAAGGGATGTTAGAGAGACAATTTTTAAGATGTAACTTCCTGCTCTTTTGAAAATGGCTTTCCACATACACGTCTTAACTGAACACACGCCCAATATTTACAGAAAACCTGGCTGCGTCTTAAGGATTTTTTTGCTCTTGAGTTTGAGTGCTCGCTTGGAAACATCCCAACTATTTAACTGCAGCACACTGGGGCCCGTGTAGCACAAACCAAGACTTTGCCTCCTTGGCCCTGACAGACTGTAAAAGATGACACTTGTGTCCTTTTTGGCTTCAAACTAACAGAGACTAGGTTTAGATTGGATCTTGGGCAGGAATTGTTCCCTGGGAGGATGGAGATGCCCTGGCACAGGGTGCCCAGAGCAGCTGTGGCTGCCCCTGGATCCCTGGCAGTGCCCAAGGCCAGGTTGGACACTGGGGCTTGGAGCAGCCTGGGACAGTGGAAGGTATCCCTGCCATGGCTGGGGTGACACTGGATGATCTTTAAGGTCCCTTCCAGCCCAAACCATTCTGTGATTCCATGATCTATATATATATATGTGTGTGTGTGTGTACATATAAAAATATGTATGTGGCTATAGATAGATATAGATGTAATTTAAGAGGCAGTCAGCATTTGTGACCAGTCACTTCTTGTGGTTTAAAGAATGAGGAATACCATCTACAAGGAAAATAATAGATTTTAAAAATCCCATGGGCACTATTTAGGAATTACTTGCTTACTGAAGCCATCACAGCTTAGCTTTTGTTGAACTCAGCTTAGCTTTTGTTGAATTCAGTGTACAAGCAGAGGGCAGGACACTGCAATTTTCAATCCTCTCCCTTGCTGAGGTACCCGATCACCAAGTTTCCACTTACTTCATTAGGGTATCAGTTATTTAGGGATGTCAAACAAGCCTGGAGAAAAGGAGGCTCGGGGGGACTTTCTGGCTCAGCCGTGAATGATCTCAAACTGTACCAGGGGAGGCCTGGATTGGAGATTAGGGAACATTTGTTCACGGAAAGGGTGGCCAAGAATTGGAAGGGGCTGCGCAGGGAGGTAGGGAAGTCCCACCCTTGGAGGTGTTTAAGGAACGACTGGACGTGACACTCTGTGCTTTGGGGTAGGGATCGGTCACAAACTGGCCATATATTTTACCAACCTCAAACACGCCGCGATCCTGCTGGGAACGCCACACCCTCCCCTCGCCGCCACCGCCTCCCGCCCCTCAGGGTACCGCCCTCAGAGCCCGCCCTTCCCGCGCTTTCTCGAAAAGTCTCGCGAGAAGTGGCGGTTCCCGGCCGGACGCCCCCGGGAAGCGGCTCCGCTCCCGCCGCCCCTTCCCGGTTCATTCTCGGACCGTTCCCGCTCCATTCCCGGACCATGGAGGAGCCCTGCGCCGCGGGCGCCGCTACCCCGCTGAGGGGAGACGCCGAGGAGCCCAAGCAGGTGAGCGGCGCTGAGGGGGGGCCGTGGTAGGAAAGGTAGCGGGGCTGAGGGGGCTCGAGCCGTGGCTACAGACACAGCCCCGGTGGTGTTTTCATTGAAGCGCTGTTTTTGATCCTCTTTCCGGTTTGTCAGGGCCGGAGTGCGGTAGGGAACACGCTAATTATGATTAAGCGTTAATTGCAAGCAGTGTTGCTGTTGTTATGCCTAAATACATCGCATTTACGTAAGTGGTGTCCTGTGGAGCTGTTTTTCCCTCGACATGTGTTAGTTCAAAGCTCCTCGCACACGAGTGACAGCTGCGTGTTTCGCTGTGTTTGAAAAGAGATAGGCAGACACGAGTCTCATTTATTATTATTTGTTAAGGCAGAAGCGTGTTTAGTTCTAATGTTGGTGTTGGTGGTAATGCTGCTGTTAGTGGACACTTGGTGTTAATAAACACCTGCTTTCACAAACTTCAGTGCGAGTCCTGTGCTCGTTTTAGCCTTTCTGATTTTGTGTTGTGTGAGCAGCTGACCTTGGTGGCGCTTCATTCTCACACCTCAGCGTGCCCAGGTGGGTAAGAAAGCCACTGTCACCTGCGTGGATCAGCAACAGTGTGGCCACAGGACCAGCGCAGTGTTTGACCCCGTGTGCTGGGCACTGCTGAGGTCCAGCTTTAAATTCGGGGATTGGTTGTGCAGCTGTTGTGTCAAGACAGATATTGAGGGGCTGGGAAGGGAGCAGAGCTGGGAAGGGCCTGGAGAATTCCTGAGAGAGCTGGGAAAGGGGCTGAGCTTGGAGAAAAGGAGGCTTGGGGGAACTTTGTGGCTCTGCACAAGTCCCTGACAGGAGGGGACAGCCGCGGGGGTCGGGCTGTGCTGCAGGGAACAGGGACAGGAGGAGAGGGAACGGCCTTAGGATGGGCCAGGGGAGGCTCAGGGTGGACAGCAGGAAGAAATCATGGAAATAGTTGTCAAGCTTTGTACCAGGCTGTCCGAGGCAGTGGTGGAGTCCCCATCCCTGGAGGTGGCCAAGGAAAGACTGGATGTCTTGCTCAGTGCTGTGGTCTGGGTGACAGTGTGGTGATCCATCACAGATTGGATTTGCTAATCTTGGAGGTCTTTTCCAACCTAAATGATTCTGTGATAATTCCTGAAGCGAAGCTGATACTTGACACGAGTTGGAATTGGGATAATTGGAGAACTCACTGGGGGAAGGTAAATGAATATAGGACTGGATTTTGCTCACTTAGTATTAAAAATAACTTATTACAGAGCAAGCCTGATAGTTTTAATTGCCAACACTTAGACAGAAGGCTGATTTCTCTCTGGAAACCAGGGGTCGGTGCTGTTCCTCGGAGGCAATGAGGTGAAGAGCAGTGCTGTGGTGAAATACTCCTCAGCCCCTCCTCAGGCAGCCTTTGCCCGTCTGCAGGAGAAAACAGACCTGAAGCTGCCTCCTGCCAACTGGTTACGGGAAAGTGCCAAGCTGGGACCAGCAGGGACAAGCATTCTGGGCAACAGCAAGAAAAGTAAACCCTTCTCAAGGTAAATAACAGCAGCCCCTATTTCTTTCCAGACCTTTAAGCATAATTCTGATTGTGAACTTGGATCCTATGTCATTTAAAGTAGAAAATACAGGCTTTACCATAGCAACTACATACTGCTTTGTTTTAATCATTCTCCCTCTACTTTTTCATCTTGAGTTGTTGACTCTATGCTCTAATCTTGCCTCCTTTGTCAATGATTGATGATGTTGATTATTACTTTGTTCACATGCATGTTGACACCTTGCCTCAGACAGTCAAACTGACTTTTTGTCCTTCCCTGGTTGGCCCAGATCAAACTGGACTGGTTCAGCCAGCCCTTCTACCTTTGATAGCAGGTGAAAATGGAGCATGTGGTTCCCTTCGGAAACCAATTTATGGCTCTTCTGGATCTTTAGAAGCTGGTCCAGTCATGAATTTCATTCATGGCAAATGATGTTTCGTATTTATATCACGATTTCATATTTCCATCACACTGTAGGTGCAATGAGGGGCTCACCCAAGAAGCAGTGTTATCTTTCAGTGTGGATGTTTGCTAAATTGTTGAATGAGTTGAGTTCAGAGTGTTCATAAACAGGAGGCTCAAATCCTGTGCTGAACAAACAAATTCACACCAAGTCAGCCAGTCAGTGAAATTTAACAGTTTGTTCAAGGTCTGTGTTTACATCCTCATCATCTCTTTTAGGAGCTGTACTTTTCAGTGCAGAGTAACATGTTTTTCAGGGCTTTATGAATTTTTCATGTTTATTTTAGATACTGTGTTTGTCAAATAGAGGCTGGCAGTTCAATCCCTTCCTCTAGTGCCAGTATTAAAAAGCTGATAATGAAAGTGTAACTTGCACATCATGCATGTTTTGGATTTTAGTAATATTTGAGTTTGTTTTAAAGAATGATCTGTACATTGAAATATTTCAGCTTAAGGACCTTGTAATTTCCTTAACGAGGGTGGAGGAAGAGACAGTGTGTTTGTTACAACATGTAGGGCAGTTCTGGAAAATGTGAATAAGAGGTAAAATTCAATTACAGCTACTAAAATTAAAGTCTTTAATATGCTTAATGCCTTAAAGAGAAACTCCTTGAAGAACTCTTCTTATTCTCGGTGTTAAAAAGAAGCCTTCATTTTCTCTGATTTTTCTTGATTTCAGCAAAGCTTTAAGTGTTTTAGAATGTCCTGGAATTAGATCTGAACACTTTCAAAGATATATTTGAAAAACTTGCAGAATATGAAGATGAAATCACTTTATTAATTTTAAGTTGCATTAACTTGGTGGTTTAGCTGGGTTGGGTTTGGGGCTTTTTTGTTGTTTTTGGGTGGGTTTTTTTGTTTGTTTGTTTTTTTTGTTTTTTGGGTTTTTTAATGAAACCTTTCAAAGATTTAATAGCTATAAAAGCCAGGTCTGTAATGTCACACTGGAACTGTCTTTTAACTTGTAATATTTTTTTAAATAGCTTTGGGATGGCCTATGACTTCATTGACTCAGTTGGAAATGATGTGGATGTCGTGTCTGATTCAGAGGTATGGACACAGTTAAATTCTCTCATTAAAATTCTTACATTGTATAAACCTTTATTTTAAGAAACTGTGATAGCTGCTGGCATCTTTGTGTCCTTTGGGGAAAAGGAAAGATCCCTTAACGACTCACAGATCACCAAGTAAGGGAATGGTGATCACTGAATAAGAAATGTGGAGAGAAAATCCTATTTCCTCTGGAGTTCTATAATTAATCTGCAGCTATTTAGTGAGTGCAGCACATCAGTCTTGTGTGTTTGAAATCAGTTATTTTGATGCAAACTGTCATTCTCCAGATGTTTTTTTCCCTATTTTTTTTCTAGAAGAGAGAGCTCTCCTCCAACTTCTTCTTTCCTTTGATTTTTGTCAGCTCTTTTGGTGCTGGTAATATCTGTAGAATTCAGATGAGGCTACTCAGAAGAGGAAACACACTCATGTTAATGTTTGTCAGATTTGTATTCATACTTAGATCTCTGGATTGCTTTGGACATTCTATAAAAAATTGGTATTCCTGCTGTGAAAATAAAGGTTTACAATCCAAATCATCCACTTGCATATTTTTGTCATTTTTGTTGGTACCTGGTCATGACGATCCAATCAGAGAATGTGTTTAAGCCATGTGTGTTGTTTCTACTGATGTCTTGCTCTCTTTATCACTGTCATTTGTTTTCTCTGCCCTCAGCAAATGCATTTTCTTGGGGAATGGTTTTAAAATACCTGGCACTGTCAGGTTTTATTTGACCATGTGTGCTGGGGTAGAATCAATTTTCTTCCCAGTGGCTGGTAACGGACTGTTTTGGGATTTTCCTGAGCACAGGTTGATAACACAGGGATGTTTTTGTTGTTGCTGAGCAGGGCTCACACAGAGCCAAGGCTTTTCCTGCTTCTCATCCAGCCATGCTCGCAGGGGGCTGGGAGAGCGTGGAAAACTGGGAAGAGACAGCCAGGACAGGTGAAAGGGGGCTGGGAGGAAGATGAAGGAAGGGAGGATGTTTGGGGTGATGGTGTTTAAAACTTGGAGTCTCCCCAAGTCACTGTTACACATGATGGGGCTTTAATTTCCTGAGAATTGTCTTCCAATGCAGCATAATTATACTGAATATTCTCTCTTTTCACTTTCCTTCTGCAAGAACATAAAAAAACTCCTGAAGATCCCTTACAGCAAGTCCCATGTGAGCATGGCAGTGCACAGAATTGGGAGGACACTCCTGCTGGATGAGCTGGATATCCAGGAACTCTTCATGAGATCATCTCAGGTGAACCTCTTGGTTCTTGATACCTGTGGCACATGGGCAAAATGCATTATTTCAGCAATAGAGCAGCAGCCAGCAGGAAAATGTTGGAAATCCCCGAGAATCATGTGTCGGTACCAAAGGTGTTGTGTTCTGCAGCAGTTTACCCACAAACTACATCTGATGTCCTGTGTTCATGGCATTGTAGGATTAATATTCTTTCTCTCACTTTTATGTAATTACTTCAGTATTGCTATACCATTTCATTGGGGTTTTTAATGTATTTCTTACTGTGTAGCCTCTTACATATCTGATTTTCTAATTAAGTCAAAGTTTCAGTAAGAACATAACTTTCCTAGAAGCTGTATTTTCAATAAATTACTAATTCAGGACTTCAACTCTGAAGTTATTTTCAGGGTTTCTTCCTATGCATGAGTATTTGTAAGTTTATAAGGCACCTGGTTTACTTTGCAGTTGCTTCTTGACATTATGTTCATATTTCTTCTGTTGCCTAGACAGGGGACTGGACATGGCTGAAAGAGTTTTACCAAAGGCTGATTGATCAGAAGTGGCAAAGAAAAAAGAAGAGTAAAGAACATTGGTACCAGAAGGCAATACTTTCTAAATTTTTGTATTACAGGTAACCTTTTGTCTGCATGAAACGTGAATTCTGCACCAATTCTGCTTGGAGTAAATGTTAAAATTCCATTATGGTCTGTCTTATTTAGTGTTTTCTCCCTATATAGAGGGAATTGAGGGGTGAGGTCAGGAAATAACATGAAATGTTTTCACAGAAATTGAAGTATTTTACTTTAAAATTGAAATACTAAAGAATTAAAATGAACAGCATGACTTAATTAACTGCATATCAGCCAAGTCATTTGTTGGCAAGGGTGCATCAAACATAACAACTCTAAAAATGGCTCTGTTTGCATCCTGTCAGCTGAACTTGTACATGTTTCCTTGTCAGCATTAATGGAGATGGAGCTGCTCAGCCTGTTCCTTCCACTTCCAAGCAGCACCAGGAGGGTCCTGTTGCAGGTGAGGGTGATGAAGCTGGAAGGGCCTCCTGGCCAGCTCCTTTTGAAATGCCGTCCTCGCTATCTGAAGATCCAGGTGCCTCAAACCAGGTTGGTGTGGAGAATGTTTTACATGGCACCACAGTGTTTGTAGAGCCACAGATGTGCAAAGGTTCTCAGAAGTGCTGTTGCAGCTCCCTTTGCTGAAAGAGCTGAGCTGAGGCATGAGGAGAACTTGGCAGGGGGTGCAGTTCCAGATTTGCCAGTGGTTCAGAGCTCCAAATTGCAGATATTTGTTTTGTCACTGTCATGTTAAATTGCTATTTATGCCAGCATTTGCTTCTGGACTGTGATGATCTGGTGTTAACTCTGGGTTAATAAGGAGCTCCTGTAAATACTTCCTGGTTTCTTCCCAGAGCCTCTGAGAATATTACAAAATACAACATTTTGGCCCTAACTGTAGAAAAGAAGCATTCTAGTCACTCCCTAGAGGCTTTTTTGCAGTTTAATGCAGATATCTTTAAGGATGTTGGAGGTAAAGGTTTTTCCCTTACATGCTTTTGTTGTTCATATCTTTTTAAATGGCTAACTTGACCTCAGCAGAAATCACTCCTTATCCTTGTGCTCTCCACAGGGAAATGTGCCTCTTGAACCCTCATATCTAGTGGGGCACGTGGCCTCAGCCCCCAGAGAACAAAACCTGACTCCTTTGTTCAGTGACGGGGAGAACAGTCAGGTATGCTTGATGTGAGAGCTGAACCCCCAGGTTAAACCAGTGCCTCCATACTGGGCCTACACTGGAAACAAGGGCAAACCTCAGTCCCTGTAGAATTTAGCTTTTGTGGCATCTGCAATTTTAAGTTCCTGTGAACGTGCTGGGTTTGTCACGTGCTGGCTTTTATTTGCTGCTTTGGCTTCTTGCTGTCTCATAATCCCACAGAATGTCATGGAGAGCAAGTGTTATACCACTGATTTACAGGCCAATTCTGTTTTCTCTTAATGAAGGGACTTAAAAATGACTTTGTTCGTAATATCCTGTGGACCTTCGAGGATATCCACATGTTAGTGGGATCAAATATGCCAATATTTGGAGGTGGGAGATACCCTGCTGTGAGCCTACGTCTCAGGTGAGCTTAGAAGTTTATAGGTATTATTTATACCAGCCTTGACTGATTTGTTGCTTTGCTTCCTAGTTAGCTCTCTGCATTTTTTACTATTTTTATAAAAGAGCAGTAATATTTCTCCTCTTGGGGAGTCTGAATTTCAGTAGCTGCTTGTTAGGTGTAAGCACTTGATGTTATTGAGCAGTGAAACGGAAATAGTCCAGTCTCAATTTAATGTCAATCCCTTCATTACCACTCTTCCTGTTCCTGCCTCTATGTAGGCAAAGAATGAGCAAAAACTTGAAGCTCGTTTGGTGTATTTGTCATCTTTTTAAGACACATTTAGGAATTAGCAGTACCTTGCTCTACAAGGAATTTTGGAAGGTCTGGGAGTATGTTTGCGCTATAATTAGTAGCAGCTAAAATGCTATTCCTTTAGAACTTCTGAAGCGCTTATTATCTTGGTAACAGTGTGACATCTGAAGCCTGTTAAATGTGGCAAAAACTCCAGACTGCTGAGGGAATGTGAGCATATTCTATTGGAGAGATCAGCACATCTGTTTTGCTATAACTCATTAATACAGCAATTCACAAACAATTGTTTTACTGTTCATCCACTCTGAAGTGACTTAAACCTAAATCCCATTAGTAAACATTCCTAGTATTTCCTGAAGGGTAAACAAAGATTTCAGTAACACCAGAAATATTTTATTTTAGGGATAACAACAAGCCAATAAATGTGCTAACAGGGATTGACTATTGGTTGGACAACTTAATATGCAACGTGCCAGAGCTTGTGATGTGCTTTCATGTCAATGGAATTGTTCAGGTAAGTCTGGCTCTTTGCATTTTGCCTTAAAATAATAATTCATTCTTCATCTTCTAAAATTGCCTCAGTTATAACAGATCCTTCACACTGTTCTGAGCAAAGATGACAAAAGTCCTGTGTTGCAGAATGAGAAGCATCTTAGACAGCTTGCAGCAGTCATCTAAAAATAGTGTGTTCTTTCTTCCCCTCCCTTTCATGCATGCAAGATTCTTTTTCCCCCTGATGTTTGAGTGAAGGCAAAAATAAAAAAGGCAACAGCAGAAATCAGTTTCTTAAGTCTTGAAATCTGCAGTGTTCCCTTGCCAAGACAGATACAAGTTTTTGAATGTTTGTTTATGCTGTTTTACTGTAGACCAGCTGTATTTCTGTTCTACCTGGTAGCCTGGAGCGTTTCCTAGGCTGACTGGGTTTCATTGAAATAACAGATGTTGTACCTTCTCCCCCTTATTTTTCCTCATCTTTTGTACTCCATTCACCATGTTTGTGACAGAAATGGATCCTTCTTAAAGCTTTGATTGAGTAGTGTAGTCAAGATGTGCTTGCTTAAAGTAAATCATAGAAATTAACTCAATTTATCATAATAGCAGCCTTTGTTTCTTTTGATAGAAATGTTGATACATTCATTTTGGTGTCACAAAACCCTCCTAAGCTTGAGTTTTAACTTCTGTTCTTTGCAGAAATATGAAATGATCAAGACTGAAGATATTCCCAATTTGGAAAATTCTAATTTTTCTACCAAAGTGATAAAAGATATTGCTCAAAATATCTTATCTTTCCTGAAATCAAATTGCACCAAAGAAGGGCACACCTATTGGCTGTTTAAAGGTAAGAAGGTTTAGATCAGTTTGAAAAGATTGATGGTAATGTGATGTTGATTAATGAAAGATTTTCCTTTTCAGCAAGTGGCAGTGACATAGTAAAGCTCTATGACCTCACCACGCTTTGTGAAGAGACTGAAGACAAATACCAAAACCCTTTTACAATGCCAGTGGCAATTCTGCTGTACAAGTGAGTTTTTATCATTTTTGTTGCAATACTCAATTCTTGGTGCAGTTCTATTCAGAACACAGACCAAAAATCATGATCAAATGACAATCATACACAAACTTGCTAAATCTTAGTCCCACTAGATCAAAACAGACTTTTTCCTTTTCACCATTTCTCTGTGTAAACTTCTTTGCTGATAAAGTCTTGTAGACCCATCATAAAGTTTGGAAGATCTACAGTTGTAGAATATTGTTTAAAACCTCTTTTTTTCTTAGCATAAAGCAGTTACCCAGGGATTTCACTGTTTTGTTGAACTTTCTCTTAGAGTTGCTTGCAATATGATGCTGAAGAAAAACCAGAACAAGAAACACTATGGCACGATCAGAACATTGCTCCTGAATTGTCTGAAGTTGCTGGACAATGGCAGGCATCCTCAAGTAAGAATTCAGTGTTTTCTTGCACTTTTGTGTAAATATAACAGATGCTGTAACCATAATAAACCTGGTAATAAATAGTGTGCTACTTCTTCCTCCCAGAGGAGAGAATTTAAATTTATAAACAAACTTAGAAGTTGATTTTATTTTTAAAGAATTCCCATGCTGTTTTTTTTTTTTTATCAGTGTTTTTTGCTGCCCCTCATTGCAGCACAAGTGTTGTGTCCTGCTCTAAAAAGGAATTTCTCATTACATTCCCTCTGTTGTTCTTGCTGCCAGAGAGCCCTTTGGGAGCAGATCCTGGATAAAAAGTGTAAAATGTGACTATGTGAACAGTTTTACTCTGCAAGTGGCAGAAAACTGGGACAGACCAACCAGAGAAGTTGTAGTCTTCATCCTTTCAGATACTCAAAGCCCAACTGGACACAGTTCTGAGCAACCTCCCTTGATAACTGGGTTGAGCTAGAGAGTCTCTACATGACTGAAGCTGTTTTCAACTGGAAATGAATCCCAAAAATGCAATGTGAAAACTGAATCATATTTAGAATGGATTACAAGAGGAGACATGGCACACATTAAACTAATAGGAATGTGGATTCCTTCTAGAATTGTGAAAGATTTTCAAAATCCCAATGGAATCTCTTAAATTAATTTTTTTTTGCTTGCATAAGATCCTTGTGTTGTCTCCTGTGATCTGCAAGCTGTTAGAACAGGCACTACTTGTTCTCTGCCAATTGGTTTTTATTCACTTCTGAACCTGATCATCTTGGATCCTATTCCTTTTCAGGGAAATTTCTCAGGCTGTACTTACTGGTTATCAAACACCTCTCTGCATGTCCTCTGTCTTCCTTATTCTAAGATAATTTATGTTCTTGCCTCTCAAAAGAGAAATTTCACCTTAGAATGAATCATTTTTTTCTCTCCTTTGCAAAGATTATTGCTTCAGCAAACTACATGTTATCAGAGCTTTTTCAGCTGGATGAACCTAAAAAAGAAGACAGTGCAGACTTCCCTATAAATGCAAATTCTGATGAAAGTTACAGTGAGGAAGAGGAAGAGATGCCAGACAGTGATGAAAATGGTTCTTACAGCAACAGCTCTGATCCCCCAGATGACAATAAAGCAGTGGCAATAATCAAATCTGTTGGGGAGCTGTCAGTACCAGAGAAGTACAAGTCTGTGCATCGAATACGTGTAAGTGACACTGGGGGGTATTTAAGGCTTTTCCTGCATGATTGAGTTCATGGGCCAAAAGTGGGCAGTGAAATTCAGTTCCTTGGTGGTTTTGCCTTCAGGTTAACCAGAGTGGGCAAAGAAACACTTCATGAGCTGCTCATAAAATCCGAGGTGTTTGAATTTTACGGTAGAGCAGGCTTCATGCAGATTTTTTTCCTTACCATATTCCACTTTGTCTTGATGTTACCTCTCATTTGCATCTTCTGGCCAGTCATTTTTATATTTCCTGTGTTGACCATTTCTTCTCTTCCCTCCTTGGTGCCCCACTGAAGCCCAGCTGTGCGTTCCCTGTCTGCCACGGCACCGAGGAGCGCTGCAGGCTGGTGCTCAACCACGTCCTGGAGGTGAGTTCACTGCCAGCCTCCTGAGGAGGCTTCACCTCCCACCCAATCCTTCATCTGCTCTGTGTTTGTTAAATATTGCTCTCAAGGTGAAGGAAATGATTTCTCCCTTTTTTGCAGGGTTTGAAGTCTGTTGACAGCAGCGTTAAAAAAGAGGGTGACCTTCCTGCAGCTGACCCCAGCACTCCAATCCCGTTGAAATATGAGGATGAATCCACCAGTGGTGGTCCTGAGTCTCTGGAAAAACAGATGGCCTTATTTCTAGACAAAAGTAAGTTGCATTGTTGTGCAAATAAGACCTTTCCAGTGCCAACACAAACTGCTGCTACTTTATTTTGATTGTCAAAACAGTGTGTTTAAATCACTAATTACACCATTGCCTAAGGAAAAGTGCACTGAGAATTGGAGAACAGTCTGTTCCTTTTTAAATATGAAAAGAGAAGCTCATTTGAGTTATTTTGCATAGCAAAGAATCTTTTATTAGTCAACACATGATTTTACTGGACTCCATTTAGATGTGGCTTTCAGATGACTTCCATAAGGGCTTGGTATTTTGAGGTTTGGTAGGGAGCACCATAAGTTTTGTGGGTTGTTTTAAAAATAGGCTTAATTTCATTGCGTGTGTGTGTGTGTGTGACCTGGATGTTTTGTGGAAGAATTCCTCCCTTCTGGCAGGTTTTGTTCCTATGTTAGGCTTGGTGCTTGAATTGCACATAAAATGTTAACTAGGATTTTGTTTTCTTTCTTCTACAGCTGTGCAAGGAAGCAGCAAATAAAAGATTTTGTTTGCTTAAATGGTGAAACTTCAGAAGTTTCAGACTACAGTCTCTCTTATTTTATTTTGTTCTGGAATGACATGAGTTCAGGGAAAGATGTTTTGTTTGAAAGTAGTCGAGTTCTGTGCAGGGCAAGTTTTCTGTAAGCATAGCCCAGAAAAAAAATTGTCTTGCCTACTTTGGCAATTCTTTATTCTTTCCTTTCTCCTCCCTTCTCCCTTTGAAAAATCTCTGAATAAGAAGCCAGTTCAGCTTTGAGTTACTCACACTCACACAGATTCCTGGGTCTGTGCTTGAGTCCATCCCTGCAGTAGCAGCAGTGCTACTTGCTCACTTCTGTTTCCCAGTCCGTGGGTTTCTTTTCTGTGATGTGAATTATCTATTTTCTCTGCACATGTACATATGGAAAGGATAAGTGCTCTAAATCCTGGAATTTCTAACTTGAAGAGAGCTACCTGTGACTAGTGTATGGATCCAGGGTATGTGCAGTGTGTATGTCTTTAGCTGGGTGGGGTCTTACTGCTTTAGATTGGTCTTTGTTCTTGTGTGCTGGAGGCTAAACTCACACGTGGAAGCTTTCTCACTGAGCCTGTTCATACAGAAGCTGAGCATTTATCTTAAGGATTTGGTGGAGAACATGACAAATTCTGCCCGTGGCTTTCTTGTTCTTTTCTGTTGCTCTCTGAGGGAGTAGTTTTGGCCTCTGCTCCTGTGTTTCACAAGCTGTCTGAGGTCAGAGGTCACCTGCACTGTCATTGTTCCACTGGATTCCAGCATCCTGCTGTGAGGTGCAGTGCCTGGAAGAGTGCCAGGTATTGGGTCTGTTTTGCAGATGCTCATGGAGTGGCAGATAGGCTGGCTGAGCTCTGCCTGTGCAGGGCTGTGATGAGACAATTCCCATCCTGCCTGTGCTGCTGGAGTTGTGTCCAACCTCTGGCAGATGTTAGAAGGGAGATTCCCTGACCAGGTTCTGTTCCTCTTACAGTGGGCTCCTTCCAGAAGGGGAAGCATTCCAGTCAGTCAGGAATAATTCCTGGGTCGTGGCAATATAAAATGAAACTCCAGCTCATCCTGAAATCATCCAGAGCTTATTATGTCCTGTCTGATGCTGCTATGATCCTGCAGAAGTATGGGCGAGCACTGCGGTACATCAAGCTGGCCTTGCAGTGCCATGGTAAGTTCCTTGGATGGATTTGTCACCTGTGCTACTGCCTGGAGATGCCTGTCACCACATCAGATACTGCTCTGCATGGTTTTTCCCTGTGGTGTGCAGTGACAAGTCTGACAAGCTTGTGGTTAACTAAACTCAGTGTCCAGCTTGGTATTCAGGGCAGAAGTCTGTAGTGAAGGTAACTTTTGACACTGATAGATAGAAAGACCATCCCATTTTGGCAGGTTGGGAACTTGAGGGCACATTTGGAGCTCCAGAACAGTTGAATTTGGGAGAGTCTGCCCTGGTGCCAAGGCCAAGACAGTATTTATTCTGTGCTCCAAGTGATGCTGCTGCAAGCTGGTGCGTTTTTCCCTGGTGGTTCCCATGTTATTTAAATATATCCTTGACTCTTGAGAAATACTAAACCTCTTCAGCAGCTGAATTGGATGCTGTAAAATAGAACACATCTTGAAGTACTACTGAAGAAAAGGAAAAAAAATCAGGCTGTTAAGACTAATACTGCCATAATGAGAGTAACTAACTGGGAAATGCCAGTAGCTTAGTGCTAAAGTGCTGCTGTTTCCCTGCCATAAGGGAAAGCTCCTGTCTTAGGGCAGGAGGAGGTTTAAAGCTAACCCACTTGATCTTAGCACAAAGCATCAATAGACTTCTCAATCACTCACAGCACTCTGCAGCTTTCAGTCTTTTATAGACCCAAGAAGCAACTTAAACTCTACCTTTTGGAAATGAACTTTTCAGGCTATATCTCCCTTGAGTTAATCTGCAGAAAGTCAGTTTTCCCCTGGTCAAATCTGAGGTTAGCATTTGTAATTACCAGAGTGACTGCTCATCTTGGGCAACACAGGGGCTCTTTTTTAAAACCATCAGCTGTCTAGAGCAACTGTGACTTTAAAATAGGTAATTTCTTCTGAGGATAACATGTTGTCACACTTGTTCTCTGTATGCAGACAGGTAACATAAAAGCCAATTATCTTGTCAGCCTGTGTCAAGCCTTTTGATGTGTAATTCTTCTCTTTCCCCCTCCCTCATCCATGTTTTTGGTTTTTTTTCCCACCAGATACCTACTGCTGTCTGTGTGGCAGCATGCTGCCCGAGGTGCTGGTGTTCCTGTGTCAGTGCTTAACCCTTTGTGGAGATATCCAGTTAATGCTGGCTCAGAATGCCAACAACAGAGCAGCTTACCTTGAGGAATATAATTACCAGACTAAAGAAGATCAGGAGATATTGCACAGCCTTCACAGAGAATCCAGGTGCCAAGGTATGATCCTGACACAGGAGAAGTGACAGACTTTGAGTACATGACAGACATAAATAATTCCACTGGGTTTCCTCAAAACCATTCAGTAGGAGAGCTTGTGGCAGAGGGATTATTTGCATTTCTATTTTCTTCAGAGAAGGCTCATCCTGCTTGTCATACAGAAGGGGGTTGTCAAGGTATTGTGTGACATGGCCTGAAGCTGTGAAACAACTAAAGGCAGTAACAGTTTCAGTAATAAATAAAATCTACCTGACACGAGTCTTGTACTTTCTCCGGGCATTTTTCCCTAGACTTAATTTAGACAAACACTGTTTGACACAAAGGCTTTGCATTTTGTTTTCCAGTGTTTGCCTGGGCTACAGATTTATCCACAGACTTGGAATACCAGCTTTCTGTCAGCTGTAAATGCTATGAAGCAGCTTATGAAATCCTGCTCTTCAGTAACTTAAAAAGCCAAAACCCAGAGCAGCACATCCAGGTGCTCAAGAGGATGGGCAATATCAGGAATGAGATTGGAGTGTTCTACATGAACCAGGCAGCTGCAGTGCAGACTGAGAGAGTGGGCAAGTATCCTTTTTCCATTCCTGACCATTTCATGGAGCTGCAGCAGTGATCAAGTTCACTAATTGTATGAAAAATCTATTTCTGGTTATAAAGAGAACATAGAAATGACTTTGGAGTTTTTTAATGTCTGCTATGATGATTTGTTTACAGTAGATCAATGTGGCTTGTATACTGTAGTTAATTGAGCCTAAACTGAATAATGGAATATATAGTTTGGAGAAATTCCTATCAATGTGTAGAATGCTCTCAAAAAGCCATCAGGGAAACTTCAAATTCTTGTGAAAGGGAGAGTGTGTTGCATTCTTGATGCGTTTGGTTTAGCCCAGCATGAACAAGTAGCAGCTTAATTTAAACATAGAGTAACTTCAGTAAAGTCAGCCTGTGAATTTTGTGGTCAGTAAATCCTTGGAAGATTTGCTTCTGGCTTATTTTTGGTGGCCTTTTTTTTGAGGAAAAGCTTTTTAGGGTGAGGTGTTCAGTGGGGTTTTGTTTTTGAAAGCAAACCAAATATTGTGTAGTAGTAAGAGTTCTCTTAAATAGAACAAGTGAGGTGCTGGTAGTTCAGTGTAAACAGCTCCTGTTTCCCAAATGCCAGCTGTTTCCTGTGACCTTTGTCCAAGTATTAGTTGATGAATTTTGGCTTGGACTTTCAATTCCCTGATTTGTCATCATCTCTGGGTTTTTGCAGAGGTTACTTAGTTGAAATTAAAGCTTAAAATACTGAATTTTGCCTGTCTGTAGGAGTCACATTTTATTTGCTTCACACTGAAAATTTATGGAAGTAACTCCAATCTCCTTAATTATTAATTACTGTGGAAACAAAATCTGCTGCATCCTGATAATTTCCTGGTGTTCTTTGTGTCCTATCATTGGAATTCTTTTGGAAGTATAGTAGGTGTTAATAGTGCACTTCAGGTATTAAACCCTCAACTATATTAGATCTTAGGAGTGTTTTCTGTGAATTGGGTCTTCAGAATCATTTATCACCCTTAAATTCTTAAGAGATGGTTTATAAGGGAGGCAAAGTGGAAGGGTTTGCTGAGTCCTCTGAGGAATTTGAGTCTCTAAACCTTGTGCTTCACCCTAGTCAGTAAAAACGTCTCGACAACAGAGCAGCAGCTCTGGAAGAAAAGTTTCTCCTGCTTTGAGGAAGGAATTCAGAATTTTGAGTCCATTGATGATGCCACCAATGCTGCCCTGCTGCTGTGCAACACGGGGAGGCTGATGAGGATCTGTGCCCAGGCCCACTGTGCAGCTGAAGGGGACTTCAAAAGGGAGTTTTCCCCAGAAGAGGCCCTGTATTACAATAAGGTAACACCTCCCTGGTTTAAGCAGGGCCCAGACCCCAAAATGCCTTTTCCTGTGAGGTATTTATGACTACTTTGGTATGTTTAAATTTGGGTGCAATGATTTGGGATAGCTTCCATACCATCCTCATCCTTGCTCTGTGGGCTTTGATGCTGTTGTTGAGGTTTGATTGCTGTGACAGTCAGATGTTGATATTTAACATAATACAGTGCCACACACAACGGAGAAGAATTGCATGGTCAGAATTAAAGTGATTATCAAATGGGAAATACTGAAGAAGGCTCAGGGAGATATTTTGAGTAAAGGCAAGTTGATTTCTAGTTGTTAGAAATGCAGGCAGGAACTGCGTGTGCATGATTTTGTCATTTGTAGGCCATCGACTACTACCTGAAGGCATTGAGGTCTCTGGGGAAGCGGGATGTGCATCCAGCTGTTTGGGATTCTGTGAACTGGGAGCTGTCTACGACCTATTTCACCATGGCAACTCTGCAGCAGGATTATGCTCCCTTATCCAGAAAGGCTCAGGAGCAGGTAACAGAGGGCGTTCATTGTGTCTGACAAAATGCATTGTTGGCATCCTGGAAAAATGAACAGGGAGCAAAATTGCTATTGGAGTTGTGGAATCATAAAATGGTCTGGGTTGGAAAAGACCCTAAAACCCGTCTTGTTCCAGCCCTGCCATGGGCAGGGACACCTTCCACTATGCCAGGCTGCTCCAAGCCCTGTCCAGCCTGGCCTTGGACGCTTCCAGGGATTCAGGGGCAGCCACAGCTGCTCTGGCCACCCTGTGCCAGGGCCTGCCCACCCTCACAGGGAGCAGTTCCTTCCTAATATCTACGCTAAATCTTCCTTCAGCTTAAGGTTGTTTCCCCTTAGTCCTACACTACCTGCCCTTGTGAAAAGCTCCTCTTCAGGGATTCTTTTTTGGTTAAATTTGTATTTATTTTTGTTGTAGATAGAGAAGGAGGTCAGTGAAGCCATGATGAAGTCCTTGAAGTACTGTGACGTTGATACAGTGTCTGAACGGCAGCCCCTGTGCCAGTACCGAGCTGCCACCATCCACCACAGGCTGGCTTCCATGTACCACAGCTGCCTCAGGAACCAGGTATTGCCCCAGACCCTTTGATTTTTGAAATTCCATATGTGGAGCTGATATTTATCCCTCTGCCTGCAGCTGGGATATATTTATTTGAATAACATAACCAAAGAAATGAGTGCTGTTTCCCAACCCTCTCCAAGTCGACCTTTCCAGTGGCTCCTGATGAACCTCCAGAGAGGGGGGATTTATCCTCTTTACTCTGTGCCCTCCTGTGAGTGCAGGTTGGTGATGAGCACCTGAGGAAGCAGCACCGTGTCCTTGCTGATCTGCACTACAGCAAAGCAGTGCGGCTCTTCCAGCTCCTGAAGGATGCCCCCTGTGAGTTCCTGCGTGTGCAGCTGGAGAGAGTGGCCTTTGCAGAGTTCCAGATGGCCAGTAAGTGAAGCTCTGCCTTTAAACAGCTCTCCAAACCACCGCTGCCTACTTAGTTTCATTTTTAGATAACTAAATTTATATGAGAGCAGGAGCAATCTGCTGCTCAGAATAGAATTTTCCTCAAGAGAGGAGCCAAGGGACTTTTATCTTGCTGGTTTTCAGCTGACTGGGGCACCATGTGCTTTCTTCCTAACTGTTGAAGTCTTCGGATGGAAGAAAAATAGTCTGTAACATAAGCCTTTTGTCCTTAAATTTTATGGTTTTTTAGGTCAGAACAGCAGTGCTGGGAAATTAAAGACTCTGTCTGGGGCCCTTGATATAATGACCAAAACCAAGGGTGCATTTCAGCTCATCAGGAAGGAGCTTGTGGCAGAAAATGAACAGGTAAAGGAACTTCAAGTGGTGTGATACAGGCTCCCTTCTGGCTTGTGCCTTCACCAGACAATGGTCATTTGGCAGTTTAAATATTCCTTGGTTACTTTTCCATAGAGCCAGTAGCTTAAAGAGTGTGGACAGAGTTAGATGTATTGCAGTTCTCCCTTAACCTGGAAATGGATAAAAAATACTCTTCCAGAACATGATCCAGAGATGGATTAAAACATATTTTTGTACAGATGTGGACTGCCTCACAGTGTGAATGGACTTCTTCTTGTGCAACTCTGCTATCTCTTAAAAGTCTTCTCTAAGAACTTCAGAATCTGTGTATAATAAAAAAAGTTCTCTCTCTCTCTGGTATACTTAATATTTAAATATTAAAAGATGCAGGACTGTCTGTAGCCACTGTAAATTATGTTCCTGATGCCTCAGTCCAGAATTACTTGCAGGGTGTGCTGATGTGTGTCCCTTGCTGGCAGTTCAGGTAACACATGTAAAAGCTCACCTGCAAGAGAGGTTTTTAAAATCACTCCCTGTATTTAAAAAGTGGAATTCAGTCAAACTGTTTTGGGTTTTTTCTCTCCCATAGATCAGCAAGGATAAAAGTGCTGCTGAGAGCTTGTCCGTGAACGATTCCTCTGCAGGCCTTAATAAAGAGGAAGTCTTGAAACTGCTCGGGATTTTTGAGTCCAGGATGTCTTTCCTTCTCCTCCAATCCATTAAATTATTAACTTCAAGCAAGAAAAAGATTGGGTAAGTTGAAGCTTGATGTCCTTTATCCTGAGTGACATGAGGTTGGTGTGTGACAGAGCAGAGTTCCTGGGGGAGAAGCTGCTCTTGATGCATCTTGCTGATCAAAAGTCAGAACACTTGAGAAGAAATTCTGGCATATAAGTAATGTTGCAAAGAGAGAGAGGGATGGATATGGGTGAGATATGCAGTGATGTCAGAGAATTTACTGATTCTTTATGGAGCCTTCTGTCCTGCTGCTGGGATTCAGGACAAACCTGACTTTTTTGTGCTGACTTTGAAGAGATGTTGAGATTTGGTGTGGCAGCAAATTCCTTCCCCCACTCCTTCTGTTGCAGTGATCTGAATGTGTGTGGTGTTCCTTTTGGGACCCAGAAAATACCTTTTATTCCCCTAGCAGCAAGTGTGTGATTGCAGGAGCTGTTCCTAATGTTACATAAAGTGAAGTTCTGAAAATGTGGCATTAATTTCAGAGGATTCTTTCAGGCTTGGAAGTTGGGTTAATAGTTTTGGAGATTGAAGCACTGCTGATGGAAGAGCTGTACTGCTAAAAGTAAACTGTGAAATGAGTTCATTGTGCCCAGGAAATTGTCTTCTGATAGTGGGAGACTGGTAAATAAACATGAGAAGAGAACATAGCCTGGGTGTGTTTTTAGCTGTTGTTCAGGCAATGTTAGGAGCTTTCACGTCCTAGAAAAGAGCTTCCACAAGGTGGCAATCTAAATATGTGAAACTCAGAGGATTTTTGCTGGATAATTTATATGCTGCCAAGCAGATGTCACAGCTAATTGAGTAAATGGGTTTAGTTCTGTTGTCTCATAACATGAGCAACTCCTCTTTTTTTTTTTTTTTTTTTTTTTTTTTTTT
>VZSR01000514.1:11005838-11050076 GCA_013398615.1 Brachypodius melanocephalos
GGGTTTTTACCCCCACATTTACCTTGGCATCATCTTGAGGTTTTGCACTGAAGATTGCACACAGGGAACCTGTTACAGTTTGAATGCTGTGAAATGGGACTCTTAAAACCTGCTCAACTCCTTGAAACTTTGGGGCCAAGCTTGAAACTACCTTCGATTTAACCTTTCTTGTGCCTTCTTTACAATTCTGTGTGCATTTCCTCCCTTCTGCCTGCAGAGGGGGAGTTCTGCCCTCTGCTTTAATAATGGGGTAAAAAGGGAGTAAATTGGAACTCAAAGGCTGCTGCAGGTTCTCAGGTGCACTTTGGCAAAAGAACAGGAGAACATGTAGGAAAATTAGTGTTTGGTAGCCAGACTTGCAGCCTGGCAGTCAGAATGGATGAGACCAGTTTTACCCTCCCAAAGTGGAATCATGAGCAGAACAGAACTTGGCTGTGCAAATCAGAGGGGAAAAGTAATTGAAAGTAATACTTTGTTCTGGGAATACCTGTAACTTACCCCAGAAATACTCTGCATTTCAGTGGCTTTTTATTGACTACCTGTTCTGTTTAATAAATGAACCTGATTCCTGCCAAGTGCGTGATGAATTTAATTTGCTTCAACATCTCTCAGTCATTCCTGAAGTACTTGCAATTAACCTGACTGCCGCTTGTACATTTTATATTACATTATATTTATATTTTATGTTCCTGCCTGCAGTATAAACAGAATGCTCTGTCTGCAGTGCAGGGAATGGTGGGGGCTGAGGACATCCCTAAGGAAACTCATCAAGATTGTTTAATGACGTTAAACAACGTCACGTTTTGTTCTTGCTAATTTGCAGAACGCAAAGCTGCGGTCAGCTTAAAGTTCAAGAGTTGTGATTCTCTGCTCTCTTTGCAGGGGCAGCACTGAGGAAGAAGCAGCTGTGAAAACCAACAAGCAGGTTTATTCCCTGCTGCTTCGTGCCACTGCCAACAAGGGGCTGTCCCTGCTGGAGCGCACGGAGCTGCTGCTGGGTTTGCTGGAGCAGCTGGATCCCAGCAGTGCCGGCAGCCCCGGGCCGCAGTGAGGGCGGGGCTGCAGCACCAGTGCCTTGCTGGGAGCACCGCGGTGTTCCCGGGGGATGTTTGTGTTCATGGAGGGGCAGTTCTCACCGCTGTTGTTCCGTTGGAAAGCACAGGGATTCCTTTTTGATCCCCACAAAGCTCTCCTTGTTCAGCTCCCCCAGCGTTTCTTTGAAATGCCAGCTTGGAGTTCGGGAGATAAAAAATGTAACTTTTGCACCGTGGGGAAATTCCTGGTGTTTCTTTTGCGGTGAAATCCGTGTTTTGCATAAAGATGGAACCTCACAGCTGCTCTGGTTTGATATTTAATGAAATGTGTTTTGTAAGCAGGGCTGCACTTGAACACTTCCACTGCTAAAGGCAGCCCAAGCTGTACCAGGAGGTTTCTGTGGAATATGTGGATGCACTTCTTAATCCCAGGGAGGATCCTGCACAAAAACCTGTGCCTTTCTAGCTTTGATGTGACTCTTGCCATTCATCAGCCATCTCTGGGATTTTGTTTTGGAAAGTGAATGGTTTCAGCTGTGTTGGAATTGATCAAGAGTAGTATTACCTTTTTCAGACTTGAAACTGTGAATAAAAGAGGATATTTTTAAATAAAAATTTATTTATTAAATATAAACACATCAGTCTGCCTTGTTTTTCTTGGTTATGATCCTCCTCACAGCAGCAAACTGCTCATCAGAATTAAAACTATTTGAAAGACAGAAAAACTGTAAATTCCAATCTAACACTGAGTGGGGTCTTACCTCAGCCTGTGAGGACTCTGGGGTTTTTTTTGCTAAGACATTATTTGAAGATAACATTTGTTATCTGATGTCCTGATGTATAAATGTGGTTCATTATTGCATAGTAACAGTATGAACCACTTTATGTAAAGGTAGAACTGGGTTTTACATGCATTCATATGGAACTGGATGAGCTGTTAAAGGTCCCTTCCAACCCAAACCCTCCTGGGATTCTGTTGTACCCTCCTGAGATTCCATTTCACCCTGAGAAAGGGAAGTGTTTCCTAAGGCAAACACTCATCCTGCTGTGCCCTGTGTGACTGATGCACCCACACTCTGGAATTAGT
The DNA here is from genome assembly GCA_013398615.1 of Brachypodius melanocephalos. NCBI lineage: Eukaryota > Metazoa > Chordata > Aves > Passeriformes > Pycnonotidae > Brachypodius > Brachypodius melanocephalos. The sequence continues at coordinate 11,007,960 of VZSR01000514.1, forward strand.
CAGTTTATAGAACAGGACTGGGCTCAGGTTCCCTCTTGCTCCAGGTGTGGAGCCTTTCACGTGGATGGAAATTTCAGGTCCCATCCTCAGACTTCACTTGAACTGTGCTGCAAATGAGAGTTTCTGTTATTGCAAGAACCTCAGCACTGTGCTAACAACACAAATGACTTTCAGGAGGATTATAAATTAGTATATTATGATTCAAATCTCCTGTGAAACCCCTGGCATTAGCTGGAGGGAGCTTTAGTGCTAAACAGGATTATTTTTCCCCTTTCAGAGATAAACAATTAAAGCATAAACCACATCCAAAACAGACAACTCTAACACCATTATTAACTCTGATAAGCCAGTTTATTTCCCTGTTAATAAATCCTCCTTCTTCACAGGAACAGAAACTAAAACCTTTTTTAAGACCCTGTCAGGGTAACAAGGGGCAACAGCTGCCTTCACTTAGCCCCACACAGAACAACTTCATGCAAGAATTCTCCTGTTCCACTAAGAATCCACAATTACCATTTCTACACAAGTATTTGAAAAGCAGAACAACAAGTAAGTTTACAAAAGAAAATACTTGACTGGAATATGGGGGTTGCAAGAAGATGTGCAAGTAAAAGTGATGATACAGAGCAACTCAAACCTGAGCTGTGTGCTCGGGGATACCTGAGGTGAGGGACTGATTCCAGTGTCTCAGTGTTCACAGCTGCTTTTCAAGGATAAAATATTCCCAGTGCACACAGGAGGAAAGGGAACAGCTGGATGCTTTAAGGATGCTGGACAGATTCCCGATTTCTGAAGATATTCAGATGCAACCTTCTCATACCCATCCCTGACCAGGACAGTGCTTCATAATCCCAGAAAACTTTCTTGCAGGACGACAAATTGGAACCCCCTGGTGGAGCAGCTCATGGATCTTGCTGAGGCTGGGCTGTCAGTGGGGCCCAGAGCAGCTGTGTGTGTCCAGGGCTGTGTGGATGGCAGCAGCCAGCTCCTGGGCCGTGGGGCTCCCTGCAGTGCAGCTCACGGTGACACCGGCGCCCTGCAGCGCCTCTGCTGTGCTGGGACCGATGGCAGCGAACTGCGGAGACAACAATGCCACTGTCACTGCCCCTGCAGCTCAGGGGCCTCCCAGCCATCCTCAGCTTCCTCAGCAGCACTGAGCAGCTCCGGCTGAAGATTTGCAGCATTAAAAGCCACCCATCAGTGGAGCTGCTTAGCAATGACTCAGGGAAGATGAGTGTTTATCTTGCCACTACAAACACCGAAAGCTCTGAGTTCCACGAACAGGGAAAAGTGAGAGGAATTTTAATCAGCTGCAGCCTGGTGCAAGCAACAGCTCCTCACACCATCACAGCACTAAGAGAAAATGAAGTCTATCCCAATGGAGATGGGGGAAATTGCTTGGGGAAAATACTCCAGGTGAAAATAATTTATTTTTTAAAATCCAACCAAGGCCAGGTTGGATGGGCTTGGAGCAAACTGGTGTAGTGAAAGGTGTCCCTGCCCATGGCAAGGCGGTGGAACAAGATGGGTTTTGAGGCCCCTTCCAACCCAATTCTATAATTGATTCTATAATTTTATATAATTATATTCTATAATTATATATAACTATATAATTCTATGTAATAACATTTGTATTTGCTATAACCTGGGGTTTTCTTCAGCGAAATAAACACAAACCAAAGATAAAATCAAGGTTTGCAGTGGTTGTATACCCTTTCTGTCTCATTTGCCCACCCTAAACTTACTGCCTCTTGTATGCCACCATTTTTAAGAGAAGATACCTTGACTTGGTTGATCAAATCCCCTGAAAGCTTCTGGATGTGCTGGAGGCAGAATTTGACACCAGAGGGGCTGAAGAACGCGATGCTGGCAGGAATCCCCTGGGTGAAAATAAGCACAGGTTGGCACATCTCCCTCCTCCAGCAGTGTGCCAGGGCCTTGGCACACGGTGACAGCACACAGGGAATGGCTCCCCACTGCCAGAGGAATAGATGGGATTTTGGGCAGGAATTTTTCCCTGGGAAGGTGGGCAGGCCCTGGCACAGGGTACCCAGAGAAGCTGTGGCTGCCCCTGGATCCCTGGCAGTGCCCAAGGCCAGGTTGGAGCAGCCTGGGACAATGGAAGGTATCCCTGCCCATGGCAGGAGTGGGACTGGATGGGATTTAAGTTCCTTTCCCACCCAAACCATTCCATGATTCTGTAATTCTATGATGGAGGCTCCCAAAATGGAGAAATCAGAAATCCAATCTTGAAAAATTAAAAGCGATGATTACTTTTACACAAACTACTCCTGGATTCTCATTTGTGATACACAGCAAAGATGCCCAGTGATATTTCAGTTACATTACTTCAAAGAAAGAAATATTCTCGGAGGCACTGTCACCTGCCTCAGAAAATCCCAAAGTCTACATCAGTGTCCAGTACCTGCTGGGAGAAGTAACTGCTCAAAGATTGCTGCAGATCAGGGTGTTGGGTTGTCTGATAAACAGTGAGGCTTTCCAGGGCTATGCCTGCAATCAGGATATGCAGTCATCATTCATTCATTCATTCATTTCTATTATTTCACTTAACATCCTAACTGCACTTAAGTGCAACTATTTTAGGCTGAAAAGACACATGAAAGTTCTGTGAAGGATTTGTCCCAGAGCTGTGGGCAGCCATCCAAGCTCCCAGGGTTCACTCCCATCCTCTCCTCAGCAAGTTCCACTTTTACTTCTTCCAATTTGGTTCACAAGCTTTAGATACAACTTTTCTCATCACTGACTAATTAAAATGGGTCTCCAGGGGAAGTTCAACCTTTTTCTCTAAGTGCTGTAGGAAGTACTTCTCTTTTCAGGGCTCCACAAGGAAATAGGAGAGCTGAGGAATTGGGTTTCTCTCCTGTAAACACAAACAAGAGCTTTAATTAACTCAGGCCTTTAATAAAGAGTAAATGTGATTTAATACATTTTAAAGGTATCAAGTGTTGATTTATCAAATGCCTCAGCACAAACACAGCTCTAAGGTAACTGAAAACATCTGCAGCCTCAATTCACAGGACAGAGGTTACTTAGCAGGAACATTAAAAATAAATTCCATAACTGGAATATGAATATTGGCTAAAAAGATAACTTCCTTTGCAGAAGGGCAAGGGGAATAGAAATGCACTTTATCTCCTCCTCAACACAACCTGCCTCAATTTGATATTTAAAATCTCCCCCACTCAATAAATGAAAGAGCTCTCTATAAAAGAACATCCAGGCAGACAAAGGAAAGGACAATACCGAGCTGAAAAGTTTTGGTCTATTTGCAATTCCATTTTCTTAATCCCCCAAGGAAAAAGGATTCTAGATTTTGGGGTGGGAGTGGGTATCTTCACTTGCTTTTGTCAAATGAGGAATTTAACAGCAGACCTGCTTTGCACAGTTTTTGCCCTTTCTATAAATAAGAAACCCAGAGAAAATTCCAAGATGAAATTCTACACAGATTGATACAGCTTTGCATTCAGCGTTCCAAAGAAATGACATAATTTTATTACTAATTCAGATTTGTTAATACATTTTGAAGAGACAATTACTAGAGAAAAATGCTTTTAAGTGCTGGAAGGAGATTGTTGGTTTATGCATTCTTCAGGAATTAAAAAAAAAAGGGCAACAGAGTGAAAATCAAATGGAAAGACCCTTGTAGGAATCAACCCAGACACACCTGAGTGTCCTGACTGCACACTGAGGTTTTATGAGAAACCACAGATATTCTTCAATTAAAATGAAAAAAATTAGAGGAAGAATGAATTTGGCTCAGAATGTAGAAAAGATTTTTAAATTAAATAAAATTGGATTGTTCCAGCATCCATTCCCCTGCGAGCCATGCCAGTTCTTTGAAATGTCAGTGTGATACCTGTAAACAAACACTGATTCTTTGGGCACAGAAAAATTCCTTGGTAGGTCTTAACAACACAACAGGGACTGGGATCTCCTGCTTCTGTAGCCAAATATTTGCCTTGAGAAAAGGCAGACAGTCTTGGAGTAAATTCCTTTATTTCCCAATCCCTTAAATTGAACTGGCTACCAAAGCACAAAAGGTGATGACAAAAAAAATCTCATTATTTCAGCTTTTATTTTTATTCTGGCAATAACCTCTCATGATACAAGAAATTCAGAGCTGTTCTTTTCATTTACTTTCTTATGCACAAGCCAAAATGAATTTATAAATAATAAACATGAGATAATTTAATCTGTACTTCCAAGGTTGTTATAAAGCACTTGATCAGCTGAGAGTATTTAATAAATAAATCCTGGAGGATATTTCTGTCTCAACAACAAACAGGTTCCAGTGACTGGAATTCACTGCTTGGTTAATTTTTTTTCACCTTCATACAGCACAATAAACAGGTATTTTATTCTCTTGTCTTTCTGCTCAAAAAAATCCCTTGCAAATATTAATTCATTGCCAGAAGTAGATTTTCCAGCACTAAAAAAATCAGCTGAAACCTTTCTTTGTTTTAATACATCTGCTGAAGAGGGGAGATGGGTTATTCTTCACTTATGACATATTCCTGTTGAATTTTTAATTTTCAGAATTTATTATTTGATCTTGTGTTGGCAACTCTCATTATTATCATTAAATATTCCCTAGAGCTGAAGGCTTTTATTTGCCAGTGAATTAGAGAGCACTGTGCCCAGCAAAAACAATCCTTTCCAGTTTCCATCTCATTTTTCTTTTCCCTGTAAATCTCTGCTACTGGGCAGACTTTGCTCAGAAAAATCTTCCTTATTGCTACTGGAAATTTTAACAAATTAGAGTAAAAATAGAGGAAGTCAGCAAATAGACTTGAAAAATTCCCCAATAACCTGATAATAGATTGAGAAAAATTAGAGGTTTAACCATAACAAAAAGATTAAACAAAACCTAAAGCATCACTTTAATTTCTTCAAAACCACTCAGCCTTGGTGCTGAAAACCAGATCCCTCTGAAAGCACAGGGTAATTTTGGGGAAAGTCACCAGCATCTAAATCTTCTGATTTAGCAGCAATTTCCAATCATCACAGCTCTGATCTTCCAGTAAAATAACCTTTTTCCTGCTGGCTCATATAGTATTTATTAATTAACTAGAGGGTCTAACATTACATGTAAATTAATATCTTGTAGGTGTATTTTGAAGTATTTTTGCCTCACTGTGCACTTCATTTTACCTCAAGGAAATTCTGAAATGATGGAAGGGACATTACCTTAATTTAACTTCAACATTTTATAGCCACTTACTTGAACAAATATATTCAGCTAATTTCTCAGCATTCCCAGCCTTTTCTCCTTGTGGAGTAAGACCAATTTCTTCCACTAAAACCAAAAACAGCAAAGAAAAAAATAAATTGAAAACAATGAGGAGAATTCAGATTTCCAGCCACAGAACCCTGGGATGGGAAGGGAGGCACAGCTTGATCCAAGCACACAAACAATTTGTGCACAATCTCCACCAGGTTAGAATCCCTCCCATCCCATTTCATTTCCAAAGGCAACAACAAAACCATATTAAATTAAGAACAAAGGGGTTTTTTTCCCTGTTTTGACCCAATTTTTCAAGCAGTGACCATCACATTACAACACAAGGAGCAGAAATCCAGAAGCTGGATTACATCCATGGATATCCTTGGCTGGATAATTCTAATAAACTTTTTTTTTTTTTTCTCAGCAGCTCCTCCTCCAAAAGTTGTACTTACAAGCCAGATGTAGCCAACTTTGCTTTTTTTAAACCCCAGCTTACCTAAAGCAGCTGTAGCTTTTCCTACCACATATGTTGGTTTGATATTCCACATTTGTTTAAGAGATTTTGACCAGGCTGAAAAACATTAAATTATACTAAATTAAATGAAATTGAAGCACATGGCAACAGAATGTGAATGCTAAGTGACAATTTGGACTTCTGTTTAATGCACAAATACAGCAAGATTATAATAATAACTAAAACTCCACTACAGATTCAGCAAATCTGGATGTATAAATCCCCATAGATCAAAAATAGATACACCAAGTTTTTTACTGTCTTGTTTTAACCAGAGCAGCACAGGACACCGAGTTTTTTTCAGGGACTCCCGAGGGGTGAAAAAAGAAATACAAACTACCATAGTAAAAATAAAAATCAAAAGGAAAACCCCAAGGATTTATTGCTTTTGAGAGGAACTCAAATAGGAAGTACAGACTCATTTTTATGGTGAAAATATGTATTTTCCACAAGTACTAATCAAGATCAGGGATGAAATTTAGAGAAGAGATTACTTTTGACCTAAAATCTTAATATATTGTCCTCTGCTGCTGCAAATGCTACAATAGGCTGAGGGTCTCAGCTTACTCAAGGGTGTAACTTTACTCACAGGACATTGATTTGTCCACAGCCCAAAAATGGAGCTGATCCATGCCAGAATCACCCAAGATTAGAATTTGGAAGAGTTTACAAGGATTTGACATCTCATTGTGATGGGTTATTTCTACTTAGCTGGATTCTTCCTCACTCCTGACCTGTTGGCTTTTATGCCTCAGCCCTTCTTCTCCATTTTTTAGCTAGTAATCAATTCACTTGAGAAATTTCTTATTCAAGACAGACAACTCCCTTTTTCTGCAGCATTTCATAGGAATTACAAAGACACAGAAACAATGGCCAGTTTTTCTGAGATGATCCTCTCTTTAAGGGAAGGAAGCAGCCAGCAAACAAAGCAGGCATGGCAGCAAAATATTCCTTGTGCATGAGAGGACCAGAGCTGGAAAAGCTCTCACTAATTAGGAATTTGCACCAAAAGCTCCTTTCTTTCATTTTTAAGTGTGGAAAACACAACCCTTAAAAGCTCAATGTAGCATGAGCCCTTTATGATGCTAAAAGAACTATGAAATTCAGGGTTTTTTTAAAAAATCATGCTCCAAATATCAACTGGTGGGTGAAATAAAATTCAGTAAAATCCAAACTTCACAAGATACTGAAATAAAAAGAATATCAGTATGGACTTACTTTCTTTTTTACTCTTCTCTTTTAAACAGATCTTGATGGCTTCTAATGCTCTTGGGCTGGTAAAAACCAGGCCTCCATAGCACTCTGGATGGGAAAGCTATTTAGAAACAGTAAATTTAAGAAGTGTAAGAAAAAGTAATTAGTAAATTAATTTAAAAAAGCAGTTGATCAATTATTTATAACCTTGTAACAAACAGAACAGCTTCAATAACTGCCTGAAATGCAGCAATACTTGTGACAATTTATGGTCACCCAATTTAAATGTGAATTTTGTCTGACCAATTTAATTCTTTATCAAGCAGGGGCAAGGTCCTTGATGCTGTCCATGCAGTTTTACTGTACAAAGCTGGTTTGTGGCAACACAAAAAGAGGCACCACACAGAGAATGATTCAATGGGATCCTGGCAACCAAATCCTGTTGGAAATAAGACAACTCAAAAAATTTCCAACTTACCTTGTCAAATAAGCTGTCAAGAGAGGTGAATTCAAATGACAAAACTGGGATCAACGTTGCTTCCAAGCTGTAAGATCCTAATTCCTATCAAGAAAAGGTTTACAGCTCTTGAAATAAATTCCAAACAGCATTTTTTGCTTTTTCAACGAGCTGACTCAGTCAGCACAAGCATTCCTCTTTGCTACGGCAAAATAAAAAGGCATTTTGTTTCCTTTCTCTGGTAAATCTAGATTGGATTTGTTAATTATTTAATATAACAATATTTTGTTAAACAGCTGTGGGACTGTGGCCCTCTGAGGTCCAGGAGACATCAGCACATAACTCTGAAGTCCCCGAGTGCTCACTCAGTCCTGCAAATATCCCTGTACCTCTCTGTAATTCTGTCGAGAGGTTTCTTCTAAAGAAATACTCCTCTTTTATCAGGAATTCTTACTCTTATGAGTGAGATTTACTCACATAACCAAGGGCAGTAGCAGAAGGGACCCCAGCAACAAGTAACCCCTATTTCACACCACAGTCCCAGTAATAATACAAAGAATTTCTGTGATCTTTATTCTGTCCATATGAACATAATTAATATTAATTCAGTCAAATGAAGCTGGTTTAATATCAGCACTTTGCTGACAGCTTTACAATGAATTCAGTATAAATGTCCCATAATTAATACATTTTTTTGCAGGAAGGGCATGTTTTCTAAGATACTTTTTCCCTTAGCATAATTTCAGACATTCACTCCTAATATGGATTAAGCCCCTTTTCCCACCTGAAACAGCTGCATTCACATTTAATAAAGAGGTGACACTTTTTTTTTTAGTTTTCTTAACCTTTACTCACTTTAATATATGGATCTGGTCCTGAATCTTTGGGATCCTTCAGCAGCAGAACCTTCATTGTTCACCAGGCAAGCGCAGCAGAACCCTGAAATACAAGAATGGAATTTATCTAAATTAGATCTAGAGGGCTTTTTGACTCAAAAAGTGACTTCAACAGCTCCAAGAAGTGGGTTGCTACCAGTTGTACTGCTCCTTACACAGTGAGTAAGCAGTTATTGTGCATTCCCCAGGCAGGAACACCCACCCTGATAAGAGCAGAAAATAATATGCTGCCTTTAGATAACATTGCTTAAGGAAGAAGCACTAATGAAACTCATCAAGGGGAACATATTTTAAAGAGTATTTTGTAAAAGCAGTAACAGGACCTACAATGCCAGCACGTTCTGCATTCAATAACTGTCTATCTGTTAAAAAAAAAGTTATTTATTCTAGTAATTTCCATGCTAGTTTTCACACTCTGCTCATGAAGATGAGTATGCAAAGATTATGATTTAACTTAATATATGTCTATATGCACACATTTATACATCTATAATAACATAGATAATATTAACATGCCTTCTCTGATACTCTAGGAAACAAAGCAGGACTGAAAACATCTATTCTGCCATAAAAATGGAAGATGGAACTTCTCAGTTCCTTACAAGTTTTGGTGCTAAATTCAAAGTTACAAAACCCAAGCAAATACATGAATAATACAACCAGAAATCCACCCTCTTAGTGCACATTTACCCAAATTACCAGTGTGGTATTTTCCTGATAGATCACACACATAGGAAAATTCATCTTCCTCTAAATTCTTTCACTGGATATCAGTATTCAAATTTTGGCAATGACCTAATTGCTCTCAGAGAAAACGAAGCTTTCAAAAAAAACCCCAAAAAACCAAAACCAAACAAACCCCAAACCAAACCACAGCTATGTTTGACGCTTTAAAGGGAACACGACCATTTGAACCTACTTGAAGTGTATTTATAAAGCTGGAATTCCACCCCAAGGCTCTGTGCCTTGCAATTCTGGCTGGCAACAGTGAGTGCCCAGTGCTCTTCTTTCCATGGCCTCATTAACAGCCACCTTTCTCCATTAATTAGACACAAAGTGTTCAATGGAACACGCTCCACATAACCGGGGCGTGATCCTCAATGAGCGTTTCTTCAGTGCTTAGGATATTTGAATGCGTTTTTCCCGTTCGGCCTTTTTTATAAAGACCAGAATCACGTTGTGCTTACTGTGCTCTCCCTATCCTCGTTTTCTGCTGCTTTGTCTGGAATTATCCAGGGAATTTGGTTCAGGGACACAATTTTTAGAGCAAACGGCGGGTGCATGATTCCTGTTTTAACTGGCAATTTTTACTAACGCTGGTTTTTACTTACAGCAATTTTTGCTAATGCCGGAGATGCTCAGGACGCTCTGTTCCTTTTAAAGCACAGAATCCCAGGATCGCTGAGGGTGGAAAAGCCCTCCAGGATCATCGAGCCCGAGCTGTGCCCTGTGCCCACCGTGTCCCCAGCCCAGAGCCCCGAGTGTCACCAGGCCTTTCTGCAGGGATGGGGACTCCAAACCTGCCCGGGCAGCGCGGTTTAATCCCTGACAACCATTCCCAACCAAGGCGTTCCCTTTGGAAGGAAGTGACAGCAGCAGCACAAAGAGGAAATCCGGGTTTGTGCGGACGGCGGCGGTGTTGGCCGCGCCTCCCCGTTCATGCTGCCCGGCCCCCCGGGCCCTTCCGCGCTCACCGTGCGCTGCCTGCCGCTCGCTGTCGCGACATTCGGTGACATTCGGTGACATTCGGTGACATCCCGCGACTCGCAGCGCCCCGGCCACACCGCCCTTCCGCCTTGCCGTGCCATGGCCACGCCGGCCAAGCGCCGGGCGCGGGGCCCCGTCGCGGAGCAGAGCTCCCACAGCGGCTCCGGCAGCTCCGAGGGCTCCCACAGCAGCTCCGAGGGCTCGGAGGGCTCGGAGGGCTCGGACTCGGACGAGCCCATCGATGAGGTGAGCGGGACGGGCCCCACACGGCTCAGTCATGGATGGGGTTATCAGGGGATGTTCGGGACGGGGTTTGTGCCCCGGCGTTGAGCGGGATGGGCCCCACACGGCTCGGTCATGGATGGGGCATTGTCAGGGAATGTTCGGAAGGGATTTGTGCCTCTGCGGGGCCCCGGCCAGGCCCTGGGTGCGTGTCCTGTGGGAGCGCAGGGGACACGTCCCTTTGGGGGTCGGCGATCCAAAGTGTGTTCGCTTTAGCTAAGGCATTCCACCCCAGTCCTGAAATTCCCAGGGTTTGACTGCCTGGATCAAACCTCTGTACAGGAAGAGTCTGTGGCTACAGTAGGTGTAAGTGTGAGATGGCCGGAGCAAAGCATTAAAGGTTTGTTCCTGACACAACTTTTCAGTTTTAAAAAGTTAGTTTCACAGATGTTTTCTAAAGATCACAGAAGAAATGATAACCATTGCTGAGATTACTGCAAGGTGGAAATAAGTTCTGTTTCTGCTGTTTGCCATTACTTGTTTTCAAGTTTCTTACAGTTTAGCTTCATTCTGATATAACTCTTTGCCAAGTGTGTGTGATATTCTCTGTTTTACTCCACAGGAAGTGAATATTGAATTTGAAGCTCATTCCATATCAGACAGTGACTATAATGGGATAAAGAAGTTACTACAGCAGGTACTGTGGCTACTTGTTAGCTACTTGTTAGCTTGGTTGATACGTCCATTGATAAATAATATCCAAGGAGTTATGCAAAGACATCAGTTCACATTCTCTGTATTGATTTATAGCTTTTATTTATTACTTTGCTTCCTTTTATTAGATAATCCCAGAATAGTTTGGATTGGAAGGGGCTTTAAAGCCGATCCAGTACCACCCCCTGCTATGGGCAGGGACACCTTCCACTATCCCAGGTGGCTCCAAACCCCATCCAACCAGGCCTTGGGCACTTCTAGGGATGGAATAGCCACAGCTTTCAGATTATATCAAGCTCCAGAGGGTCCCAGTGTGGAAATACCAGCATGTGGAAGGTGCAGGAGCAAGCACCCCAGGCAGCTGATTGTTAGTTTTGCAGCATTATAATGAAGGAAGATAGATAAAAAGTTCCCTTTATTTTGTACTGAGTGATCCATGAGATACCCTCAGTGCCTGAAACTTAATACTTATTTCCTGTCTTTCAGTTGTTTCTAAAAGCTCCTGTAAACACTGCTGAGTTAACGGATATATTAATACAACAGAACCATATTGGGAGCATTATCAAGGTAAGACAGGTATTATATTTGTAATTGAAGCACAATACTTTCTTTGTTGAAATGACATGATTTCTGTATTTCAGAATGGAAATAGAATGTCAATATCAGTTGTTGCTTTTCCTTTCATCCAACAGCAAGCAGAGGTGCAGGAAGACAGCAGTGATGATGATGAAGATGATGATGAAGTATTTGGTTTTATAAGCTGCTTGAACTTAACAGAAAGGAAGGTTGGTATTCCTCAGTAACATCTGGTTATAAATACCAGTATCAGAAATAAATGAGACTGCATGCTGTGTAACAAGCCTGGACAGCTGGACCAGGATTTGGAATTCCACTCTGGAGAGCTGGGGTTATAAAACCTGAAGTGGCTTAGCTTTTTTGGAATGCAGTAACTTGCTGAGGGTCAAACTTAAAGCAAGGAGTGGAACAGAGAGTTAAAACTGGGCCTAGTAATTCCAGGGTAAGCTGTCGGTCTCTTGTATTTTTTCCCTTTGCTGTGGGGTTGCAGTTCCTTGTTCCCATCACTTCACAACCTTTGTTTGCCCTCAGCTTTAGGGCTGGAGAAGGATTTCCAAGCCATTGTGCAGTGCTTTCGAGGCTGCTGAGGGCAACTGCCAGCAGGCCTGGAGGAAGTTCCCTTGAGCTGACATCCAAGGTTTTCTTGTGTAAACAGTTGCTGTATCAGGTGAAGAAAATGCACCTTTTGCTTGCAGGGCACGCAGTGTGCTGAGCAAATCAAGGAGCTGCTGCTGAGTCGCTGTGAGCAGAGCTGTGAGCAGCCAGTGCTGGAGCAGCTGAGTAAACTCCTGAACGACAGCACAAAGCCTGTGGGGCTCATCCTCAGTGAAAGGTTCATCAATGTCCCCCCACAGATTGCTCTGCCCATGCACCAGCAGCTCCAGTAAGTTTGGGGTTTTTTTCCCTTGCATGGTGTTAAATCGTGTTTTATCTTCATATTTTTCAGAACTCTTACGTATATAGACCTGGGTTAAGACAGTTGATGCTATAGATATGAGTAAAGCATGAACAAAAAATTATCTCATATATGGTCTTTAGTTAATTTTAAAAGTATTTTTTATATCTTTATAAAGGTACAAAACTTTCTCAAATTCCATAGAGGATATAATTTGAGAACATGTGCTGTTCTGCAGAAATAGTTCTGTGTATGTGGCAGTTTATCCTTGTATTGCAGATTATTTTCACACGGATGTAGGAAAATTTAAAAATGAGAAGCATGCTGATAATGAGCAGCTTGGGTGTTTCTGTGTTCATGTCTGGCTCTGGAATGGGAGATTTGGACTGAGGGAAAGGATTATAAGGTGAATTCGTTTTGGCCCATGTAGATACGCAGAGTTTTGATTAGTTTCAAGTGATGAAAAGGCAGGTGAAGTGCCGGTTGATCTCTTCCAATTCATGGATTATATCAAAAGCTGGGTGGATGTAAATAAATGAATCCACTGAAACCCAGCATTACATTGTTTTAGTACAAGGAAGTTTTGTTGCATAAGGAACCAGATAATAGAATGGAGATCATATTTTTTTTCCTTCTTTCATTTTTGCCTGCTTTCCTCTCATGTGAGATGAGATTGGAAGTCAGATTGAGGTCACCACAAATACAGCACTTGTCACAGCTCAAATTCAGATCTCAGCCTCTTTGTCTTAAAGATTTTGGAGTGACAACATGTTGAACACAAGGGTGAGCAGGAGTATTTTCAGTCTCTTAGTTGCAATTCCTTAAGGAAGTGATAATTTGATGTATTTTTAAGGAGAGTTGCACTCAGAATCATTGCACAGACACTCTACCATGAACAGGATTCTGGGAAAAAAGAGTTATCCTGTGAGCTGTGAAAAAAAAATCTATATTTTTATCATTTAAAGTACAAATAATATGTTTAAGTACCAGGAATGCATCTGCAAAATTGATTTTCTGAGGTACTCAAAGAAGAATAGGCTGCAATTTGAATATCCTTTCTATCCCAATACATTATAAGGTTTACTTATATGCTTGTTTAGGATTTAAATTGTGTAAATGTTTATTCCTCTTTAGGAAGGAGCTGGCTGAGGCACAGAGAACAAACAAACCCTGTGGAAAGTGCCACTATTACCTCCTTATCAGCAAGACCTTTACAGAAGCCACAAAGAGCAATTCTAAGAGGAAGGAAGGGAGAAATCAGCCAAAGGAGGAATTAATGTTTGCAAATGCAGAGGAGGAATTCTTTCATGAGGTAACACGATGATTTAATTTAAAATGCTTCTTTTTCTTTACATATCATCAACAAGAGATGTTTCACCACAAATTCAAGGGGAGCTTTTATCAAGATGATCACAAATATCTTTAAATTAAATGGAAGGGGTTTTGGAGTAGTGTTGAGAGAGGAGCAATCAAGCTCTTTTTGTGTATTGATTTATCTGTTTCCTCCTGGGGACCTGTTACTTGCAAAAAATGCTCAGAATAAAAACTTGTAGAGGTTCTGAGAAGTAGCTCTTGCTTCTCTTTTTTGTCTCTATTCTACTCAGGGCAAGTATATTAATAAAAAGTGATGAAACACTGAGATGAAAATATTACTTCCCATTTCCTAAGGCAGCCTGGCCACACAATTCTGCTGGTCCCAAGCCAGATCAGGTGAGGGGAAAATGCAGGAAATTAAATTTCAAATGTGCTTTGAAATGCAAAGAATTTTTCATGGTTTTTTGGTTTTTTTCTGGTTCCCAAAGCTTTAAACCCACTATTTTACAATACTATTACTCTGTCAAGAGACTGTTATTTTTCATTTCTGGCAGTGCCTGCAGGACAAAGGACTTGCACATGCCTAGGGTGGTTAATGGCAAAAGTTCCTGTGTGTAATCATTCTGACACAGGCTGTGATGGGGCTGTAATTTTATTCCTTGGGAAGGAAAGAAATGGAAGTGGGGGAATTCACTGGTAGCTGTAGGGAATTGTGTTGTAGCCTCTGTGCAGCAGCAAGTTGGGGATTTTATTTTTGTGTTGCTGCCACAGCAGCTGAAACAGCTGAACTCTATGTAAAATATTACTGAAAAGCTGCTGGGGAGGAGCCTGTGATGCTCATGTGTCTATGGGTGTTCTGTTCTAGAAGGCCCATTTGGTATTTATTTATCTCAGCTTTGTTATTTATTAAAGGCTAATTGTGTGCTTTCATCTAAACTCCAGTAATTCTCAGCTCAAAAGGATAGACTCCAACTGAGCATGTTTTTTCTTTTTAACAATCTTCCTTGTCAGTGTTCAAAAAAAACCATTTTAAACATTAAATTAAATGTCTCTCTGTACTTAATAATGTGTGTGTGTTAAATTAGTGTTGAGTGTCTGTCCTCCCTGATCACAAAGAATGTTAATTAGATTGCCATAAAATGGCATTAAATGTGGTGAAGGCACTTTGAGCCATATCAAACTGAGAGAAGCCTTTTCCTGCACTTGGCCTGAGCTTTATTCTGCTCCTTAAAATTATAACCAGAAAATCTATTATAACCAGACTTGGAATTGATCAGAGGTGCTCAAATTGTTCTTGAGCAAAGCCACTCAGTCAGTGTGGTAATTCATCCAAAATGAGATTTAAAGCCTTGATACATTGTCAGTGAAAGCAAACCTAAAAGGGGAGTGGATCTTCATTTTCCCCCAAAGGGAAGGACTCAGGTGAGCTTTTCTACTTGATGGTTCAGCTCAGAGTTCTTAATCTGCCTTGTGTGAGAACTGGAAACATTCATTGGGTTGTTTTTCTTGCCCATCAGGAATTTTGTCTAGGAAGGCTGATGCAAAGGGATTTCCTGTATGGGCTTTATATCCCTGAAAAGAAATAATGCACATTGTAGACACCTGCCTGTTTGGAGAAGCATAAATAGATCTTCCAGTTGCTCCATCCCTCTGGAACCTTTCCAAGAGCTTTCTGAAATTCTCCTCAGGTGCCCATCCCCTTTATATTTGGTTTCTACTAATATTGTTACAGATTTGTTAATTTTTAGGACTCTGGACAGTTTTAAGAATAGGCCTTGAAAGCAGCAAACCCTGAGAATATTGATTTTTTTTTCCCCTTCCTCCTAGGTTGTTTTTCTGATCCCAAATCATAATGGTAGTAATCATTATAGAACTTGATGTGAATGATATAAATTCTATGAAAAGGAAACTTTTTAAAACACTTTAAATAGTGGATGTTTTCATTGTTCTTTTTAGTGGACACTTCAAGAGGGAAAAATACTTCTTAATGATCATGGGCATAAGAGGTTCATTATTTTCACTTTGTTTAGATGATGTATTATCTTCATGCTAATGAAACATTTTAATCTGAATGCTTTTATTTCTGTTGTTTAGAAAGCTCTGCTGAAATTCAACTACTCTGTGCAAGAGGAAAGTGACACCTGTCTGGGTGGCAGATGGTCCTTTGATGATGTTCCAATGAAGCCTCTGAGGACAGTTATTGTAGTTCCAGCTAATGGAATTCATGGAATTATGGATAAACTCAAAGATTATCTCTCACTCTGAGCTTTCACCAGGTTTTTACAGAGCAGCCTTGCAGGACTGTGACCTCACAATATTTGCAGAACTGCTGTCGAGTCAATGGTTTTGTGCAACCAAAAATATCCACCAAATGAATATTTTTAAATATTGCATTTATTTTACTTTGATATCATCATGAAGCAGTCAATAAAAACCCAGTGTCAAAAGAAAACCTGAATATCTGTTCAATGTATTTTTAACCATATTTTAACATGATTTAAATCATGTGGTTTTGTTCCAAAATAATGCATGCAACTCCTTTTGTTGAGAAAAGTGCTTTTTCTTTGTTCCTTCTGTTAAATACATTTATGTCAAAAGTTTGAAATAATGACATGGGTTAAGGTGGGGATGTGTTTTGCATATATTGCTTTTATTTATTGTTGTCCAATATGTGATGATTCTGTCTAAATTCACTGAATAACACATCTCTGCTCAGTGGGAGGTTGGGGAAATTCCTCATTTTCTTTGCTGTCATTGGCAGTTTTCTGTTCCTCCTTTGTGGCTGAAACAGGTGCCAAGTGATTGATCACTCCCTGCAGAATATCCTTGCTTTCACTTGGAGGAAGATTGCTGAAATAATACTGAGGTACCAGCTCTGCAAATCTGGGGAGGAAATCACACAAAACATTATTAATTTCAAATTGGATTTTGAAATATTTGAATAACTATTTCCAGGCATATCTAAAAAGAAGCTACAAAGTTGATATTTCAACCCAAAACTCTGCAAGGTTGCATTAAATAGGAATTTCCCTGCTTTAGAATAGAGTGGTTCAGTAACATTATGAAAAGTGCTCTCCTAGGAACATGGGAAATGGAAAAGGCGGGAGAGTGAAATGTCTGTTCTTTGTGTAAAGAGATTTCTGCAGAAGGAAGACTCTGGTCTCTCCCTGAATCCAGAAACAATCCATGATTCAGCTGTCTGGGTACAGAAAATATGTTAAGAAAAGGATTTGCTGGTAAATAGGTTTTCGGGGAACAAAGATCTTTCCAGCTGGATCCATGTGTGAGTACACTGCTCTGTTAACTCTGAAATTTTTTTCTATATATTTTACTTTGTAAGAAACTTCTGCAGCTCATAATGTGGGCTTTTCCAATTAATTACAGTTACAGTGGCAACTATTGAGAACAGTGAGGGCCTGAGATCACAGATCTTCCCGTTGTTTTTTTTTTTAATCCTCCCAAAGTGATGGTTTTGTGGATTTAGGAGTGAAGGAGAAGTTGCATAAGAGTTCACTTACAGCTGGGGGGAGATCTCAGAGACAACTCTGATGGAATTGCCCTCTGAGACGCTGAATTCATGGAACAAAACCCACTCTGGAATCCTCCTGGTGTTGTAATAGGATGAGAAGGGATGGAGCTGGGCCACTTGTTTGTGTGTTAACATTAAGTAGTTCCCTGAGCCATCCACATCACGAGCAATCTGAAAAAAACCCAACAGTGTGGAGAATTACCCATTATTTAATTGATCAGTGCCTATTAGATTTAAACCAGAAATTAAACTTCTCTTCAGATGCTTTCAGCTGGAACCTGTTGCCATGTTTGTGTGGGAAAGCTTGGGACTGGATGCCATGAAATGTGAAGAAAATGTTGATCTGTGTATTTAAATGGGAATTACAACAAATAAGTACAAAATGAGTTTGGCTTTGAAGGGTTTATGTGAAAAGATATAAAGATGTATTTTTTAGTATTTATACTTTTCACAGACTTTTAAATGCAATGTGTCAGGCCATGAAATGTGCATTTTTGTGTTGAGCTGGAGCACAGGGATGTGGAGGAAAGCCTGGGGACTCGAGTGGGAATAAATCAATCCAGTTTACATTTACAATTAAGGTTTGAGTACCTTCCTGAGATGAGGCAAGCTCTCTGTTATGCACACCTAAGTATATCCAAGTCATTTCTCTATTTCCAGGCAATTTTCGCCTTCAAAAGGGAAATAATTCCTGAGAGAATATTGCAAGTTCAAGAGTTTTTTTGAGGTGAAAGTTCTTTGAATGAAAGGTATATTGGCAGTTTTCTTATTGCTGTGGAGAGTGTGAACTCCATGCAGTGAGAGATGAACCTCAGAGAAAAGGCTGAAATGGGCAGAAGGGTTTGATACACTGGGGAAAAAAATGGCTTTTCTCCTTTTTGGTGATCAAGAGAGTTCACTAAGGAACTTAAGTTTTCTGAAAGCGTTCTACATAATTTAACAGTGCAGGAAGATGAAACCACAGTGTTTTTTCCTTACATGCATGAAGTAACCAGATAAAAGAGCTTTCTTAATGCTTAGCAGATTTTCTTCTGATCCAAAGTCTGGCTGTGAAATGGGGAGTTCAATGCGCTTCATGATCTCCACCAGCTCGGCTCTGATCACCCCTGCCATGCTCAGAGCAGAGCAGCTCAGGAAATGATCACGGCACCATTTCTCACTGCTGAAGCCTGTGGAGGAAGAAAAGCAATGTTTTGGCTTAAAGCAGAATCTCACTGATGAGTGCAATCCACAGAGATGCTGCTGTGTGAAATAAATATATTTTATATATTGTGTGAAATAAACGCTCTTGCGCTGCTGCAGATGATGTCCAAAGTTCTGGTAATGAGCCATACAGACAGCTTAGGCTCAGCTCGCTAAGTCAGTGGGCAAAATTTGATATCCTCACTTAGTTTTGTAGAATTGCAGCTATTTCTTCCTGAAGCAAATCCCTCCTTTGCTCTAAGCAAAGCTTCCCAGAGAATGAGTAGCAATTGTATTTTCCAGGCCTTGTGGATTTCAGCCAGGATATGGAGTTGAAATCACGCCTGGAGTGCTGCTGCTGATCCTGCATTCTGGTAAAGGACTGGTTCTGGAGCTCCCTTCAGCATTCCACATGACTGAACAGGAAACAATCCTTGCTTTTTGCTCAGTGTGTGCAAATTCATCCCTCTGCTGTCTTAGCACCGGACTGGGGGTAAATGAACTGGAGCAGGAAAATGCAGTGAGTGAGGAGCTTCTGCTGTTCTGCAGTCTCCTGCCTTTTATTTGTGTTCCTGCAAATGGGGACTTCACTACTTCCATTTTTCCCTTAAATTTTCCTTTCAGGTCACAGCTATCAAAAACCCACCAGAATCGTTGGGCTGTTGGGGAAATCGAGTCTCTCCTCGACAGCTTTTATTCATCCTAAACTTGGATTTTGTGCTTCTACAGGAGGAACCATCGTTCTGCTTTTGCACAGTGTCACTTCAAAGTGGAATAGTGGTTATGGATCCCTGTTCGGTGAGAGATGCTGTCCCAGCACGTTTTTAATTAATTAGTAAATTAATATTCATCAGCCATAGCCACTCCCATAGGTTTCTCCCTGCGTATCAGCAATTCTAAATAGAATCACCAGATTTTTGGGTTTGTTTTTTTCCCAGACTGGTCCCAGAGTGCTTGATTTTGGCTGGGGCACACTTGCCTGGGTATGTGGGGCTGGCAGTGGCTGCCCTGAAGGTGTTGAAGATGTTGATGAGGGTGAAGTGATCTCCTGCAGGGTGGGAGAAGCGGCACCAGCGCGTCCGGGCGATGTCCTCTGTGCCAGGAGGGGCCTGCAGGAAGCAGCTGGGAGCTGAGGAAAGAACCAAAGCAGTGGTGAAAACACAGAGGCGCATGCACAAAACCCCCAGGCATTTCTGGGTTTTTCCTTCAGTTGCCTCTGAAGGCATCCCCAGTGTTGGATGGGTGCTGAAGAACTGAACCTGCTCCATTCACTGAGGGTTTATTTTTGTGGCTGTCCTTCCAGTCTTGTTTGGTTACTGTGTGCTGCAAACACAAAAGAGCAGCTTTCTCCCAGGCCGATGCCAAAAAAGCTTCCCAATGTCACAACCTCATTTAGCCAGAACCCAACAAATGGTTTCTCTATTATAAAAAGAAATTCTGATTTAATGCCTTATTTGTCCCTCTATGTTGAAATTTGTGCTTTCCAGTGCATTTCTGACTTTTGTGTCTTTCCAAACTCAGATTGTGCCTATGCTTAATCATTTACATTTCTTGTATGTACTTAAAAAAAACCTATCACAAGTTAAAAATCAACCCAGTTTGGGCATAAAAAGTTGTCCTACAAGGAGAGCAGCTCATGCAGCTTGATATCCTGTGGTTCTTGTGTTTGCTGCCCAAGACTCCAAGGTTATGTCAGTTATATCAAACATTTGAAGTAGAAAGACAAGATCACAAAGTAATTCTTTGTAGGTAACCAGTTCCATGTTGTTTTGTAATTAGAACTTCCCTTATTTTGCTGCACTGATCTGTAGATTAATAAAAGAAAGTTTAAATTTGAAAGGATACTTCTGACAAAAGGGAGGAAGCCAATGGGCAGCTGGAGCCTGGAGATGGAATTCTCTGTGGGAATTCTTAGCTTTCATTGTATCCCTACAGTTAAGACTTGAACAGCCAACTGTATTAATTTACTTGAAATAAGCAGGATGAGAATAACAAAAGTTTGCTTTTGTGGATAGATTTGGGAAGAGTCTGGATGGGGCAGGTGGCACAAGGGCTGCAGTGAGAGCTGAGCCAGGAGTACCTGTGACCATGGCTGCAATGGTGAGCATCTCATCCACACACTCAAATTCACAGGAAGCCAGCAGTGACTTGGACAGCTGAGGGTCCAGGGGGAATTCTGACATGATAATCCCAAATTCAGAGAGGTTCCCATCGTTATCCAGCGCTGCCAGATAATCCAGATCTTCCAAAGCCTGCATCAGGCTTTCAGGAGCTGAGGAAAATGGAAAAGAGAATTCCAGTTCTTGAGAGCTGCTGCACAGGAATGAATGTCTGAATTCTCATTAGAACATTGCAGCTGTGGGAAAATGATTCTTCTTTTATTTGATAAAGAGCAAAAAGTAAGGGATGGATGAAAGGCTGAGAAAATTCTGGGGGAAGAAAATAAGAGGTAACAATCACAGAGCTGCAAATCACTTTGTGATACTTTTTATGTCAGAACAATTTTTGTTAAAAGCCCAGACACAATCCTCAGTAGTGCCCCTGGACTCTGTCAAAGCTGCTTCCACTATTGGCAATCAGGTGGGTTTTTTGTGTTCATTCTTTTTTAAGAAGGGTGGTCACATTTGAGGGGTGCTGAGATACAGAACAGGTCTAGGAAAGATCTTTTTTAACCAGAGGAGATATCCTGATATTTACAGGAATTATAACTGTTTTTCTTGCAGGTATTTGGAGTTCTCTTGGTTGCCTTTTTAATTATTATACTCTTTTTTAAAATAGGTTCTCGTACTACCAGAAGAAAAATGGGAATGTAGTAAAAGAAAATGTCTCCCTAGCAATTGGCTGTACTTTCTCACTCCACAAAATTCAATGTTCAATTTTCTCTTAGTGTGGGTTATAACTTCCTTACAACCTCCATAGCTAGAAGTGAGAACAGTGAGGCAGCAAAATTAATGAGGGAATATAGGAAAATGTCCTGAGAGGACAGGATTAAGCAAATCAACACTTAAAATTAGAATTTGAGAGCAGGTCTGTAGGAAATCTGATGGTGATAAAGGGAGGTCAAACAAGCACAGGAGAGCTTTGTGTGGCTCTGGTTCTGGGGGTCAAGAGAGGGAACCTCAAGTTGAAGTTGTCAGGCCTACACTCCAAAAAATTGTTGAGCCCTTGCAACAGCTGAAGCATCTGAGAAGAAAATACTTTGGAGTTTTGAAGAAATGAGAAGTAGCAGCTGATGATGAATACAAGTCAGTGACAGGAAATAAAATTCAGTGATTGAAAATGCAGGGAGAATAAAAGGGTCATTGAGATGTGTGGTAATTACTAGGAGATCATGGAAAGCTATTTTCCACAAGTCAACAAAGTAGTTTGTGCTGGAGCTCACAAAACACATGGTTATATGGCAGCCAATTTCCACCCCCGATAGCATCAGTAATTTGCATTTTTATGCTCTGGAGTTAGTTGTCTTGAGATTTATAAGCACAAATTACTTTCCTGTCTTGCTATGAGTGTTCTGGAAAAAAAGGAAAAAAAAAGATTCCTGGAGTTTTATCGCTCTAAAAAGGACAAGACAGTAAAGGTGGATTAGAGCAGGTGAAGGAACAGGAAAAAAAGCAAAAATAAAAAACCAGAGTAAGGCCTTTTAGGGCTTCTTGCCAGCACCAGCCACTGCTGCCTTGAGGTGTGAACCACGAAGATTTGTGACTCCACTGCTGCTTTCACAGGAGAAAATTCAATAAACCTCTGAAGGTGTGTCCTGTGCTTTCAACAAGAAGCTGTCACATCCCTGGAATTTTAAAAGGTATTTCCTAATCTGATATTTTCTTTCCCTGCTCTGTGTTCTTTGGCTGCTCAAGACTGGATTGCTCTGGACTCATTTCAGGAAATCTGACTGATTTTATGTAAATACAGATCCTGCTTTTGATCTTTCTTAGGCTTAGGAAAGCAAATCTATAAATTAATGTTATTGTTAGCACTGGAATCGTTTATCTGAGAGTTTCAAGCTACTTAAAATGATATTCTTGGTTTCATAGTTTTGTAACTTTGATGTGAACAGAGTAAATTCTGTCTCTAAAGGCAGGTACACCTGTAGGCTTCAGGACCACCTCCCATTTGGCTGAAATGCAAGTGCTCAAGGTGTGAGCAAATAAATTCAAAAGTATTTTTCTTGTTGCAGTAGGAAGCAAGTGATTTTAGGGATTTGGTCAAAGTTCTGTAATGACTGGATGTTAGAGATAGGAATGAAACTTCAATTTCATGATTTTTAGTAGTCCATTTAATTGCTGTCTTCTGCTTCTCTGGGAGATCCACAGCTCCTCTGTTCTGACCTCCTACTCTGCAAATGCTGAGTATGTAAAATACCTTTTTTTGATAGATCTTCTCCTTCCATAGGAATATCTTAAAGAGTTATAGCTGCCATGGATATCAGGTGAAGGGATGTTGTCTTTAAAGAGCTGATGCTCTGCCTGGCACACCACAGGATTTGCAGGTTCTGTTGGGCTGAAGAGCAGAAAGAACTGCCAGAGTAATTACTGCAGGGAGAGCAGAAGTGGGGAGGGTGTTTGCTGTTCCTAACATTGCTCCTTGGACAGCAAACTGAAAAGATGGGGGAGTCTATGCCAAGTTTTCCTCAAATTATGCAAAGATTTTCTTTCTGCAAGCACAAGTTTCTCTGTGCAGTTTTCCTCCTGATTCTCTTTTTTCCCCTGTACCTTCTGAGTCAGGATTTTTTAATCTGTCTGTTTTCCTCTGAAACCACCAGTTCTATAACTATTATTTTGAAATGATAGCTGATCATTAAAAATTACTTTCCCAAACTCATACTTTGCAGTCTTTCCATTCCCCCTCGTGCTGCTTCATCACTCCTCCAGTCTGGCTGGTGATGGTTCCTGCTGTGCTTTTCTGCCAGCAGGGACAGCCAGGACAGGGCCTGACCTGCCTTGTCCTGACAGAATATACTGAGTAATGTCTGCACACATCATTTAATTGATGAAATCCACAATTTAAAACATCAAAGAATTAACAAGTAAATTTAAGGTCATAAATCTGCCCTGAAGGGATCTCTGTTGAGCAGACCTTACGTGGTGCATTGAGTTTCTGTCTTTGACAGTCTCCAGTGAAAATATGCCAACAATTAATTTTCCTGAAACAATCTGAAATGATATAAATTTATACAACTCTTGTTATTCTGGATTTTCTAGAAATATATTCCTCAGGGGGTTGTAGAAGCATAGCTCTCAAATGTCATGGTCATGACTATTGACACATCCTTTAATCTGAAAACTGTTTAGGGAAATTCTGAATGAATGCAGAATCTGCAAATGCTTTCCCCTTGACTCCACAGAGAAATTTTACATGGCTTCATCTTTATAATAAGTTTAAAAAAGGATTTGCCAGTGATTGACAAAAGCACTCAGTGTTGCTGCAGTCTATGGGACTGGAATTCTCTTGTCCCATTGTAAACCCCAGCAAGGATCTATCTGATTAACTGATCCAAATGTAAACACATCCCTGTTCTGGGGCTCAGGAATCCCACTAATGCACCTTGGAGCTGCAGTGCCAGCCTCATTTTCCTCTGGCTCATGAATTCCAGAAAGGGGAACAAGCTCTGCTGCATTTGCTGCTCTCCATTATGGTATGAATTAAATGCAGCAGCTGTAAGCCTGACATGTTTGTTGCTTTCATAATGCAGTAATGAGTCAGACTTGATCCAGGCTTTTATTTCTCCTCAAAGAGCAGCAGAAGAAAAAAAAATCTCTTGTGCACATTGTTGCTGAGCAGAAATAAAATGTTTTACTGATGTGATTTTTGTTTCTTATCTGCTGCATATTCTCCATGTGCAGGAAACAGATTGAGGAGTACTTCTTGCTAGGAATTTCTGTGTCCTCCTGATTTGTTTGGTCACCAGTTCATGCCTGTGTCTTACTCTGTCATCTCAGTGGAAACTTGATTTTGTTGAGGAGAAATTCACCTAAAAGCCCTAAAGCCTCCCTCCGTTTCAACTGCACAGACAAGGTGAGAATGTTTGTTGGACAGAAGCAGTGCAGAGGAAAGCCTGGGGCACACAGGAGATGCTGCAATGTTTTTACTCCTTTTACTCAAAGGGAATTCAGCTCCAGAGAGGTGAAGAGCCATGGAAGAGTCAAACGCATGGCAGGGGCTTGGAACTGGGTGATCTTTAAGGTCCCTTCCAGCTCAAACCATTCTTGGGTTTGTGTGCTTGAAAGCTTGATGTGTTTGGAGTTCTGTGAGCTGGTCTAACAAGAACTGACCCTCCTGACAAATTCCTCCCTTTGGTGCTCCAGTTTCTTTCAGAGAATTTCACAGCAGGCACTTCAGCCTCTGTGCTCTGACTGAGGGAGCTTTACACTCATCTCTGGAGGATTGTGCAGGGATCACTCCAAGTTCTGGTAGGAAAAAAAGTTCACTGCCTGCTCCAAAGTGGAAAGCAAGGCAATGTGTGATGTGTCCTGGATAAAGGAAGAGCTGTGCTGGATCACGAAAGCTCTGTCTGAAATGTTTAATTGTGTAAGGCAGGAAGCAGACAAGGAAATTGGGCAGACTTTCTCCTCTCCTTTCAGAGCACCCCTGCAGTGCTTGTGGGATTTTTCCTTTGTTCAAGCAGTTTGTCCAACATTCCTCCCACTGTTTAACTGTTCTATACCAATACCTGCACCTGACACTCTTGATCTAGTCAGCAAAAGCTTTCTCATATTTAATGTCCCTCCAAGGAAAGCCTTTACCAATGCCTTTACAATTTTTTACACATCAGGACAATGCTTTCTTCAGCTGCATTATCGAAAAATACAGCCAAAGCTTAGGATTCCTGCATCTGTGAAACCCTTATGTGCCTCTAGCACTTCATCCTCTCTGAATGCTCTCCCCCTTGTGCCTTTAAATCCAAAAATGCTGAATGCTTTCCCTCATATCATTTTACTAATTCCTTCTACAGTTCAAGACCAACTTTCTTCGTCTCCCGGAAAACTACTAATATGCTTTAGTATAATATATTTTTAATAGTAAAATGCATTTTAAATTTGAGCGGGAGCAAACTGTATTCCATAAGCATTTTCCATGCAGATTTTGTGGATTCAGCACAGGAAATGCCACTCACAAGGTGAAAATATTCCAATTCTCATTGGATTTGAATTAATTACCATCAGTCTGGCCATGTTTTTTTCTATTTCTTTTAGGTGTGTTTCTGCTAAATCGGCACACAAGGGAAAAGTCGAATAAATTTTTCTTCAAAATTCCACTTAACTATCTATTTAACTATTTAATGTTGCAACATCCAACAGTGAGAATTAACACTTTATTACTGATTGATTACAGTGAACAACACATAGAAGTGATCATTCCAATTTTGTGTATATGCATAAGGAAAGGCAGGATAATATAAGAATTTCTGCTGTTTGCACTGGAAAATTATTATGAATGAAGCCAGCAATCCCCAATCCAGTGAAATCAGGGCTATTTCCCTCACTTTAATGGGTTTCAAAGCACCAGCAGAATCTGCAGTGACACTTGGGTTTTGTGATAAACCAGAATAGAGGAAAATATCCTTCTGTTAAAAAAACCCCTAAACTATGAAGAAAGGAGAAAAAAAAAAGGGAATTTCCTTCACACCCTTACCTAAAAATTCAGTGTCTTCCCTGCCTAGTATTGAAAGTGTTATTTGGTTTTATTTTATAAGGGGTATTGTCCTTAAGGAGCAGCCCACTGTAAATTTGAGGTGGGAGATGCTGGAGGATAAGGAGGAAGCTCATTTCCTCCACACACAGCCCCCAGGTAGCAGCAGTGCTTTATTTGGGTAGTAAACTTTTGATTAAAGGAATGTATTTTGTTGGCTGTCTGTACAATGCCTTGTACAACAGGGCACAAATTTTCTTTGTGGGTTACAGGAAAATAATGTGTAACCTAGATGAGAAGATACTTGGAATATTGATTTTTTTTTTCTTTACATTCCAATTCCTTTCAGATACTTTATGGTCTTTTTTCTAAGTGCTATTGAGCTGATAACTGCTGTAGCAGGGAAGTGGGAAAAGCAGGGTGATGTTTACAAGTCCTTCAATAAAAAACAATCCTATGAGCAACAGGGCAAAATTAAACCTGGAAATAACTCCTAAACTAGTAATAAAAATGCGAGAAATTGGTGCATCCCCTTACCTGGGCTGCTGATGAAGTCACAGTGTGCAAAGCCTGCAATGTCCATCCTCTTCAGGAACAGGACCAAGCTGGTGAGTTTGGATTCCTGAATTTTAGCTGGAATTTCTGCCTTCATTTCCTTGTGTGTAAATTCTTCAGGGTACAAGCAGAAGATTTTCCCTGGAAGAGAATTCAGGAAAATCACCTTTTTTAAAAATGCTTCCTCCCCGCATTGCCAGGTTGGTTGCATTAATAATTTGAGCTAATGGATTTAAATTTTGAGCTAATATTTCTACCTGATGGAGACATGCCCAGAATTTGTTTATGCATCTCTGCTTGACTTTGGCTGATAGGCTGGGTTAGAACAGAGTCTGCTCTGATTCTAGGATTGTACACCTTTAAATGAAAGAGATATCAAGCATCAGATAAGTACACAAGGGCTGCAAAAATATGAATGGTCTGTACTGAATTTCTCTCTAGGTCACTTTAGAGAACAGGTAGGAACAGTTTTCATTGCTTTTTGTTTCAGCAGCTTGGAAGAGAGAACACTCAGCACCCTGACAAACTGACAGATTTTTTTTTGCAGTCACTCTAAATGTGCTTTGAGATAAATTTTTTTTCCCACGAGGAAATGTACCTTACTAAAGCAGAAAATGGTATCACTGAGAAAAACATAAAAAATATTATTTATTTCTTCCAATGGCAGAATCCCAACATTTTCTGACAGCATTTTGTTCCCTAACTCAAGGTTTTTTGTCTTAAGACTGAAATGACAGGAGATGAGGGCTGTGTTAGAGATATGTGATGCCATGTTTTATAATTTTCTTAATTATGCTTGATTTTGATTCAGCTGGAGAGCTGATTCACTCACTGCTCTGTAGTGTCCAGCAAGACATAAAACTGCCTGGATAAGGCAGCTCTCTGCTCTTGTCATCTGAACCAACTCTGTCTGCTTTAAGCAGGGTTTGCACATAAAAATAAAATATCCTTCATAAATTTCTTCTCTTGCAGGTGAATTGCTGATATGTCCCAGCTGCAAGGCTCAGGTGGGATTTTGCTCTGCACTGAACTTTTCCTGTTCCCTCTGTGCTCAGGTGACCCTGAGCCACAGAGACTGAGTGGGAGTTTGAACTGGTGAGGGAGGAACATCACAGGATTAAACAAAAAAATGGAATTAAAGGTAAGAATTGCATCCCTGATAGAGGTGATTTGATGGATAGCAGGACTGTTGGATCAGTTTTGTTCCCTATGCTTTGTATTTTAAATTCACAACATTTTTAATTTGTTGAATTCTACTTTGGGCTTCAGGTTACCATGAGAGTGAAATTCATTTCTGCCATCCAAGAAAACTGCAGCTGTAGCAATAAGTTTAAGAAATAAGCATGCTCTAGTTGAAAACGGCTTTTAGGCTCTTCTTCCTTGCACACAAAACTGTAACTTTTTTTTTTAGCTTTCCTTGAGACTGAGTGAGTTTATAATTCCCAGTTAAAAA
Source organism: Brachypodius melanocephalos (assembly GCA_013398615.1). Taxonomy (NCBI): domain Eukaryota; kingdom Metazoa; phylum Chordata; class Aves; order Passeriformes; family Pycnonotidae; genus Brachypodius; species Brachypodius melanocephalos. The sequence goes on from VZSR01000514.1 coordinate 11,036,039, forward strand.
CCTTTTAAAATGACAGATTTTTGCAATGAAAATGAACTGGTAGTTCACAAGCTTTTCCCTGAACTACTTGCAAGGCCAATCAGGATTAATGATCCCTGCTCCAAGATTTTAAGAACACTTCAGCAACAATTTTGGTTATTCCACCCTGTATTATAGAAAGGAAATGTATTATATTGGGGGTTTTGCCTGTTACTGGGATTTTTATTTTAACCAGGACAGTTACAAAACCTGTAGTAGTGCAGCTCTTCAGTTCATGTTCCTACACAGTTACTCCATCCCTTTGTAGAAATAAATTTTTAAAAAGGTGGTGGGTGGGTGTTTATTTGGGGGTTTTGGGGGGGTTTTTTGTTGTTGTTGTTTTTTGCAGCTGCACTAATCCTTCCCAGGGTGGAAACCAAGAAATGAGGCCAAACTTCGAAAGAACTGGAAAAGGTTAAGTATTAATTAGATAAATTGCAGCACTTGGATGGGAGCACATGTCCAGGAGGAGCACAAGCAGCTTGAAAAAAATCGAGATTCCCTGTGTGAGCAATTACTAAGTCATTAAATAAGGGATGAGAATAATCTTAAAGCAAGAGATCTGCCAATAGGTGCCTAAGAAGTGACTGTATTTTGCTTTTTGTATAAAATACTGAAGAGAGATTTATGACTGATAGAATTTAGGTGGGATGTATTTTGCAAACAATCTGTCATTGGTTTGGTGCCCAAATGAGTGGCAGTTTCAACTGGAAGCGTTCATCTGGCTTTAGAAACTTCAAAAATCTGCTTTCTGATTGAATTTGGGGAGTAACTGTGATTTCTTGCTTGGTTTTCACACGAGATGCCCATGAAAATGATTTCAATTCTATTGATTTGCATGTTAAAAATCTCAGAGAACCTGTGCTGTGAAAGAAGAGAAGAACATGTGATCCTTTAGAGACTTTTTTGCATTAATCTGAGCTGCACAATTCCCTTTCCCCTGCCCTGAAAAAGCCCTTTTGGAGGGATTATTTTTCACAAAGTGCTCCAGGTTCCCTTCACTGACCTTTCTTCTCTCCACACCGACATCGATGACAAAAGTCACGTTTTTAATGCAGATCAAAGGTTCTCCAGAGCTGGTGGTGAGCAGCACTTTCCTCCTGTATTTTTGGCAGCATTTCTGCTTGTCCTGAGTCAGTCTGGGAGTCAGGTCTTGTTTGGTGGGGTATAAAGGGATGGGGATGAGTTCTCCAAGGTCAGGGTTTAAATTGGATTGTTCCTGCCTGATCATCTGATAAGCTTTTTCAATTTCCTGTAATCAAGAGAAATACATTTTTTTTCCTCATGAAATTGTTCTGTTCTTAGTCCAATTACAACACCTTAAATGATCAAAATATGCAGAAACCTCCCTACTTTCCCTTAATTGTTATATTTAAGGAGATACAGGTATTGTAAAGGTTTGATTTTTCCTCTCTAATGATTCATAAAGATATAATAAAGTCAATAAAATATCCTTAACTTGTGTTGATGGAACATCCCCTTTAAAATAGTTCACAAATCCAGAGGTTGGATATCAATTGTAAAAGTTTGTTGTTGTTGTTTTAGTGTTTTGTTGTTGTTGTTGGTGGGGGGGTTAATAAGAAACCATTTAAGTTCTGCACGATTTTTTGAAAGGCACACAAAAATAATTCATGGGCTTGCTGAGTCTGAAAGGGAATTTTTCTAAAAGCATTTTTATTAGCAAATGTTGTGCAAAATTGAAAAGCCAGACTGGGTTTCTCTTTGAGAGTGACACCACGTTTCCAGTAGTTACAGGTTGAAAGTGCTCTATAAAAATTTTTATAAAGATACAAGAGTGACATCTAATAGCAAGGCTGGCAGCAGGGCAGCTCATAAATCCTGATGCTCCTGGTTAATTCATATTTTTGTTTAGTTTAAAAGGCAGCTGAGTGCTTGGGAACAGTGAACCATTACCAATATGAAACTTTAAATCACAGTTAAACAAGAATTCATGGGCTGTTGTGGTTTGTAGTGAGTGCTCTGTTCGTTGGGAGAGAGAAAAATGAGTGATTGGCAAGAAAGAAATTCCTATTTTAGTTTTGTGGGGAATTTACCTGTCAGAAAAACCCTTTTAAGCAGAAGTAAAACTTTCTTCCCAACCATTTGAAATGGAAAGAGTGTGTGTTTTCTCTTTGACATTATCTGTTGTAAATATAGGGACTAACATGGAGAATTTATTACTTCATAGTTTGTAAAATTTGTGTCTATGAGGTTTAAAACCGATTATTAACATTATTTAAAGTGTTTCATTTCCATCCCACTTTTAACAGTGAAAAGCAACAAACCCTACCTGGGTAGTTTATGGTAAATTATCTTTGCTTGTGAAAAGTCATTATTTCCTGCTGAGTTTGTTGTTCTAAAGCAGATTTAATGACACACAATAGAAGACTGGGGATTGCTATCAGGAAAATAATCATAATAATCATAAATATTGAAATATTTATTTGACTGTCAGGTTGCTTTGACAGCTATAAAAGCCCTGCTGGTGCAGTGAATTTACGGAATCACTGCTGTTTACAGAAATTCAAAGGTGTCGCTCTTTAGAATGGCCAAGCCTGTGCACATTCCTGGATTTTCTGTCACACCTCTGGAGTGACATTTTCCCCCTGCTCCTGTGCACACAAATGCTTGGGAAGAAGAATCCAAATGGAAAAACCTCCTTGGGTGTTTTAAGGTAAAAAACACTCCTGTGCAGTAGGACATTGCTGAGACTGGACCTGTGTTCATTCCCACAAAAAAAGGGATATCACAGACTGTGGGATGGCCCATGCCAGGACAGGTTGCAATGTATTAAATCCCTGCCCTGGTGTCCCTGTGTGCTGCTTCTCCAGCTTTTTGCATCACCCCACAAGGATGTGGTGCCTCAAGGTGATGCCTCTTTGCCACAAGCATGGTGGCCTTTCTTTAAACCTCTATTTCTATATAAAACCGTATTTCTTTAAAATGTAAGAAAATATGTATTATCTACACAATATCTACGTGTTGTATAGATATTTTCTGCATATAAACCACAGTGTTATGTATGCCATGACGTCTTTGGAGGAGAACTGAAATCACAAAACCTGGTGGAACATCTGCTGCTTCAGCTACTGGTAAACCCACGCGTTTCCTGATGAAAATCAGAAAGAGAGCACGTTGCTAACTCACTTGCTCGCAGGCCAGGAAGATGACGATGTCCCCGTTCTCCCTGGAGTGGTGGATCTCCAGGAGCAGCCTCAGGGCAGACTGGAAGGGCTCGCTGTGGGTGAAGGGGGAGAACACGGCGCGGGCGCGGTGCAGGCCCCGCACTCGCAGCACGGGCCCGGCCCCGCAGAAGCGCCGCAGGGCTCTGCCCATGTGCGGGGCGCTGAGCAGCACCAGCCGCAGCTCTGCCCTGGCTGCCAGCACGGCCTGCAGGAGGCCGAGCAGAGCCTCTGTGGCCACGGTCCTTCGGTGCACATCGTCCAGGACAATGACGCTGTAACAGTGCAGGAGAGGCGTGGACATCATTTCCCTCTGCAGCATCTCGTCTGTGCAGTACCTGCGACACAGACGCACAAAACTCTACCGACTCTCTTGGACTATTGCTGTAAGAAATTCAGTATCTTGGTTCTTTCTGAGAGGGGAGGGGAGGAGAGGAAGCTCATTGCAGTCTAAAACTTTCATGTGAATGGAAGAGTGAGGCAGGCACTGGTCTCTCTGTGGTGGCCAGGACTGAGGGAATGGCTGGAGCTGTGTCAGGAAAGGTTTAGGTTGGAGATCAAGGAAGGATTCATCCCCAGAGGGTGCTGGCACTGCCCAGGGAATGGGAATGGACCTGAGGCTGCCAGAGCTCCAGAAGAGTTTGGACACCACTCCTAGGGATGCCCAGGGCAGGATTGTTGGGGTGTCTGTGCAGGGACAGAAGATGGACTGGGTGATCCCTGTGGGGTCTCTTCCAACTCAGTGCACGCCATGATTTCAAAATATCACACAACTCCACAAAGCACCTTCGACTTTTCATTCTCAAGACCTGCAGTGCTGCCAGCTGCCAACTCCTGCAGCCACACCTTGGCCGAAGGCCTCCAAAGGCACCAACCTCAGGATGGTTTCGGGGGTGCAGCAGCTCTCGAAGGGCACGCTGTAGCCCACCTCGTGGCCCACGTTGACGTCCATCTGGTCGGCCACGCGCAGGGCCAGCGCCACGGCGGCCTGGCGGAGCACCTGCGTGCACACCACAGCCCCGCGGGGCCGCAGGGCCAGGCAGTGCTCAGCACACCACTGGGGCACCTGCAGGGACAGGGAGACACTGGGATTAAAAAAAAAAAATGGGATCCCACACAGCTGGGATTCCCAACAACTGGAGTTCCTGCGACGGTGGAACCAAGCTGAGCGCTCGCCTGCGCCTCACACGGTAATTGCCGACGTCAACACTCGGAATTTCTTAACTTCTCAACGTGGACTAGGTTTGTGTGGTGTAGGAATGCATCCCCACACCCCAGAGGGTGTTTCCAAATAAGGAAAAGGGTTTTCAGTTTTACCCCTGATTTTATGGAGAACACCAGAACTTTCTGTTCTTCCTTCACTGTGGTTGGCCCAGTGCCGGCACAGGGGCACTGGTTGGGCTTTGGAAATGTTTCTCCAAACCTGTGGCTGTTTCTACTGGCAGCAAGTCCTGAAGGACTCTCTCACCATGTGCCTCTTGAATTAATAAGAAAGTGGGGTTTGGATGCAACTAGAGGTGGAAGAACCTGCCTGAATCTGCCAGTGGGTTTTGGACATTGCTTGATTGTTGTGTGCTTAAGAAGGAGCACACACAGAGGTGCTCAGGGCTTTTTGGGGTGTCTTAGCCAGGTGTCAGATGCTTCTCTGGCACCTGTGCACGCCTTCTTTAGTTTCTGTATCATTTATTATTTTCTCTTTTATTAAAACCTTTGCTTTACAAAACACACCCAAGGAGCCCTCTTGCGATATTATTAAGCCACGCTGGAGAGTTGCAGGTCAACTCTCAGACTTGATACATCTTCACAGGGCTCATTCCACTCTGGCCAGGTGTAAGCCTCTCTCGGTCTGGGAATTGCTCAGCTGGGCTCAGGTTGGTTGGGATTTGCTGCAGGAGAGGAGCAGGTGGCAGCAGGGTCACTGCAAGCACATGCTGGAGTGACCTGATGGACCCAACAAGGTTGGTGCAGCTGTGTTCAGGGCTGGCTCAGCAGCAAACCCGCTCCTGCTGTGTCAGATCCATGGAAAAAACACATCCCAGGGTTTCAGACTGACAAATGCCACAGCCGGTATCTGTAATTTCAGATTAATTACTCTGCACACACATAAGTGAAGCTGAACTGCTCCAGGAACTTACACAGCAGCTCCCTCATTTATATATTTACATAACATCAACACTGGAAAATATCCATGTGTGGTTGTTATGAGAAATTAAAGTTGCATTATAAATATTATTTTAATGGCTGTATTAGATTTCAAATCCTTCATTTAATCAACATCTAAACCTACGTGCATCAGCCACGTATTATTTATTTCTCTATAGTTATATGCATTTCTAGAAATGTTTAAAAACCAACCAGCAATGTGCTACATGCTATTAAAGGTTCAATAAAATTGCCTTGTTAAAGGACAATTTAAAAGCGAACATTTCTTGGCAAGTTGTTTACTATTACAGAAGGTTTTTTTGTGTGTAAATTACTGTCAATAACAAGGAGTAAAATCTTGGCACTCCAAAAAATTATTTGAGTGTGAATAATTTTTATGGGAACAGGAATTTTCAGGGTGTGATGTCTCTAGTTCAATATGTGATCTCTAGAAGCGTCCAGAATCAAATCTGTAGGATATATGAGATGCCCTGCAACAGTAATTATCCTGCAGGTTTACCTGCAAGAATTTTTTTCTCCTGATCCCAGTCATAAACAATAATATTTTGGCTGACAGCACTTACTTGAAAATTCTTTTCTACTCACTGTGACAGGAGACCTGGGTTGTTATATATTGTTACAGCAGAATTTCATAGACCTGACTGATATTTGTGTACTTAGACTCAGCTGAGATCTAGGCTTCAGTGATTTCTTTTAACATGAGTTTTGTAAAGTAATTTTGTGCTGTTGGAGAAAACATTTGCTCCTGGTTGAAGGGAAGGGAAGACCATTAATTCTGACTGAGAAGCAGACCTGCTGATTTCAATCCTTCATTCCCTGGGAATTTTTTTCACTTTATCTTGTGTCAAATCCCCTCTATTTCTTTCCTGATGTAGCACTAAGCAGAACCAAACCACAAAGTAACTGCAATTTTTTTTGTGTGCTTGAAGAAAGTTATTAAAATATTTAATATATTTTAGATCTGTATTTGACTGCATTAATCTTTATTCACCTTCTGTATTTCACTTTCCCTTTCTGGCCTTAATACTTGGATTACAATAGTTATAGTGACTCTGAAATTTATACCTCGTTAAATATTCTAAAAATACATTTAAAATAAAAACCCAGCCAAGTCTGTTGTACTGACCTGGGAGCTCTTGCCAGTCTTAGCATCTCCTGACACAATCACAATTTGATTATGAAGCAAATTTTCCATGAAAGTCTGTTTTTCTTTCCATATTGGAAGCTCTTCCCTCTCTTTCATCAGTCTGTAGTAACGGGAGGAGTAAGGCAAGCCATCAAAAGGATTAAGCTCTAAATCTTCTCCACAGATGAGTATTTCCTCTTCATCCCCCTCGCTGCCGTCGAGTAACTCTGAAAAGCAGTGGTTCTCTGGAGGAGAGGTTAAAAACTCCATTTTTCTTATGTATATTATTCCCAGCAAAAGCACATTAGTGATGGAGGGAGTCCTTTGTGTGCTGATTGATTATTTTGGCCCCCTAAACCTGAGCAAATCCATTTTTCTTCACTCCAGGATTAGTATTTCACAGCTCTTGGGTTTAAAAGTTCAGGCTCGGTGTCCAGCTGCCTTTGTGGTCTGCTTGTCCCGCTCTGGGTGGTTTAACAACCCCGGTGAGCCTTGAGAAAATATATTTAAAAAATAATAATCACCCAAAATCTCCCAAATGGCAGTGATGAAATCAGAAAGAGAAGCTGAGCAGCTTTTGAGCTTCAGCGTTGAGCCCAGCCCGCCAGTGCCGGTGTTTGCTCTTGTCCAGGCTGGGGAATAACTGGGAAGAGCAGCTGAGCCTGACCTTTGTGGCTGCTGTGGGAGGCTCTGGAGCTCTGTGATTGCAGGGCTGGCATGTGGGAGCTAATCCCAGCACAAAGCCTGCACCCCTGGGTGCTGCAGCCACTGCCTTTGTGCTCTGTGCGGGGCTTTAGCGAGGCAGAGCAGCAAAAACTCTTTTAATGCACTCTATGGATGAGCCTGGAGTTCTTGGGAGGCTTTAACAGCTTTTGCCACTGTTAAAATACACTTAACACATGAAAAAAAAATCCCAGAGTGATGCCAGTTCTAATTCTTCAAGGGCATCAGAAGTGGCCTTGGAAGGTGGTGGAAGGAAAACATCCTTGATGTAAAGTAACTCCAACTCTGAGGACTCAAAAGTAGCAAAAGAGTTTCCTAATCTTGGCTGAGCTGTACTGTAACACAAATATTAAATAACACTTTTTATCTTAGCTCCAGAGGGAAGTTATCGGCAGGATGCTGATAATGTCCAGTTTTCACGCACAGTTAGGTCATTCAGCTGCTTTTGGATTCCACTTTTCCTCTGACCTTCACGGATCCCTCTAATCCACCCTGTTGGTCTGGCTTTGTGCTCCATCCCTCCCTGCCTGTTGTTGCAAACTCCCAACCATTGAGATCTCTGCCTCTCCCAAATGACTCAATAAAGCAGAAATGGCAGGAGGGGATTGGAAGTTCAATCTCACAAAGGGGTTTTTTGGTAAAATTCATTTTCAAATAGCATGAAGGATTTTTTTGGGGGTAACATTAATCTTAAAATGCCACAAAGCAAATGTGTAAATTGCCATTATTCTGCATTTTCCTTATTTTTCACACGTTTAGCAGCAGTAGCACTCTGATTTCCTCATTTGCAGTAAAGGCTCATCTCCTAAACACTGCAGATTGGGCAGCAATATTCCTGGTTCACTGAACAAATTTGAATTGTCATACCACAGCAATTTTTTGTTGTTGTTTTCCCTTTTTGGTATGTGTAATACAAGAATGCAGATTAAAATGTTACCAAATCAAGAAGAACATTTTACTGTTTGAAAATGAAATAGTTTGAAACTAATACTCCTTTCATGATAATGTTTTAACAGGCCAGGTTGTTGACTGATTGACATTATTTATCTCTGCCAAAATAGGGCCTGTAAAACTTTTTTTTTCTTTTCAGCCAGGACTTCAAGGACTTACAAGAAGTGCATTTTAACATAATACAGAAGGATTTAATTAAGTCTAATAAATAACAGAAACACTCTGCAGATGAGTGCTTTTAGTAAATTAGGGAGTAAGCTGCTTTCAAAGGTATCAATGAGAATTTTGTTGTTGATTTAAATTCTATATTGTTGTGCAAGTGCTGGTGATAATGCACTCTAGGAAAGAAATAAATACCACACAACATATTCTGGATATTTAATAAAGACTCCTTAATACATAGGTACTCTTTAGAGCTTTGCTGTTATATCTTTCAGGGGAGGAGGATTTTTCTGTGTGTAATTTAAAAGGATTTGATCTGTGCTATCAAGGCATTACAGAGCTCTTTCTTCCCCAGTTTTCCTCCCCCATTTCAGCAGAAATATTTTGCAATACCAATGGGAATTGAAGGGTGTCACTTCTTTTCTTTTTTTTTTTTTTTAACCCCAAGAATGTTGTTTAAATAGAGAGGTTCAGATTAAATGTACTTTATAATGTAGTGAATAAAGCCTGGGAAATGTGAAGATGAAACATCCTCCCTTTTAGAAGCAGAATTTCAGTTTATTGTTGTCCAATGAGAACCAGCAGATGCTGTCAGGAGCAGTTCCTCTTTCCATCCCATTTTCCAGCCCAAACTCTTTGATGCCAAATCCCTCCAGTGGGACGTGGAACATCTTTGCAGCTGGAAGTGGAGGGGCTGCTCCTCACCTTGAACTATTTCAGTGCTGAATTCTGTGATAATTTTCCCTTGTAACACAGAAAGCCCCAGAAGATGTGTGCAGGTATGTTTGGGTATTTCCTCTTTGTGTTCCTGTGGCTGATCCATGCCCCGATGTCTCTCCTGCACTTCAGATCAGGACCTGGGAATCAATCCAAACTTTTGTTTTTCCTAATGAGGCCAAGCAAGGGCTGTGTTTTACCTGCCCAGACACCTGAGTTTATTCCCTGGCACTGCATTATCTCTCTGAGTCTCTGTTTTCCCATGCTCTGAGGCTGTTGTGTTCCAGGGGTGTCAGTGCAGCCAGGATTAGGAGGAGCCCACAGCCCAAGGAAAGGAGCAAAGCTGGCTGAGAGCCACATTTTGGCACTTTAAATCCTCATGGAAGATGTTTCCTGAGCTAAAAGTAGGGCAGGGAATGGGACAGGGATCTCCTTGTACTTAACCAAGCTGATCCAGTCACCTGGGTGAGCAAAGCAGCTGCAGTGACTGCAGGGGCAGAGCCTGAGGTGAGAATGTCTCTGTGATTTATGGAGTCCTGCTGCTGAAAATGACACTTTAATAGTCTCAGCAGGAGGTTTTGTTGTTGTTTTGCTTGCTTTTTATGCTGCTATGAATATGAAAGCTTGGTGCCTGGCCAAGAGGCAGCAAATAAATGTGAAAAAACCCCCTCTGATTTGAAGACTCTGTTACTTCTCTCTTGGCCTACAGACAGCAGCATTTAACCTTGCTTATACTGTAACTAAATTTCAGTTTATTGAGCAGAGTGTAAAACTAAAGCAGAGTTTTCACCAGTGAGAGAGACACCAGCAGCACAGACGTGTCACCACTCTGTTGTGTTTTAATTCTCACTTAAGGTCTTGCTGTCTGGTAAAATATTTTGCATCACTGCTCTTAAAAGCACTGACGGCCAGTGATGGATTGGTGTAGAACAAAGTGTTTCAAGTCAGGATATAAAAAAGAAAAATGTAATTTGAACTCTCTGGTTGCTCAGTATTGGATGGAAATGTTTTGAGAATTGAGTTGAAGTTGTGCATGTTTATCCAATGTAATTGGCTGGGATGTTCTTCCAGGACCTTCAACCCCAGCTCAGCCCCACTAAAGGACTGGGCTGGGCTGGTTTAGTGTGGAGCACTCTCTGAATACCCTCAGTGTTCATAATTAGGAACAAAAGACAGCTCAAACCGAGTTTTCTTTGTGTATTCCCATACTCCTCAGCAGCATTTGCTTAATAAAACCATTGGTTATCTCATCATCTGCAGTGGAGCTGGGTTAGGGCACCATCCACAGAACTGGCAGCCCCACATCAGGTCTGTGCTTTTATTCTGCATTTGAGTGATGACATCCAAAGCAAACTCCTGGCTCTGTGTGCCTTTTGCAAGTACATTTTTTCCTGAGCTGTTTCAGAGAATGGCTTTAAGGACAATTTAAACACCAAGACAGCTTAAGACAGATGAGAGGAGGCCTAAATGAAATTTTATTCTAATTTATTTGGGTCTTTTTTATGTAATGGGATATCTTAATCTGTTTTCAATTCTCTTTGTGTTGTTTAGAAGAGCAAGACCAGCCTCGTGTTTTCAGTCCATGAATACAATATTCATGTGTGCTATAGAGTTAACACTTTCCAGAGCTGCAGGAGGAGGGAGAAATAAAGATAGTTCATTGGGAAGAGAATAAAGAATATTTTCAATTTGGATTAAAATGAGATGAAGAGTCAGCTAAGGCAGTATTAGCACAGTTTTTTCCACATGACAGCAGCAAGGGATGAGGAGTTTGGGTGGGGGCCAAAATGTCTGATGGGGCAGCAACAAAAACTGGAGCTGTAGCAGTGCAGGGAACAGAGAGACTTTGGGCTGTTTGAGAGAGCTGCTTTAAAAACTGCTGCGAAATATTCTCTGGAAGGTTCCTGGTACAAGTTAGGAACTGTATTTGTGAAAGTACTGGAGATGTGGTGATGTTTTCCTGTAAAGGCAGAAATATTTCCACGGCTCTGAATATGAATTTGTGGATTTTGAGGAAATAAAGGGCTGTTGAGCAGTGCAAGAGGAAGGTGTTCAACACAAAGGACAATAAATCAGGTGGAGGTATCACAGACAGGTGGTGACAAAATGTATGGGCAGCTGACAAGGCAGCAAGTGGAAGGCCAAGCTTTGGTCATCCAAAGGCTGTCCAGGTGGTGAAAAGGAGCCTTGATTTAACCCAGAGACTTTGAGAAGCCCTTGCTGTGTTGTTCAAATGGCCCTCCCCAATTGAGAAGAGGTTTCCAGCAGCAGAGGTGGCTGCAGGGACTGGCAGAGCTGCAGTGTCAGCAGCAGGGGCTCAGCTCTGCTTTGGGGCATTCAGGGCTTCAGTTTTCTTTACCGCTCTTGGCAGCACCGTGAAACTTTGAGAGTGTTCATTGCTGCTCTGATGGATGGTGGAGTGAGAAGCCTCTGTAATCCAGAATTAATTTTCTGCATTCTTTGGTCTTCCAAATGCCTCTTTAGGCTTTGATAGATGTGACTGCTTTTTATATTTGCCCAATAAAATATATTGCAAACACACCCCCCAGTGTTTTTACAGCACAGGTGTCTGTCTTTCCCTGTACTGAGGTTTATTCCTTTCTCTGTGGGTATGGATTCCTGATGCTTTAGATCCTGTAGAATGGCAAAACATACATAAAGGTAATTTATTTTATTTATTATTAGATTAAAAAAAAGAATTTTGTGCCTGCTTTATTGTAAGTACAAATTCTATTGATTTCTCTCACGTTCTAAAGATTTTTTATTTCTTACAGAACCACAAAACATGCTGAGCTGGAAGGGACCCACAAAGTCCACTGAGCAGTAGGTTTTTATCCATGCTAACTTCTAAGGAACTTGTAACTTAACAGCTTCTTTAATGGAGCATGAGATGTGAAAATGTTGCACATTACAGATGTTTCTGATGAACAAACCCTGCACAACAGAGTGCTGCAAATAAAAACAGGGGGAAAGGTGAGAACTTTACCTTTAGGAAGGATGAGAACTTTGCCTTTAGGAAGGATGAAGATTTTGCCTTTAGGAAGGATGGGAATTTTGCCTTTAGGAAGGATGAGGACTTTGCCTTTAGGAAGGATGAGGACTTTGCCTGCTGGACATTTTTTTCCCCTTTACTGTTTGCACAGAGCTGCTGCTGCCAGGGCTGTTCTCCTCTGTCACAGGGAACTGGCACAGATCAATGTGCTCTGTAAAAACATTTTGGTTTGTTTGGCCACTGGAGATTGTTTCATGTGACACTGCCCTGGCTCAGTATCCCTCTGTGCATTCGGGCACTGTCACTATTGGGTTCCAGCACAGACCTCTTGTCACAGTGTCACCATCAGCTTAACATCCAGAAAATCAGGGGATTTTTTTTTTTTTTTTCTTTTTTCTTTTTTCTTTTTTAAATGACATTATTCCAACCCTGGCCAGGTCAGTGGGAGTTTTGTTGCAGACAGAAGTGAAGTCAGTCTCCGTTTTTTAGCTTTCACCCTCCAATCACAATTCAAGCCAGAAAATCAGGGGAGCCAATGTGAGCTGGCAGGGCTGTGCTGTGCCAGCTCCAGCCCTCCCTGCTGGGAAATGTGCAGATAATCTGCTCCAATACAGATGCAGAACTCATTTTTAATTAGGTTTTCTTTTAATTTTATTATTTTAAATTTTTAAAAAATTAATTAGTTTTTTTTTTTTAAATTTAACAGGAATTTTTGCACTGATAGAAATCAAGCCAGATTTTCTTTCAGGAAGTGTTGTTGATATGTCTATGATGTGTGTGGTTAAAAGGATTATGGAAATGCAGCTTATTTGATCGAGGTAGAGTAACCCTCAGTGTGGGGTCACACTTTGTTAGAGTTTTCAGCTGCAAGCAAAAAAGGAAATGGTAGATAAGAAGTCATCTCTTGACCTTAAATTTCTGTTCACCTCTAAAAGAGAGCAGAAATAATTTTACATGCTGATTAAGAAAAATTCCTGCTTTATTATTTTTTTCTTCATTCTCAGTAACTGTGTTGTTTCCTCTGAGACCACTTCACCTTTTATTTCACCTTCCCTTTGAAAGCCTCCTAAAAGATCACTTTGATTTTACTTTTTCAGTGCTAAAGCAGACTGCAGCACTAGAACCTTTTGTAATGTGTTAGGGAGGGCTTTATGGTTGTGGGAACAAAACCTGGTTGGGAATGAAACCTGAAGCCTTTTAATAATAAATATAGTGATTTAAAACATTTTAGAGCTACTGAAATGGGGGTGGGATGGAGGGAAGAAAATATCTTTACCTTCTGTAGGTGTATTTTGTTTTACACTTTGGATTAAAATTGGATGGGATAAATGATATTGTTTATTTTTAAGGACTACACAGGTTTTCATGAGCTTTGGATGAGGTGTTGAATATTCAAATTCACCTACTCACTTTTATTTTCAGTTACTTCCAATTGTGGCCTTTATTGAATAAATCATTAAAAACAATCTTGTACAAGTGGGACCATAAATCACAGTTTGGTTCTAGGAAATTATAAAGGAGGGGGGTTTATTTGTTTCTTTCTCTGTGGGTAAAATATATGAATTAATAAGCACTCTGTTGTGCTTTTCTGCCTAATGAAGAGCAGCAATGTTTGATGAAACACCAGTGAAAGGAGACAAATGGGATGTAAGTCAAGGGGTAATGGGGAAAAGCTTTTAAGGAATAACAGTTGAAGCAATAGAATCATACTCTGAGAAATCTGAGTGCAGATAAGCTTTGGGTTTTTTGGATGGATAACCCAGATTATGTCATACAAATATGGATTTGAAAATCCCTCAGGAAATGTTGGAATTTTTCAGTGTCTTTAGAGAGGTTGGCAGTGATGGAAGTGTCCAGGGCCAGGGTGGATAGGAGGAAGAGGATGAGCTTTAAGGTCCCTTCCCACCCCAACCTTTCCATGCTCCAAACGCTGCTTCATGGCTTGGCAGTGGAATTTTCACCAGGAAAACGAAACTGTTCTCTCAAATGATGCCTTAAGTTTTA
>VZSR01000514.1:11050176-11075501 GCA_013398615.1 Brachypodius melanocephalos
GCATCAAAATGTGCCCTGCAAAAGGAATGTTTTACACAGGGAGGATGTAAAAGCAGCTGGAAGCCTTGGTACCACCTGGGTAGAGAGATGAAGACGAAATTGGTTAATTAATTGGTTAATTAATGACTCTGGGCACTGCTGAGCCTCGTTAATCCTATGTGACCCCGCCACCTTTGGCTGTCACCGGGTGCAGAAGGGATGGAAGTGCCACAGCCAAGGGTTATAATTAACTAATAACACATTAAGAGCATCTTTGAAAGGTATTTTTGTCATGAGAGAAGTGGCTGAGTTCCCTTTTAGCATAAAGGGAATTAATACAGAATAGAGTGAGTCAGGGGCAGTAAATAATGAGTGGGTTTTGTTGAATGCATGAGGATTTTTGTTGCTGTTTCTTGCAATGGTTTCCAAGTAAGTGCATCTTGCAATATTTTAAAACACAACTGAAGAACAATTTAATTTATTTTTTGTTAAATGGGTACTCCATTCACAGCCTTTGTAAATAGAAACTTCATAAGGAAACCTAGAAATATTTTCATGGTAATCAGGTGATATTTGTGATGCTGACACTTGTAGAGTTTGATTTTTTTTTTTTTTATTCTTTATGAAAGGAAATTTCTGTCCAAATGACATTTTAAGGAGTCAGCTCCAAGTGTTGGTATCCTTGTGCATTCCAGCTCCTGAGGGGGCTGGGGGTGTTTTCCCAGCCTGGCTCTTTCACCTGCTGGTATCGAGAATATTTCCTTGCCAGTATGACTCAGACATCCTAAAAATGTAAAAAACCCAATGGTTTTCTTCATCTTCTCACTGGAATTGCATCTTCCACTCTTCTCTCAGTTTTATACAATTTTTTCTTCCCTGAAGATCTCCAAAGCCAAATTTTGTCTCTTCACGTTTCACACAGATTTTTTTCCTCACTTCTGGATTTTTCTCATTTATATTAACGCTTATCAAGGGTCACATTTTGTTTTCAGGATCTTTCCTTTTATATCTTGCTTATATCCAGATTTATTGGCAGTAGATGAACCAGAAACAAAAGTGCTGCTTGGCTTCTAAATCACTTGACTGAATATATCTTATTTAATTAATTGCCTCCAATATGGATGTTTGCACTCCTCGCTTTTGGTGTTTGTTTGTTTGTGAGTGATATTTCATTTCTTATAGAAATTTCCCTTTCGTGCAGACTGGAAATTCAGCATTTGAGCTTGAGCATTACTGGCTAATTAAGCAGCAATTAAGAATATATAATATAATCCAAATATGGGGTTTCTTCCAGATTTTAAATATATTTATCTGTCTGTCTGTTCATTTAATGTATTTATTTTATAGATAAACATATTTTTAAAGAAAATAGAAGAATAGAAGGGAGCTTTGGAAGTGTTATTTCAATTTTTTTTTTTTTTTGGTTGTTGTTGTTATTTCCTAGATTTGCTCACTTTGTGACTCAAGCTGCATATATGTTTGTATTTATATTTTATCTATTTACCTATTTTATATTTATATATTATTGATAGTTATATAGTTGTATACAAATATCTTTTATTTTTATATTTATATCAACACAGTTGCCAAAAGCCTGCCTGTAGCAACTCAGATTTCATGAACTTTCAGACTTTACCAAATGTCTTTTCCCTATAAATCTTTTTATACTGTGCACAGAAAGATTTACAGTGCAAAATAGAGGCTGCACTAAAGCTGACTGCTCAGTATGGAAACCATAAAGCCCTTCAATAAAGTAACTTTAGATATAATTCCTCTACGAAACAGTGAAATTTAAAGTTGATTCTGTTACTTAGATACAGATGTTAAATAATTTCCGTGTGGATTTCTGTGTAGTTTCTTCTCCAAGTGCTACATCAAACAATAACATAATTTATTCGATGTCCAAAATCCATCTTCTCACATATATGAAAGTATTGATATAAAATATATAATAAAGTAAATTTTTAAAATTATTAAATTTTTTAGGGAAAAGAGCCACCAGCAAACCACATCCTGTAGTTACAGAAATTTTGCTGCTTTGGGCTCCAAAGAGGCAGCAGATAAAGAGACTGATAAGGAGAATAATTGTGATATTCCAGGAGATCCAATGTTGCATCCTAATGCAGTCAAATATTATGGAAACGCAAAGTCAGTGTGGAACTCTCTCCAGATTTGTAAAGCACTTTAAAGCTGGGAGGGACTGAAACGCTGAATATTTGCTGTAAATGCGTATTTCAGAAGTTAAATATAAAATTAGATCAAATTTGTTCTCACAATAAGCTCTTGACAGCTCCAGAACCACTTGTACCAAACCAAGATTTTCTACGTGCTTAAATAATTCACTTTTTAGCTATCCCAAATAATTCCTGACTCTGTCTCTCTTTCCTTTGAATTAAACACGATGGGCTGGTAAAATTCAGATTTTGGTTATAAAGGCTCCACGCTTGGGTTGTGTTCCTGCAGAAAAAAAAAAAAAAAAAAAAGCATTTTCTGGGGAAATGTGGTGATTTTCAAGGGAAATTTGTCACTAGGTGGCAGGATCAGACTGCATTAGTGCCAGCATTCCTGAGGATTTATCCACCTCTTTCTATTCCTTAAACGCCCCTTTGATAATACCCAGCCTTCCAAAGCAGCAAAATGTTACAATAAATTCCAATAAATGCAACGCTTTTCTGTGAGGTTTTTTTTATTTTTTTTTAATAGCAAGTGTATACAGTGCTGGACTCCAGAACCACTGAAATATTTTATTAATATTCCCTTTGAGATAAAACCTGCTCGTTTTTGCTGGAGTATTTTACTACTCCAGTTTGTAATGGTGTGTGAATAAAAACATGTTGGTTTTCCAAAGGTGTCTAGTATTCAGACATGTGCAGATGAGGTATTTATTGTGAAAATGGCTTTTTTTTATTTTTTGGCTCTAAATGCCATTTTTCCTCGGAGAACCAGCCCCAATTAAAGATGTTACAAATTAGATTTTTCCTGTATGGGCCAATTGGAAATCTCTCTGGCTGGGGATGTGGGTAAAGCTGGAAAAACTCTGCTGTAATTGGCATTTGCATTCTGCTCTCCATTTATTCCACCAAAACCAATCCTGGAGTTCCAATGGAGGCTGGAATATTTTGATGCCCGGATTTGACAGATGGAGCAGCCCTGCAGAACCTGAGGAGATTTTCTTTTGAGGGGTAAAACAAATGTTGGGGAAATATTGGGGGGGACATCTCTGAAATCTCTGGGATATTTGAAGGAACAACTTAAATTTCATTTTCAGGGATGTGCTACAGGTTGTGAGTCAGGAGTGTCCTACAGCCATGGATTAAAGGTCATCCTTTGTGCTCCAGTTATCCCTGTGTTCCCTACCAGAAAATAGCTCAGATTTTAAATTACAGTGAAATTACTAATTTAAGGCCTCCCTATATAGGTTTAAATTTAAAAAAAAAAAAAATTGCTTAAGGAATTTGTTTTCTGGGCAGGCATAAGGGAGATTATATAATTTTACTTTAATACTCAGGTTAGCTAATGTGGATTAAAGTTATTCTGTGGATTAAATTATAGTTATGAAATTCTCAAAGAGTGCTCCCTGGCAGAATTCTAAAAATAATGAATAAAATGTTTGATTTCCTTTTTTTTTTTTTTTTTTTAAATGATTTTTAAAATCTTTTTGTTTCCCCCTCAGCCAGCTGCTGGTTGTCCAAGGTAAGCAGGTGGAGAAGCATCTGTGGATTTTCATGTGGATTATCTGAGGCCTTCTGGACTGAGGAGGAACACGGTTGTGATCCCAGGTTTCTGTCAGGGGAAGTCTGGACATGCACGTTGTTAGAATTTTTTGGTGAGACAATATTTGCGTTTCTTTTCAGGTGTCTGAGTCATGGGTCAGTGAATATTTTGCCTTCAGTATGTTTGGAATTTATGAAAAATGGGTGCTGCAGGTGCTCAGTGGGATGAGATCAATAATTGGAAGAGTTTAGCGCCCAGAGGAACTTCTGGCAGTGGGGGATGTTCAGCAACCAGAATATGAATATCATTAACAATGGAAATTATAAATGCCTTTTTTTGCCCCCAGAAAAGACATTTTTAGGCTTGAATAACATCTGCATGAAAACAGCCAACTCCTTCTCAAGTTTTTCAGGAATTTTGCATATTTGTAGGTAACACCTACAATGACTTCAAGAATTAGTTTTTTACCAGGAGCCTTTTTAAATTTAATCTCCAAGTTGGAATTGCAGTTTTTTCCCACAGTGAAGAATTTTTTCTTCACAGTGAAGGAGATTTTATTCTCATAAAATATGAATATCTGTTTGCACAGATGCTTTAAACTGATAGTGTTGTATGGAATATTTGAGACTCAGATGCTACAAAGAAAGCTTAAATAAATTCATTTGTTTTGAAGCAGAGCTTGCAAAGCCGAGATTTATTTCTTCATGCATTTGTTACAAACCTTCAGCTTCCCAGGTAATCAGAGCTTGGTTAAAATGATTTTTTTTTTTAGTTGAGAAGTATTGGACACGTTGCTCAGAGCATCCCAGGCAGCATCTCATCACTGCCAGAAGCTGAAAGGGGATTTTCTTCACAAATTCCTGCTGGTGGCTGAAGTGGAACAGCAGTGGAGAACCCACTGCAGTGGGAGGAAGGTGAAATATTGCAGAGATGAATCACCCAAATGTTCAGAAGGTCCCAAAGGTTCACCTTGTGTCTGCTGGGTTCCATTCTTGCAGCCCTCAGTCAATGCATCACAGGGCTCAGGTGTCAGCACAAGGTTTTGTCCCCTCTTTGGACACTTTTTAACTGCATTTGAGCTTTTCTACCTCCCACCAGCACAAACCAAAATTACCTTTAACAGTTTGGCTGTAGATCTCTCATATATCCATACATCCCACACGTGTGGTGTGTGGGTCTGGGGAAATCCACACATGGAACAAGTAGGAAAAGAAGGATGGTTTAAACCTGAAATAACTTCTTGCCCCAACTGGGCTTTGTTACAGTTCATGTCTGATCAACACTCCAAATATTTGACCTCTGTTTTTTCAAATCATGCCTGCACATTATAAACAACAGAGCAGAATAGGTTCCTAATTTGTATTCAGCTGGAAAAAACGTTCTATAAATCAGAAGAGAAGTTTGCTCTCCCGCTTTGGTGAAGTACAAGAGAATTCTGTTCCAATGAAGCATGCAATTTTAATCAATTGTACCCTAAGAAAAGGAGACAAACAGCTGCTGCTGGTTAATTGGTGAATGTCTCCACCAATGGACTCATCATTTATTCACTGCCTTCAATGCTGAAAATAAAGGTGGTAGCACCCTGCAGTAGGGCTGCCTGCACATTTGTGACTGAGCAGCTCAGATTGTACATGGAGCATTTATTTCAGGAGATAAAGATGTGACCTTCCCCCTCCCAGCTCCATTGTTTTCATCTAATAATCACATTTCCTGGGAAAGGTCACATCTCCTGTGTGAAACTGAGGGGAAAACAAATTTAATCCCTCTAGCTGAAAGATCCATCTCTTGTTAGAAATGACACCAAACTCTGGAGATTTCCCCACTGTGCCAGAGGGTTCTGGGGAGAAGCACAGATCCATCCCTGTGGGCTGGGAGGGACCCTCAGAGGTCCCTGGGTCCGGCCTTGGCTCAGCTTGGATCCAGCTCCAGCTCTTGTGCAGATGAGTTTTGAAGCTTCTGTGTGTTCCACTTCCAGCTTTTTTCCCCTTCATGGTAAAATAAATCTTCCATCAAGTCAGGATTTCCCACCCTCCAGGATGATTTCCAGCTGTCCTTCCACTGTGCACCTGGGGAAAGAGTCTCTCCATCCTCTCTGTCCTTCCTCTCCTCCAGAACTCTTCATAATTTCTATTTATTTTCCAGAACCTCTCTGTTCCATTTCCAGCTCCACTTTGGGGTTGAGACTTTGCCCTGCTCCTTCTTCCTGACTGATCATTTGCAGTGGGGGTTAAACTTTTCCAGGGAAATACAGGAGTGAAACACAAACCTTCAATCTGACAAAAGTTGCTGTGATTTATTCTCCTTCCCTTCCTTTTCTCTCCAGTCCTGTTCCCTCCTGTATCTCCTTTTCTTTTCATCCTCCTTGCAAGTAATTTTTGCAGCAGCTGTGCTCAGTCGTTCTGTTCTCAGCTTTTGTTTTGCCCTTGCCTCCAGGTTTGTTCTTCTTATTTTGGTTTTGCAGTTTGTTTCTGTTGTCCTGGTTTCCCCTCTGCATCCGTGGTGTGGCTGTGTCCCATCAGCCTGGGATTAATCCAGTGTTGGGTATTTCCCTGAAAAATATTTCCCTTGGGTTGATGTTAATATTTCCTTGATCTGGCTGATAAACAGAACCATAAAAGTGTAAAACCGAAATAAAAAATTACATTTTTAAAATTTTTTTTTTTAGATTTTTGTAGTTTTTTTTTTTTTTTTTACAAAAAGTTTTCATAGATTTTACATTTACAAAATGTAAAATCTAAACGACAGCTCTGTTTTGTTTTGTTTTTTCTTAGTAGGAAGTTAAAATTTATTGATAACTCAAAGGATACAAACACTTAATTTGATCCTGTTCTGTTCCCTTTAAAAGGTGTTTTTAAGACAGGCTCTGCAGCCATTTCCAGGTCTCTGAAGAAAGAGAGATCTGAAATATTTGATCCTAATAATGATATCAGATCTTACAGAACTTTGAATAATCTCTCACATGGATCAGCAAACAGAGAATTGGGGTTCTGTTGTTGAAGCGATAAAGCAAAAGTAAATATCAGAGATTTGTATTATTAATCATGAAAATTAATCTTCTACAGCAGTGGCTTAATGCTGTGTAATTCAAATGAATGTTCCAACTATTTTTTTTGGGAAAAAAGATGCTTTGTGCTTTGCTTTCCATAGGAGAAGCAATCAATGAAGAACAATTCCATTGGCTGTTACAATGCAGAGGCATTTTTTAAAAAGGATTCAAGGAGGGTAAGAAAATGTTCTGATCTGGAAGAACGGATTTAGAAGTGCTAAATAGCTTTATTATGTTGTTTAAATGTTTTAATAATGGCGTTACACGATGTTCTGTAAATTTCATTTACATTATAATTGCTATTGCGACGTTAAAATACCATCAATGAGATGCTATTGTGCTCCCAAAATTCAATTATCAGTGTATCTTCTTTTATATCAGCCTTAGCTGTTGTGTTTGCAAATTTTAGATAAAACTCACTCTGCAGGCATCCATAGCGAGCCAAAAGGGGGAGAATAAAGGGGGTGGAAAAGACATTCTCAGGTATACAGAGAATTTATTTTGTGTATGATATAGAAAGGCATAAAAACTTCTCAAAAGAGAGAAGATTTCTGCTTTGGGTGTTCTTTGTGTCCTTCTGCAGGTCTGTAGGGACTTGGCTCCAACCAATAATGATATTTTTTCCCTTTGCTAATCCATGTATGTATTCCTAGATTTGCAAAGAAAGAAATCAAAGGGAATTATTATCTTTATTTAAACCCATCCATCCCGAGTTCAGCTCTTTCAGACTTTCCCTTCAGTGCCAGGCAATCAGCAGGAACTTTCCCCGTGTCAGACCTCTCTCCTTCATGTGGATTTTGTGAAGAGACCCCATTTCTCTGTATTCAAAAGCAAAGATTCACTGTACACTCTGCTCTGCGTCCTACTGATGATCTCCCCTCGGAGCTGGGGGTGGAATTGTGCCATTTTCACTGAAAACCCAAACTGTACTCAAATGCCAGCCTCTGTTTGTTGGAGGTCAGGTTTTAAGTCCTTTTTCCTGAAGGATTAAAGGCGTTGCAGTCGAGCGGCTCTGGCGAGTGAGTTCAGTGTGCAGCAGCGCTGGATAAAAGCAGAATGCTGATAGAGCAGCTCTGAATTAAATCAATCTGCATCAGGCACTGCTTCTCCTTCACAGAGTTTAAGGAATTTTCTGCAGATCATCCAAATGACGTCCCTTTAGTCCCGGGGGTCTCTAATGGGTAATTATGTCTTTAATTTCTTGAACCTCCATCCTGGGGGTTCAAGGGGCTCAGCCAGGGCAGCTCAGGGATCACAGAGCCTCAGCACAAAGGTTTCTTTTGGAATTCAGCAGATGCTCCATCCCGGAGCTGGAAATCCCTAAAAATCCCTAAAACTCCCGGTGTGCTGATTGCTGCACTGTCTGACACCCCTGAGCCCCAGCAATCACCGAGCTCAGCACGGAGGGAGCTGCAGGGAATTCGTGTTGGCCTCCAGCAGTCCCTGCTGAGCACCTCAATTCCCTCTCAAGACTTTCCTTAACTCTCTTGGCTTTTTCTTTCTCGGGCTCTGATCGTTCTCAGAGGTTGTTTCTCCTGGCTGTAGCTTGGAATCGAAATTCCAGTTTTGAAATTTTGTCCTGTTTGCTGGGACAGCCACAGCATTTCAGTAGTTGGAGCATCCACGCTGTTTTTGTCAAATGCCTTCTGCTGATTTTCCCCGTATTTTGGTAACCAGGGCTGCTTTTATTGGGCACTTTGGAGCCCCACAGGCAGCTCTGCTGTCCTGCCTGGAAATCTGGTGAATTGTCCTGCTTGCTTTCATGACCTGCCTATCATTCTTGGACAACTGAATGTATCCCAAGAACTGGTGGAGTCACTGGTGAACATTTTATGTCTGTGTTGTCTCAGAATTTGTGAGATTTCTTCTGCATTTCTTGAAGAAGTGGGTGTTATGATTGTCTGTCTTTGCTTGAAAAAAAGCCAAGTTTTGTGTTGTGTTTTCATCTCTGTCAAAGCAGATATTTGCAACCAGGGAGCCAGGGTTTGAAACGTGAATTTGCTTCATTTACATTTTTACTTTTACACATTTAGTAAATGTATTGAAGTGGTATTGAATGATTATCTCAGTGACTGGGTAAGGCAGTATAATGTTGTGTTTTGAATGACATTGTACTTTGCTATATCCAAGGCAGCAAGGTTTTAATGTGAATTTAACCAGAATGCCACTGGGGTTGCTCTGCCTGCTGGTGGGATCAAATACCTCCCAGTATTTGGAAAAGCACTGTGATAAATATAAATGATTTCTCATTTAGAAGTGAAAAAACAAACATAGCCGGAGCTCGGTTTTGATGTGATTGAGTGTTATTTGGCCAAGCATTGCATTGAAGACTCATTAATTGAGGTACTCCTACAGTTTTGTGACTTGTAACCTCTGAGAGATAAATACAGATAATTAATCAATCACCTCTCAGGTTTGGGTCTGGCTGTAATGCAAAGAACCAATAAAAGAGAATTGCCTCAGCACAAACAGGTTTTCTACCTATTTCTACACAGCACAGGGAGATTTTTGGAGCAGCTATCTGGCCAGCAGGGGCAAAATCCTCGTTACACCAAGGACATTCTGTGCCAAAGTTTTGAAAAACATAAAATAATATGGTTGGTTGCAACAGCAGGAGGCTGGACTTGATCATCTGGAAGGTTTTTCAAGTCCTGCATTCATAAATTTTAAGATACTGGTGGAAGGTTATGTCCCAGGTTATGAGGGTTGGATGATCTTTAATGTCCCTTCAAACCCAAACTGTTTTGGGATTCTGTGATATATATATATATAAAATTATGTATAAAATATGAAAAATGCAATCCGACGTGACAGATGCTGTGGTAGCACCCTGAGGGGCAGGAGAATCACACTGACAGAGGGTGTCAGCTGAAAATCAGCCCAGTGAGCTGAGCTTTTAATCATTTAAGGAAAAAAGTAAAAGAATTATCCTGATGAGCTACTTCTTGAAGTGCAGGGCTAAAATATTATAGAGTCCTTTCTCGATATTTTTATTCTGTTTTATTTATTAATTACCAGATCCTTGTATCTATTTTTATTTCCCATTTCTGGTTAAGGTTTGGAGAACCAGAGGGATTTTACATTAAATGAGGAAGAGGATCAGCCAGGAACCACTGGTGTGCATGGAGCATCTGAGGCACAGGGTTCAATAAAAAAGGGAGGAAGGATGAGAATGCAAACCACACACTTGGTAAAGCTTTAAACTTGACTCTGTCTGGTCCTGCAGATGCTGCAAGTCCCCTGACAGGTTGACAGCAGACACGAACTCCAGCAGGAGAGGTTTCTGGCTGGGTATGAGGAAAAGCCTTCCCCAGGAGGGCTGTTCTGCAGAACAGGGAGCACAGGGAGCTTCTGCCTCCTCTCTGTTGGATTATTCCTTTTTCTGACCCAGAGAGGGGGCAACTGAGAGGTGTTTTAAAGACCTTTATTACATTTTCAGCCTCATGTGAAGGGTGAGTCAACTGGATATGATTATCTGAGCTCACCAGGTGCTTCCTGGGAAAGCAAAGATCTGGGAGGTCATACAAATTTTCAGGGCTGCAGGTGGAGGACAAGGTCCTGCTATTACCTGGGGGTTGGTGGAAATATTTCATCTCTGCAGAGAAGGCAGCATTGTCCCAAAAGTGAGCAGAGTCATTTTTATCCTCATGTTAGTTCCTGAATCCTTTGGGCAAAGGAGGGCTGGTGCTTCATGGAAACCCATTTGCCCAAAAGAATGATGGGCATGGGGGTCAGAAAAGTGGGGAATTGTGTAATTCTGACTGAAAAATGGAGCAGTGGATAAAACCCTGCTGATATCACAGCAATAACTGGAATAACCTCTAAGTCTTTAGGGTAGTGAAGCTTCCATGGTGGTGGTTTTGTAATTAAACATCCTCTCTTTGCCTTTCCTTTGTGGGGAACTGGGTGTCAGGAAATCAGGGTGAAATACAGGATATAACAGAGAGCCTTCCTTGCTTATAATCCACGTTTTTAATCAAACTACAGCATTTAGTTTTATTTGCAGGTTACCATGAAGCAGGAGAACAGGCGTGATTGCCTGGATTTGGTTTCACAACAGGCAGGGATGTGTGTCAGCAAACAAAATTGGATATATTTAGTAATGGCTGAGTAAATATTAGCAAATGGATGGTGTAATTAAATCAAAGGGGTTGCAGCTGATCAGGTGCTGGGTGGCTGAATGAGGAGCTGGAGATTCCGAGATAAGAGCTGATGGATGTCATGTTACCCTAAGTGAGAAGAGGGGAGCACCTAAAGCACTGAGAAAGGAAATTGATTACCTGTAAAACAAGGTGAGACTAAAAGGAAATAAATCAGCTTGATGGAGGCTCCTGCAAGAGTGCAAGGGGCCAGGGTGGACTGGGTTTGTGTTGGATAAGCTGAAGTTTTCCTAATGTTTTCTTTAAAGATGGCCAGGATAATGTGCAATAATAGTGTGGGACTTAAAACTTTGAGTATCACTTAAAACTTGGGGGATAGAATTTAGTTTTGCCTTTATTTTATGGAACTGAGGCTGTTTTTTCCTCTTCCCTCACAGGTTCCCTGTTCCCAGTGCTGCCTTGTTTGGGAGTTGTGATGAAATTCTGTGCCCTGAGCTCCTGTCCCTCTGCTCCCAACATCAACCTGAGCTTGTGGTGAATGGGTCCCTGAGGTGAGGGAGAAAAGCTGCTTTGGAAGAGGGAAGGAGGATGAAAACCACACAATGGAGCTTTGGTAGCAACGATTCAGCTCTGGGGAGCAGGATGGAGCACAATTATTCTCATTTCCTGGGTGTTATTGTCCCAGCCATCAGGAGGTTCCTGTTGCAGTTTCCAAGTTACTGGGCTTTACTTCCTGCTTTACTTAGTGCTAAAAATCAAATTACTGGGTTCTGTACCAGTGTAAAGCCTCTGCTTTGTATCCCAGTGTGGGCTGGAAGGAGCAGCAGGGGCATTAAAACACTTTGGTTCTTGATGCTTTGTTAAAACCTGACTTGATAGTTTAATTCCAGGCAGCAGCACCCGGATTAGATGGGTATAGGGTGGAGATTCCACCTTTCAAACAGGATTTAGGGTGATTTTTCCACTCTCTGCTCCTGGGACTGCAGGGGGAAGAACCCAGAGCTGCCCAGCCAGTGGGAGATTTGCTGGTTCAGGTTTTATTTTTCCTTGTGGAAAGGGATATGCTTTCCACTTTACCTTCCAGTATTACAAAAGACTGGAAGTTTTCACAGGTAGATATAAATGATCTCTATAGAGAGGTTTTCTGCCTCTGAGTTTATTCTTTAAATGTATTTCCTTCTGCATTTGTTATGATTTTTGCTTGTTTGGAGCTTTATCAGTTTGCTAGAAGTCAGGAAGGAAAAACTAAGAGAAAAGCTGTTGTTTCCCAGTTTGGAGATGATGCCTCAGATAACTTTGACTTTTCCTATCGAGAAAGTGAAAAGATGAATATTTGGCCCCAAATGCTGTAACTTGCCTGTTTCACCTTTATTATTCAGATTTCTGGGTCCTTGGCACTCTTAATTTTGGAGCTCAGCCTCCTCTCCAGCATCTCCTCCTGTATTTAAGTGCATCCATGGGATTTACAGACACTGAATCCTCACAGAACCCTCCTGCGTGCAGAGTTAAATGTAAAGCGAGAAATTCAAATAAACAAAACTGTTTTCTGGTATTCCCCTGAGGATATTACAAAGCTGCTGGAAATTAAATGCCAGATTTTTTTTTCTTCTCTACTGCTTTCTTTTCTTCTTCAAGACCTCTTTTACTTTCATGACTGTCCCTTTAGTAAACAAAAAATTAGCATTTCTTACCCAACCTTGTTAATACTCATCTTTAAATTTTCCAAGGAGATGGTTCTTTACTTCAAATCATGAGCTGCTTGTGCAACAAATTTAGCTTCAGCTCTAGAAGTGAAAAATATGTTCAGATTGTTAAGGCACCTAAAATTCTTATAGAAAAATTAGGCTAAATTAATGAATCTTTGTAAAAAATATATATTGATGTATTTTAGCTTTTGGGTTTTGGAATTAAGTAGTAATTTAGAGTTTTAAGAGTAAAATAATCTGGTATATTTGCTAAATAAAAGCAAATGATGCATGATAATGATAAAAATGATCTGAAGTGTTTTCAGATGTGTTCCTGAAAGTGATGGTCTGGGGGTTTAAAAAATAGTTTTAAAAGTCTTTATATCAAGTAACATCAAGATTCTAAAGTAAAACACTGAGAAATGCAAAATTCAAGTTGCTTAAAAAGAAAAAAATTAGAAAAAAATCAGTCCTTTCCTGCAAATCCAGCATAATCTAATATATGGCCCAAACAAAAGGCAATCTGTGGGATAGAACTTTTGAATTTTTGCTACAGGTTCTTGGAGCAGTGAGAACATAGAGGCAGAAGGATGCTCTTCTCTCTTGCATTCCTTCTTTAAGGTAGGCATTTTTCCCCAATATCCAAACATCCTCTGCTGCAGCCTGAGCTCATTTCTTCTCATCCTGGCCCTTGTTCCTTGTCCCCTCCTGTCAGGGACTTGTGCAGAGCCACAAAGTCCCCCCTGAGCCTCCTTTTCTCCAGGCTCAGCCCCTCGTGGTGTTTCAGAGACCCTTTCCCAATAGTTCCTAAGCACACTAAAAGCAATAAATTTAAATATCTAAGAATTAAGACATGAAGTAAAGCAGAAAAATGTACTGCTCACCTCTACAGGCACATGTGGTCTTGCACACTGCTTAAAAAATAAAAGGGTCATGGGAAAATATCTTTTGTCATCATGATGATGATGTTGGATATTAGATTTCTAAATGAACTGAATTCCAAGAGTTCTGAATGTTCAATCTGCCCTAGGTTTTTATTCCTCTGGTAAGTGCTGTGTGGAAAGGGCAGCTGTCTGTAATTCATGGGGCACATTTCTGTGTGGTCTGGTCCTGTGGAAGGATGGTCTCTGTGCAGGACGAGTTCCAGCCTCCCTGAGTTTAGAAAATGATGTTTTGCAGAGGGAGATAAAGAATGAATTTGTTTACTGTCATATGGTAATTTATAGTTAAATTGGAAACTGCTGTTATTTGATTGGAAGTTAATAAAAGAGAATATTGCATACTCAAATGATCAGAAGAAACCCGAATTGAAACAAAGGGGGAAGCTCTGTATCTCTTTCTTCTCTGAGCTTTTGAAAAGGCTTTTTAAATATTCCATGAAATTAAAAGAAGATAAATCTTGCTACCCTGATAATTGCTAGCTTTTACAAACAATCTAGGAATACTAATCCCAAGGGACTTGATGGGGAGAAAGATGGTAAATATGCAATTTTCCCTTTGTTTACTGCCTATTTATTCATTTTCTTTGGTGTTTTGTACTTTCTGTTCTATTGATTAGCATAAAGGCTTTAGGGAGAGCACACTCTGTTCCTGCCTTCCCTCTGGAAAATGCCTGGCTGTTCCAGCATTCCAGAGGTGGGAGGCTGGAAAATGGATGTGGGAGAAGACAGAAAGGAAGAATCAGCATAAAAAAAAAAAAAAAATCTCCCATGAAGATAAATTGAGAACCATAAAATACTGGAGATTTAAAGGTTGGTGTAATGTTAATTATTAAAGGTGATTTAGAAGTCAAAGATTGCTGAGCAGGGAGGTGGAGGAATTTATGATGACAGGACTGAATTTATTGTGACAGAATTGAATTTATTGTGACAGGACTTGTGCTTCTGCAAGGAGCACACCTTGGATTTCCAAGCCTGCTGTACCCCACAGGAATTTCTTTCCTTACGCTGCCCTCACAGATGTAAAACCACTCACCTGCTTCCCCCAGTGGAATTTTTCCATGCCACCTGCACTGCTAATCATGAAGGCACTAATTGGGTGTGAAAACACCTCAAACCAGCTAGTGCTGGTAAAATTCCCCAAAACAAAAGAAGGACCTGATGGATAATTTGGTGTCATCTCTTGTTGTCACAGCTCCTTTTCTGCCTGTAGAATTTTGCATCTGATAATACAAATATATAAAAATATATAAATATATAAATATATAAAAACATAAATATGAATTTTGGAAATTGCTGACTGGAAGGATTCCACATTTTATGGCTCTTACTTACATTGCACCCACATTTTGCTATGAAGAAAAATCAGCCTGTACTATTCAGTAAGAACTTTTTTTGGTGTCAAACAATGGTATTAATTTTTACAGGATCTTTGGGTTTTGTTACCTTTGTTTCAGAGAAGTGGGATTTTTTTTTCCCCAGACATCCAGAAATCTCCAAGTTTAGCCATGTCTTAGATGGCAAATCTGGTAAATAATATGTTCTTCTTAATTGTGGGGCTAAATTCCATGTCACTGGGCATCTGTGCTTGTTTTAGTGGGAACAGTTAAGAAATTTGACACATGGTGTGGGTGAGGTGACTGCTTGAAGTGACAGGGACACAGCTGAGTGCCCCGTATGGATATTTCTATTTTCTATACTTTTAAGCCTGCCTAGATTGGTCATGTTTAAGTTTACACAGGTGCAAAGTCTTGCCTAAGCTGCTCCTGTGAAATTCAGAACTCCTGATGCTGATGCCAGACACTTTTTAGTCATTTCATGGCACCTGTCACTACTCAGTTTTTCACCTTATGGTTTTCAGCACTTTGCAGAAGAATTCTGATAAAATGGGAGCACTCAAACAAGCAAACTGAGATCGTGTGGCTGCTTCAAGTGGTGGTACCCCCTAGTGTGGATACAAAAAATGAGTGTTTTAAATACAGAAATATGTAAAGGACATGAAAAGCATTATTTTGGTTCCCCCAGCATTGCTGAGGCTGGGATGGCTGCATCCTTGTGCTGTGATTCTCCACACATCAAGCCCTGTTGTTGCTACTGGAGGTGCTTGAAGAATTGAAATGCATTTGTGCAGCTTTTCCTCTGCTGTTCAGCACCAACCTAAGCTGGGGTTGATTTTGGTTTATCAGTAAACACGAAGGTTGTGTTTCTATGCGGGGGAATAACTGGGAAATGAAAGACAATTACACCACCCAAAGCCAGATGCAAGTTTCTATCAATGCTTTTATTTTTGCTCAAGGAAACAAAAACCACAAGCAATGAGGAAACCATCCTAATTAAAGGTGATAAGTCCCTTCTCCCTCTGCTTCAAGTGATATTTGGAAATTGTTGTTTTTGCAGGTGAGACCGTGTTCAGCAGTGCTACTGAGAAGGCACAGAAGAGATCAAGTGTAATCACAGAGCAGAGATGAAGGTGGGTTTTGTTTTGGTTTTTTTTTTTTTTTTTGGATAATCCAAATCTAGGTATTAAAATATACATTTTGATTTGGGAATTAAGGAACCAGGAGCAAGGTTGTAGAAGTTAAATACAAAACAGTAGTAAATATGCAAAATAGAGGTGATAAGCAGAGCGGTGAGGCAAAAGGAAATAATATAAAAGTTGATTCTTAAAATGTAATTCTTTGTAATTCTTGGCTTCCCCCCAGCCCTGGGTGTAATGCACTGCCAGCCTAATCAAGACAACAATGAGATGTTGAATTTAATTACCAAAGCATCAAAGAGGAGATGGCACAGGGAGGCCTGATATCTGCATTAATCTGTACTAACCAGGCTGTGTTTGAGGGAGATGAGGTTAAAAACAACACAGTTTTGTGATATACAGTACTTCTTCAGGGAGAGGACTTCTTCCAGGTGGATGCATCCTCCTCCAGCACAGAGATTTCTGCAAGATCTCAAACAGTAACATGAAAACTGAGGTTACAGTACAGCTGCAAACACAGTGAGCCTTTGGTTAAATACAGGTTCCACCTTGTGTGCAGATATCGGGCATTTCACCCAGCTCCAGGAGAGATTTTGTCTTTCTACCCTGCCATATTTATTCAGAAGCTGGTTAGGAACCACTGAGATGGAGCTGTTTACACATTTCATTGATCTGTATCAGCACCCCTTAAAGAACAGATCAAAACTAAGAAACCTACATAGGACCAACAGAGCAGAATTATTCAAGTTCAGTGAAATATTACACAAAAAAAAAAAAAAAAAAGGTTTCCTTTTAAGGAAAACTCAGCTATGGTAAAAATATCTACTACAGTGCACTGCACTGTAATAAATATTCAACATAAATTAATAATTTACAAGTACCTGAGCAAGTATACAGAGCACCATAGCACAGCACAGCACCAAAGGCAGTAGCTCAGAATTCTTAAAAATAATGCTGTTTTAAACATTAAAAATTCTAAGTATTGTCATAGAAATGAACTCCAGCTGGAGCTGAAAGATAGTGCAAACTTCTGTCTTCACTTTTTAAAATAAAGGTGTCAGGTTTTCTGCTCATTTCACATCTGTCCTGTTGCTGGACCTGGATACCTGTGGTGGATGTTTGGGAGCAGGTCTGTGGGAAAGAAAGAAAACAGCAAATTGTTACTTAATCTCTCCATTTCCATGGGTGCTCATCAGTTTTGTACCTGGTCAAAAATGTCAATAATGTCACAGAATTCCAGGTGGTCTCCAAAAGTTGTAGGAGCCAGCTTGAAATGTTGTTGCTTTTGGAATATCTGACTAGAATGGACAGCCAGGGGTTTAATCAAAGTTTCTTCTGGCAGTCTTTTTGCTAAAACATTAGGAGACCATATTGATTCTATTTGTTATGTTTCTGAGCACTTAAGTGCTTTAGTGGTAGAATTCTTGTAGCTTAAAACACCACTTTTATCTTCCTTGGAGCGCACGTTTTTCACAGGAAACTGGATAAGAAAACAGCTCTAACAAAACCCACTAACATTGGGTATAGTTACTCCATTTCCTGATTATTTTTTCCAAACATACTTTATATTTTTGAAGTGTACAATTTCTATGCTTTTTGAATCTTTTGGATATTTTTTTCAGCTGATGTGGATTGATGTTCCCTTGGGAAATGGGTGATCAGGAAATCCCTTTTTTTGGTGGCCGATTTTAGCAGCATTCTTTGCCTAATTCAGATGGTGGGTTTCGAGGAGAAAATTTATTATTTATTGGTTAGTTTCTGTAAATATGCAGCCAGGTGTTTGCAGTCAAACCTTCGCTATAAATTCATTATAAATCCTCATACTCTGTGGGAGTCACAGCACTTGTGCTGGTGCACTCCCAGTGAGAAGCAAAATTAGAGATGGAAATGATATTGGAAGTGGTTGTTGAAGCAGTTCCTTGAGCCATTTTAGCCATGTTGCTGCTGAAGTGCTAAAATCCAGGTGTTAGGGTTGGGACTACCTAAAAGCAGATAAAATTAGGGGAATTATAAAGCTGGGATATTTATTGAAGGGCCTCCAGGTACATTTAGGGCAGACGAAGCCCCTCAGGGCCTGCACCCAACATGGATGACAGGTCACGGGTTTTCACACTTACAAGTTTGGTCTATTTGCAGATTGGGCATTAATCTTCCAGTTACAGCTTCAGGTAATGAAGTAATTTACCTCAAGTTTTCTCCCTCCCCAGCTCAGTTTTGTTGACATTTCTCAGGCCCTGGGCAGTGAGGTGACCTTGATCCCCAGGCCTGGAGAGGAATTGCTGTGTCTGACCAAAACGGGGAAGCAGCAGCTCACACTCTGTGGAGTTTAGAGTCACCCCAAAGAACTGCAGGGTTACAAACAGATGGAAAACACAACAAGATAAAATGCCAAGGCACCAGGATGAGGACTGACCTGGCAGGGGTGAGGTGGGGCAGAGCCCTGGGCTGTCCGGGCACGGCGGGGCCGGGGCGCGCTCGGCCCAGGGGATCCGCCGGGAGCGGCTTCCGAGGAGGGCTGGGCTTGGGGGGCTCCTGCAGGAAACACCAGCTCCTGTCAGCGCTCACCAAACCCTCCACACAGCGCCACAGATGAGATAAACCCACAGAACCGAGGGATTGCACACAGGCTTGGGCTGGGAGGGACCTCAAAGCCCATCCAAAGCCATGGGCACGGACACCTTCCATGGTCCAGGGTGCTCCAAGCTGGCCTTGGGCACTGCCAGGAGGCAGCCACAACTCTGGGCAAAACTCAGACCTCACCCCACCCTCACAATCTGTTCCTAACACCCATCTAAACCTAAACTGAAGATATTTTTTACTCCGTTACGACCAGGTGAGTTTAAATGAGTAAAAAAAGAACTAATTTTTAATAAGCCGGCGCTTATATTTTAAACCAAAGATTTAATACTATATTTCATACTAAAATACTGCTTAATACTGTATTTTCGTGATTTTATGTCTTTTGATTCTTTACTCTAGAAGAGCAGGGTGCATCTCTGCTGGACTCAATGCTTCACTGGTGGTAAATAAAAACAGCAAAGCTTTCACATGTAACTTTTTAGGAGCAGTTCTATAGAAAGGTGGGAATGCTCGACGTTGCTTTAAGATGGAAATTCAGATGCCCACAAAACCAAACTGCCCCAGTCTGGTTTGGATTGGGAGCATCTGTGGAATATTTTTTTTTTCCCCCAGAGCTGCTGCTGTGCTTCCATTGTGTGGAATTAAAGGCTCCATTAATAAAGAACAGAAGTCATCTGCTGTCAGGCTGGGCCAGCGGCTCCTCGGGGTGGTCCCTGCAAGCAGGGAAACTTGGCTGTTTGTGCTCCTCATTATGGAGAGCTGGGACACATCAAGGGGTGCTCAGGGCACACAAAAACTCTCCAGTTTACCCCCCAAGCTCACTCCAGATCTTTGTACTACTGGAGCTGCATAGCTTTTCCCAAGGAGTTTTATTCCTTAGTTTTAATTTGCCTTAAGTATCATTAGTAAAGCTAAAGGAAACAAGAAGAGCTTACAAGCATAATCTGATTAAAGATCCCTTGAAAGATGTGATCCAAACAAGCAATCAGAGCATGAATTGCTCCTGAATAAAGTCCAACTTCTCATTATTTGTTTTGAACATCCCTCTGTTTTTTCACTTGCCATGGCAAATATTTGTTCTTTCAAGAAGGAAATGCAGATTGATTATCCAAGGCATTTTGATAAGGAATAAAATACAGGAGCTTAAGTAAATCTCCTATATAATAAGCTCAAATTTGCCACAAACTACATTTTAAAGTTGCAGATAATGCCCACCCTCTGTTTAATTCACTGCATAACAAGTACTAGTATCGATGGGTACACAGGCCCAATGCCTGATTTATTTATTCATTCATTTCCCACTCAAAATGAATGAATAAATGACTCAAAATGTCCTCAAGTTAAAAGATCCTTAAGGAGGAAGCAGCCAAGTGTTCAGAGTGTAATGTAGCAAGCGGGTAGGAAAGGGTAAATGAAAGAAAAAAAATTAAAAAGGGAGGGAATTCTGATAAAAATGGGGATGGAGAATAAATGGTGGTGAGACGAAGCAAAATGGAGCAGCACTTCATAGAAAGGAGATGCCATCAGGAGCCCAGTTTTACTGAGGACAAAGTAAAACCACAAAGTTCTATTTCCTGGCATTAGGATGAGCTGGAAAATATGAGATATATTTTAGTAATAAGAGGATGAGAGTGTCAGAGGCAGCAACTGAATGTTAAAAGCAACAAAATCAAGGGGAAGAGATCAAATCCATGGACTGAACCCATGGTTAGGATTAACCTGCACTGTTCTCTTGATTCACATGGGGCTCTGCTGATTTATACTGACTCTGAATCTGGCCCATAAATCAAGACTGTTTGCCTTGCAAGAGCATCTGAAAGAAAAAAAGCTGTTTTTCAGTCAAAAGATTATTAAATATTAAACTTGGCAAGAGCTAATTCGCTGAGGATTTTCTGTTTGGTTGATTGGTTGGGTTTATTTTGTGTCGTCTTAGTTTTTTAACTATTTTACTTACAACTGAAAGGAAATTTTATATAATTTACAGCACTGCCCTGCAGCACTGAGCATCTGGGTGACATCCTGAATGTAGCAATGATTTTTAAAGTCCTTCCTCTTGCTGACCTTCCTGAAGTGCTTCCAAGAGAGAGCTGAAGCAATACATGAAGCAGTATCTATATTTATTACCCCCAACTATTCTTAAGCTAATTTACTACTTCCAAGCTTTGAAGGAAAAAAAAAATTAGGAATGAAAGATTTTTTTCCCTACACAGTGTTTTTTGTGTCACTCTGATGTAAAATGTAGCTATTTCTGACAAAATTGAGGTTATGAAATTTTGAAAGAATCCATTCTTGCTCATTCTTTAGGCTGCCTTGAGCTGATCCCCTGTTTGTCCTGCTTGTGTTCGGTGCAGGGACTGAAAATGATGATATTTTGCTTGATGAAGGAACTGTCACAATTAATTTGAGCTGCCAAGCTGAAAAGCTTTTTGGCAGTTTCAGATCTGTCAGTCTTTGCTAATGATGGCACTGTAGGCCTGGTATTCCACCTGGCACTTTGGGTGGGATTTGGAGCACAAGGATTTAGGAACATGAGTTTTAGGGGAGCACCGGGCTGCTGTGATGTGCAGTGAGGCTGAGGCAGTGCAGATGCAGCATCAGAATGAAAACCGGTTACCTTCCTTTTCCTTGGAAAGCCTTTTCTCCACCTATTCTGCTTAAGAAACTGAAAAGCACTTGCACTTAAAATCTTCCCTTTGACCACTGTGAATTGTGCAGAATGTCAGAGAATACAAGAACATGAACAATGAAACCACTGGAGCTAAAGACAAGCAACAGGAATCAATACTGCTTCCGATTCCCTACAAAATTTATTTTCGAAAGAATCAGCGTTTTTTACTCCCCTGGAAAGGAAAATGACTGGCAAGATGGAAAATGGAAGATGAAAAAAGCAAATAAAACCCTGGCTGCACTTGTAAAAGTTGGTCTAACCTGAGTGATACAATGTCCAGACTTAGACAAAAATTAAATCTGGATGCACTTTATTTGCTGCCACAATGGACAGGGACACATTCCACTATCCCAGGCTGCTCCATATCCTGTCCAACCTGGCCTTGGGCACTTCCAGGGATTCAGGGGCAGTCACAGCTTCTCTGGGCACCCTGACAGCTTCTCTGGGCAGCCTCTCTCATCCCTCCCTCATTCCAATCCTTTTTCAAAGCCCTGCACTCCAGCACTGTCTCAGAGCTGTCTCCTGTCCATCACCAGGAAAGGGGCTCAGAGCAGCTCTCAGGGCTCCTGTAGGTGAGAGCCTGGTGTTAACAACAACCCCTTCATTTTTACCTTGTACCACAACCAGGACAACAGGAATAGCTGCATGCCTGAGTGCTCAGAAACAGTCACTCCACAAGTGCCACCAAAAGGGAGCAGCCAGTGACAAGAAAAGGCACTTCTGAATACAGACAACTGCACAGGCAACTTCATCTACCCTGTCTATTGCCCTGAGATGCATCTCATTCAAAAATAAAGACCCAAAACATATGAGATGAGCCTGTGTTTGTTCTGTTGTCTTTTGAGTGGTGAAGGCAGAGGTCAGGATCCTAAATTTTATGATCACAGCCCCACTTGCCACAAAGCCATTTTTCTACAGCACAGTTCTAAACTCACACAAAGCATAAAGGAAATACTGTGGGAAAGGGGCAGCAGGAAAGATGAGAAAACTAATTTCTCCAGACACTCCCAGAGTAAATACTAAATAGAATACTAATAGCTTACCTGGGAGAGCCTCAGTGAAGGATTAGCTGGCAGGGGTCTCTCAGGCCCAGCTTGGTGGCCTGGCAGCTGGGGAAGGGGTGGCAGGACTCTCTGAGGTGTTTTCAGTGGTGGCACCTGGTGTGTCTTCACAGGGTTGCTGATGTCGATGATCTGGTATGGCAGCGGCCGCCTTGGGCCATCCCTCTGGAAAAAGCATCCAACCAAAGTCAGACATTTCAACAGCTGGCACAGAATCACAGGAGGGTTACGTTTGAAGGGATCTTAAGGACCAGAATGTTTCAACCCCCTGCCATGAGCAGGGACACCTCCCACCAGGGAGCTCCAAGCCCCATCCAACCTGGCTATTTTAAAATCCATGTTAATCCCTTGCTTTTCTCTCCTAGAGACAAAACTATTTCTCTTCTGCACTGGATATCTCCACCTGTCTTCAAAGTGGAAGCCACAAAAGTATTTTGAAGCCTACATCCTCTCCCATTTTACTTAATGTTAGTCCTACGAGGTATTAAATTCGTGTAATCATTGTATTATAATAAATCACTTAAACGAGATCCAAAATACATGAGACCGTTTTTTTGGTTATCCCCCACTTTTTCAAAAAAATTATTTAGGGACTCACTTTTTGTATGGTTGTATTTTGTGGCTTCATGATGAGGTTTTTACTAACAGATGTGGTATGAACATGGTTTGGCTCAGCTGAACTGGAAGGTCTTGCTGGACTCACAGACCTGCAAGACAAACATTTAATTGTTGAACACAACGTTCTGCTTTGGAACATTTTCTTAAACAGGAGCCTCCTTTCAGAATGATATTTTGCAGGGGCTTTCTGCCTGATTATAGTAAACAAGGAAAGTAAAAATTGTCTAGCACTCCTGCAAGAATAAAAATAAATATTGATTTTTTAGAAACCAGTAGTCTGTTAAATTAGCTTCTGCAATCTGTGGAAAATGCAGCTTTGTAACACCCAGGAGACTATTCTAATGAATCTAACATTTAAACAGTAATGACCTCAAACAGGAAAGTTTCAGCTCACTCAACTGAGTTTAGATAAAAGGCCATGCAGTGTAATGAAACTGTTTCAGGCAAATGAAAATAAAGGCAATGCTTCCATCGCTGCTTAATTTTTCATCCCAAAAGAAAAGAGGGATATATTCAAAGCAATACCTGCATTATTTACTGCCTATCAATGAAATTAAACCAACCCAGGGAAAACACTGCTGGTAATGGTGAATATTTTTTGTCAAGCCTGCCTCTTTCTAACTCATTCACAGTGATGAGAATTGCTGTGTTTACTGCTTCCTTCCCTTAATATCTATTGGAATATAATTAGGGAAAATGGGCATACCTTAATTTCTCTATTGTTGTCTTCTTGCTTGTAAACAACCACCTCATGAAAGTCTTCCTTTTGAGGTACATGACTGATCCAGCAAAGATAAGGCACAAGATGGTGATCAGCACTCCTATGGTCAAACTCTTATTATCTGCAAAAAAATCACATGGAGTTAACTTCTCCCAAGGGCCTGCTCAGTGCCTGACCAGGGTTTCTTTGCTATCTTCAAAAAACGAAAGATCTTTCAGTGGTGAGATCACGATGGGAAGCTTAATCACAGAAATGACCATGATGTCATAATTTCAGTTCTGCCACCCACTGCAGCATCCGGCATGCAGAGAAGAGAAACCATGTTGGTTTAGAGTAGCATTGTTCATATGAAAACAGACATTATTTCCCATCCAGATTTAGTTTACACATGTACTTGTGAGGAGACTGCTTGTCCTGTCACGTCCTCAGACACAAACCAAAAGCATCTCTTTGAGGTCACTAAATGTTCCAACACTCCGGGAAAAAACGGGCACGGAATAATCAAATCCTGTAAAATTAGCAATGTGTAGAAATAATTCCTTCTGAGGTTGAGCAATTTCCACACTTAATCCTGGAAAAAAAAAAAAAAAAACAACAAACCAAAACCAACCAGGTGGAGCCTGAATTCCCACTGACCTGCCTGTCTGATGGGCCCACTGTCCACACTGCCACCAAAGCCTGGCTTGTCACAGAACGGGGGGGCCCAGTCAGCCTCACAGTGACAGTTCTTTTTGTTGTTGCAGACCTGCAAAACAACAAGATAAATGGCTTAACATAAAAAAACATCCAAGAGCAGCCCTGGCTGATAAGGGCTTCTAATCAGACAGTGCCACATCAGAGGAATAAAACTTAGAGAAGAAAGGAGATGTGCTGATAGGTGCCTGTTGCACACCGAGGTGGCAAAGAGCAACTCGGCACGGAGTAAAAGGGATCCTAAAAACCATTATTTCTTTGGCAGGTAATCGTTGGAGTTGCCCCAGCTGACAACATCAATAATATGAGGATAATCAGACGCCTCTTAAGTCTTGTTCTCTCTTTGCTTCCAGCAGCAGCATTATCCGCCTGCTAACTTCTGCTCCTGCTGCCTGCACAGGAGTTGTAGAGCTTTGTCAGCCCCTGAGCTCTCCTCTCCATCAAGGGCTTGCACTGGGCCCATTTTGGATTTTTCCTGGCTCTAAGGTGAACCGGTTGCTGGAGGAATCTGTGAAACTGGGATCAGGGCCGAGGAAACCCTCGGGGAGCTTTGATATCACACCTGCACTGTCTGTAGTGCTCCGTGCCGTGGTGGTTTTAATGTGAGTGAGGGAACAGCGTGCGAGGTCTGATCTGCCCAATGCCCCCTGTGGGATCAGAGAGCTCCCAAGGATGGAGCTCATCCCTAACACAGCCTGATCCCACTGCACACAGCCAGGAGACCCAGGGCTTTTCCCTCAGGAGGTCCCACAGCCCAAATGCTCCTTTATTTCCTTTTGCTGCTCCTCAAGCAGTGAATACAGAGCCTAAAGCTCTGTGCTGAATCCATAGAAGGCACAGAGTCACAGAATTGTTCAGGGTGGAAAAGTTGTCCAAGATCATCAACCATTTCCCACAACTGACAAGGCCACACATGTCCCAGGTGCCACCACATCCATGTGGATTTTAAATCCCTGCAGGGATGGGGACTCTACCACTGCCCTGGGCAGCTGTGCCAGGCCTGGAAAAACTTCTCCATGAAGAAATTCCTTTTGATATCCACCCTG
>VZSR01000514.1:11075601-11098622 GCA_013398615.1 Brachypodius melanocephalos
GACCTGAAGCTGTAATTTGACAATTAATCCAAACATGTAAATGGACTGAAACTTATAAAAGAGTGAAAACTCGTGACCAGGTGCCCATCTTGGGTGGAGCCATGACCAGGCTCTTGTACTGCCCAAGGTGTATACTTTAAAGGCCTTTTAATAAATCTACTATTAATAAATTTAACTTTATTCCTTTAACACTGTCCAGTCCCTGCTGCAGGTGGCCTCTCTAGGCACCAAAATCAAATTGTAAATACAGATTTTGGGCTTAGGGCTTGTTGTCAATAACGTCCTCAATTCCATGCTAACCCCAACCATCACTGATCTGCCACCACCACAGAGAACCCGCAGCACAGATTAATAAATGAGTTTTCAGCAAGACACAAATCAGTTCACAGGGGTTTGGGTTATTCTGAAAATGCAATATTCTGGCCAGGTCAGCTTGGCAGGCTTTCAGAAACACTGTGCTGCCTGTCTGCAGAGCACTAAAATATTCAGAGAGCTCAGACTGGTTGTGGTCATGTAAAATTTAAAAAAAAAAAAAAATTACTTTTAAAAGACAGCAAGATAATTAAAAATATACTTTGTCAAGCATTATTTTTTAAACTGAAGCCCTGCAGGAATTCCCATTTACAATTCCACGAGGTCAGTGATGCCACTGAGGAGTCACCAGAGGTTCTTGTTTGTACAGACATAAAAAATGCCAGTCCAAGCCTCTGCTCATTCCAGCTCAATGCTAAGAGGCAGCACCATCAACGCTGCTCAGTTTTGCAAATTCAGAGTGATAAAATAAGTTAAAGCAAATTAAAATCCTTCCTCAGAGAGGACAGTGAATTTCTATGGCTCTTCCAATGTGGCTGCCACAGCTTTTCAGAGAAACAAAGAGCTCATCAGCACATCAAGGTTAATAAGGCAAAGCTTGACATAATTAACATTATCATAATATCAACTGGGTTTCAAACCTCTGATATTATCAAATGATATCATCACAGTTTTCATTCTGTGCCACTTTCATGCCACAAAACTCATCAATATGGTTTTCCTTTATTTTTGGAAATGCTGTTTCATCTGCCTCTCCATCCAAATGCTTCCAATGCTCAATTCAAAAATTTTCACTTCTTTGTGTCTATGGAGAAACTGCATTTTTGATTTTTAATGGGAATTCTTCATGATGGAGGGTTAGACTTTCAAATTGCTTTGAGGATTACAAGATTCCTTTGCATCACAGGCTGTCAATTAAGAACAAGATAATTACTGCCTGATAAACACTTCTTTGTCAAATAAAAACAATTTCACATAAAGGACAGTGAAAATGGAAATATGTAATAAAAATGTATTGCAGTAACTCTTACTGATCCATTGCAGGCAATTATAGATCTCAAAGCCATTACAGAAAGTGATTTCTTCTCCAGTGGTTCTGGAGTGATTGGAACAGAATGTTTTCCTAGGATGCTCACCCCACGTCCATGGCACTTGGTGGCACATTTATGGACTCCAAAAACACTGGTGTTCTGGCACCTGCGGTTCAGGCAAATCTGCAAAATTAAAAAAAAAAACAAAGGAGTTTTAACAGGATTATGCTGCTGGGTCTCCCAGGGCATTGTATCCCTTCTTTCAGCAGTTAAATATTTCCCAACACACAAATAAATATAATTATATGGACACAAAAGACAGCAGCATTGGGTGTCTTCTTTTCCTCAGCCCTTTTTAAGTCTTTGAAATCCCAATCTGAGCAAGATGAATTCTGCTCTCCTGGCCAGCCCTGGTTTCACACACAGCTCACAGTGTTGATGCCTGGGCAAGCAAACCCTCACAGTTCCACTTAAGTGGAAAAAGTGGGGAGACCCTGGGATTTGGGAGGTTTTTAAGCCAATTTAAAAATCAGTAATTTGCATTTTGTTTCAGGACTAAGAGTGGACTGAGCAGGATTCCTGCTCTGCCTGCCTTTGTCTCCTCACAGCAGCAGATGGTTCCTCAAGGAAAGCTTTAGACCCTCATGGTGTAAATTATCAGTTTTGTTTACATCAATAGTGAATTATTTTTCATTCCAGTACAGAACCTGGACCCAGGGTAGGTAAATATTTAAGTGAGGACATTGATTTTCATGGGCTCATCATTGTTTTCCAGGAAAATCAAGACCTTTCTAAGTTTTTCCAAGTTAAAACATTTTTTGGTGTCAAATATAAACCAAGCCTATTTAACATTTAATATTTACAGGAAATGGAAGTAAACAAATAGCATATGCACAGGAATAAATCTCAAATTTTTTGGTTTTGTTTTCCAGTCATTGCAGATAAACTTTACTCTGCCAATGGAGCTGAAAATTGAGGTTAAGCAAGATTAGTGCTGAGTAATAATAACATCAAACAACCACACAACTGATGAGCATGTCAGTAATGAGAAGTTACCCTACTCCAAACCGAAAAAAAGAAGAAGAAATTAGGCCTGGAATAAATGTTCTTCTGCTATGTTGACAACAAAAAAGGTCAAAAAGCCTCACATTGCACATTTTTGCTCATGTTTAACTGCAGTGCAGTTCAGTAGTACTAAAAGTCAGTCACAATAATTAGCATTAAGCTGGGAATAGTGTTGAAGGAGGCGACAGGGATGCTTAATCAGGGCACTTATCCCCTGGGGAGAAGGAAAAATGGAAAGGAAATTAGAGTGAATTGGCATCAACATGCAGGCATGGAGAGAATATGGTCTGATTACAGCACTGTTCACAATTCAAATATTCTCAGTGCAGCAGCTCCCAGAATTCTGATCACATTAAAATGGCTGCGTTTCAAATTGTGCATCTCCAGTTGAGAAAACCCAAGAATACTGAAATTCATATTCTTAATCCATAATACAAATGCACTAATGTCCTCAAAGTAAAACATACAATTTCAGAAGTATTAGCCTGTGTATTCTATAGTGTGGATGTGTATGATTAGATAGATTAGAAAGATTAAATACTCATTAGTAAAACATAATGGGGTGCTTTCTCAGCTCTGAGTTGCTGTTGAAAAGACTTTTTATAACAGATTGACTTAGCAATGTTGTAAGGGTTTGTTTTCCTGTAGCAGAGCTGTGGTTTCACTGGGGATGGATTTCAAACCTGTTCCCAGCACAGGGAGATAATCCAACATAATTCAAAAGCATTCAGAAATTCAGAGGCTTACTTGAATTTACCACAAATTATCAAAGCACTTGTTTTTCCTCCTTTTTGCAAGCAATCCACTGAGGGTATGGAAACCTCCTTAATTTCAACAGCTCTTGGAGTGCTTTCCATTCCTCCTCCCCCTGGAAACTCATGGCTGCCTCCCATCTTTCTCAGTTGCCTTCCTCACAAAAGAAAAACTTAGAATCAGGCAGCCATTGGAAATCTGGGCTGCATTCTCAGTGGATAATTCACAAAGTTTGAGAAACACAACTGCAAAAATCAGTTTTGGTGGCTGAGCATCAATGGGTTTATAGTTTTCTAAGAGTGCATACAGGGATGGGTTTTCCTGAGTGAAAAAAAAAAAAAAAAAGTGGAGAGCCATAATCAGAAGATAAAATACATTTTGAAACTGAAAGTGAAGTTAATGACAATTTTGCAGTGTCAGAGATGCTGGGAAAGGGAACACATTGAACTCAGGAATTCATTAATAAGCCTGTAATGTATTTTGCTGTACTTCTTTTGCAGAAAACCTCAAGCCTCCATGGGCAGATACTTGGGGCTGTCTTCAAAAAATCAGTCAGAAACTCGAGCAACTTGCATTGCACAGAATCCCAGGATGGTTTGGGTTGGAAGGAACTTGAAAGCTCATCTATCTCCAACCCCCTGCCATGGCCAGGGACACCTTCCACCAGATCAGGCTGCTCAGATTTGCATCTGAAAATCTATAATCCAGAACAGTGGCCAGGAGGGACTAAAATTCATCTCAGTCTGAGCATGAGAAGCAACTATTTTGTGGGGGGAAAAAAAAAACCAAAGAAAAAGAATTACAAAACACTTGGCAAAATGACGGTATGAGTGAGTGACGTTCCCCTGGTCTGGGAGTATTCCAGAATCTTACTTTTCCATCCTCACACTTGGTTCCTGCCAGCACAAGGCCAGGGTCGGGCATGTCATCCCCCAGGTACACGTGGGTGCCCCGGCACAGGATCTTGCCCCCCTCCTGCAGGGGGATGTTGGTTTCTATGGAAACAGCGTTGGTTCCAATCACCGGCCGGTTTGCTCCTCCTTGACACTGGATTTTCCCACACTTGGCATCCCTGGGGGGCATAAACACAAACACAGATTAGGTGAAGCATTTCCAGCGTTCCAAGCCCTCTCCCAGCCCCTGCTGCTGTGTTTGCAGGGGGAGCAGCCCCTACCTGGGTTCACATTTGGCAAAGGAGCTCTTGGAGTCCTTCCCGCAGTTGCCGTAAGGATCTCCGGCAGAATTGACTCTCTCAAAGCAGATCCCAGGAGCGGGTTTCGCACCTGAAACAAAACCTAATCAGAACTTTCATCTCATACAAGGTGTTTTTAATAATTTCCTTTGAGCTCTGCCGGTGCTTTAGGGGAAAGGGGGGATGTGAGCTGAATGCTGATGAGGCCCAGCAAAGCATCGGTGCTGGATCCGCATGCTAATGGAAGAGTTTGGATGGGGGGGATTGCCAGTGTTGTTTGTCTCTCCTGGCAGCCCTGAGCAACAGATAGTGCAGAACTCCTTCTCTTCCAGGATTTCCCAAGGTGATAGCCCTCCTGCCAATCCTCCTAGGACACAAAAACCGCTGGCAAATACCAGACAAAGGCCAGCTGGAAAGTGAACTCCTTTCTTTTGCAGGAGTCCATGTTCTGGTGAGATCCCAAAGAGAATTCTTTCCAAGAAAGGCCTGTTTGACTGCAAGTGAGAACAAGAGAACAGAAAAAAAACCAGCTGTGAACTGGGTGTAAAGATATGAGGACCTGACAGAAATGTGCTACTATTAACCCGTGCAGAAGTACTGGGGAGAGGAAAGGAACCCATCCCACCTTAACCCTCAGG
The DNA here is from genome assembly GCA_013398615.1 of Brachypodius melanocephalos. NCBI lineage: Eukaryota > Metazoa > Chordata > Aves > Passeriformes > Pycnonotidae > Brachypodius > Brachypodius melanocephalos. The sequence continues at coordinate 11,080,593 of VZSR01000514.1, forward strand.
ACATCCACTCCTGATGATGCCTTAAGTTTCAGCTTCCCTGTATTTCATGTTCTGTGCTGCCCAGGGGTGCAGCTCTGAGCTCACAGTCAGGGTCACTCAGCTCTGCACACAGCACGGACACAAAACAAATCCTTTTCCTGCTGCACAACAAGGACAACTTTCAGCCCAAAAGCACAACCAAGGGTGGCTGAAGGGAGGAACAAGAAGGATGGGACTGCAGAACCTGGAGCTGGAATTGGACAATTAAACCCCAAGATGCAAATGGACCAAAACTTATCAAAGTGTGAGACCTGGTGACTGTTGTCCATTTTGTGACCATTTTGGGTCCACCTTGGGTGCAGCCCTGGCCAGGCTCTTGTCCTGCCCAAGGTGTACCTTAAAGGCTTTTTTAATAAATACCTGCTTTATTCTCCAGCTCTGTCCAGTCACTGTTCCAGCTCTTCCCAAGGCATCACTGAGAGCAAAGACTGGCATGGAAGAAGGGGCATTTCTGCCATGGTGGTAGAAGTGGGAATTTGGGGGTTCAGGCAGCATCTGGTTCTTATCTACTGTGGTCCTTTGTGATAGAGACATTTCCTAATGGCAAAGGAACTTCCCTGGTGGGAGCAGGGCTGGAAAAACTTGTGCAGGCAGATTATTCATCCCTGCACTTCAGAAGTTCAAGGGTATTATGAGAACATCTCTTCTAATGTTTCATACACAAATCTCCTCCTCATTTCCCTGCAGATTATAACCAATTATAGAATATCTTCCAGGAGAAGATGCATCCACTCATCTGGAATGCTGAAGAGGTGAAGGACCTGCTCCCCTGCTTTGACTGCTGCAACAATTCATTAGTCTGTGTATTGGAATTTAATCCCTTTGTTCTACAGGGAAGTGTGGCTTTCATTTCCAGCCAATAATTGCTGCTTCTTGCAAGATTAAGAGGCCCTTTGTTAGGGCTCTTTGCCACTCCATGTTTTCTTTCCATGGAAATAATTAACAGCACCATCAAGTCACCACCAATGTTTCAACTGCTCCGACAGGGAGAGTGGCTTTGAGCAGGAAAGGAGCTGAGGAGAAACTCTGGCTCAAACTGATCAGAGACCTGCTAACTGCGTTTCTGTGCTCCTGACAGATCAGCCAAACTAAAGCAAAGAGAACTTGGCAGCAAGTGATGTGATAGCCCAAAGGCTGAGAATATCCCATTTCTACAGTGCTCCTGATCTTTACCAGAGACAGAATATTTCAACTAATGCTACATTTTGTCAAATGTTTTGAGCCACTTCCAAGTCTGTATGCCTCTAACTGTGGGTAAAACATAGCATTTATTTAAGCCAGACTGAAGATTTCATTTGAAAGCCTTCAAAGAGAAAAATGGTCTTTTTATTTTCTTAAAAAAAAAAAAAAAAGGGGGTCAGATTCCTGGAGAAGAAAATACAAATATAATCGTAAAACTTCCAGCCAGTGTGGATCTTTTCACTAAAAACTCAGAGATTAAAACTTCAATTAATTATCTGCATTTCATAGTCAGAAGCTTGACTAATACTATATACTGCTGAACAGCAATCTAATGCTATTAAGGACAAAATATTAAAACTTGGAGAGGCTTAAGATGGCACCCTCTTTTCCTTCTAACATTTTTACATGCTGAAGCTGGAAAATTCATAAAGAAAGGCACAGGAGGAACAGAATATGAGCTGTTGGTTCCCTGGAGAGAAGGACAAGAGCTTGAAATTCTTTGCAAGATTACGATCAAGCTTGCTGAGTTCAGAATATTTTTTCAAATCTGCAACTATTAAAAGGGACCCGCACAGGATTCTTTCAATTCTTTTTCATTAAAGTTCAAGCAATAATCAAAAAAAGAAAATCAACAAAAGCCTCCAGACAAGGCGCTGTGCAGAAAAAATCAAAAGTTAAATTTCCATTTTCAGCATGTGGATCACTCCTCATCTTTCCAGGGTGGGCACACTCACTGTTCAGCTGGAGACAAACATTAGCATGTGCATATGCTATAGCAGCTTTGGAAGGGCTGGAGAGGGAAGAAACATCCTGGCAGCAAGAGGCCAAGGAAAGCTGATGCTTCTAAAACTGCTTTTTCCAAAACTGCTTTTTCCAACCCTGATTTTTCTCCCACAGGTGCAAGGACCAGTTTGTGCTGGTCGTATGCAACTGCCTGGGTGTTGTTTTTGGCCAGGAGCCTCAGGCCCAGCTCAGCTGATGCCATGGGTGGAATGGCAGTGGCTGGATGCTCCCTTGGAGATGTGGCAGCAGCAGCCAGAGCCCAGACACGCTGTCCCCTCAGTGCTGTCCCCTCCCAAAGCTGCCAAAAGCCAAATGAATGCTCACGTCCTGTGCTCTGGCTGCGAGGGATGTAACAAAGGGTTATTCTGAAAATGGTTTTCAAAAGGGAAAGCACTCACTGAACACTGAGAGAGTTTAAGGTGTTTCTCTTCCTCTTTCACCTGGTGAAAGTTTTTTGCCTGGCTGATTTTCCCCTGAATTCAGAAGACAAGCATTGCAGAGATGATGGAAAGCAGCCCCCAGGAAGGAAAACACATCTGTAGCATCCTTGCAGGGCTCAGACACTGAGCTTTAACTCCAGCTAATAACACTTGACAAGAAAAAGGATCTCACGGAGCACAAAAACCACCACTCCCCTGCCAGGCTGGGAGCAGCCTGTGTGTGAAAACACCTGGTACCCAATGATCATCTGCAGCCTGGAAACCAAAATCCAGCTCCAATTCCTGCCTTTGGTATCCAACCAAGACACGCTGTTGCTTGGGATTCAGACAGCTCTTCCCTCTCCCCACTGGCTTCTCACAATGTTTGCACTCTTTTATGGATGAAAACATACCAGAGTGTAAGATGCTGAACAGATGGAGCTACCAAGTTAAAAGGAGGTTTTCAGAGGATGCTCAAGGAAGAGAATTGTAATGTTGTGTTTCTGGAGGAAACCCATTTATCACGACTGCACCACATAAACTGAAGCAGCAAGTCCTGTCTTCCTCTATTTTCTACCTCTGCAGGCAGAGGCAAAATGATTTGTGAAGGATTTCTGGTGGTTATTAAGTGGTTTGAGCTGGATGAGCAGAGTTTATTTCACTTTGCTCTTGGTAATTATGGTATCATGACCCTGTAATTAAGGTCCTGTCAGCCTTTCCACACCAAGCCTCATTCAAGGAATTAAATCAGCCCTTGGAAGCTGCAGAAGGTCAAAGCTCACTACTGCAGCTGGCAGCCTGGAGATTGTTGGGTTTTTTTTCTCCAAATGTCTATATTGATGAGCCCACTTCTTTCCCTATGTAGTTGCAAAAAATTGAAATAATTTTAAAAAAAGAGGATTTGCAGGGCACAGAAATGCTGTGTCATTTCAGACCTGCTGCCAGAGGAAAACACCAACACAGCCTCTAGAAAGGAATGAGGGAAACTTCTGACCATGGTGCTGATTCCATGAGCACAAGAAACATCCTCTGTCAGGCTGAAGAGGAAAATATTTCAGTTCAGTTCCCAGCTGTCTGTGGGTGGGGAGAGGGGAAAAAGCAACCTCTGAGTAACAGGCTGCAGCTCTGTGGCTCAGGCTGTGCCAGCCAGCACCACGAACAACTGTGCAAATAAATACAAGCAGAAAACCCACAGTTCTCTGTCGTGTGATCTGGGTTTCAGCTCATTAAATTTGCTTTTGCAGCAAAGCAAAAGCTCCACAAGCTGCCCTCGGCCTCCCTCCCCCCATCCTGGTGATCCTTGTTCTGTCTGGGTGACAGCAAGATGGGGCTGAGCATTTTTCTTGCATTTTAGGAGGATGATGTCACCACCTCTGAGAATACAATTTAATAGCTTTCCCTTCTCCAGAAGAAAAAGGCCTGGCCCTAAGTCTGTGATGATCAAAATAGTTTGATTTCACTGAATTCAGGAAATTGCAGTGCTTAGACAATGAGCATTTTTTCAAAGGCAAGTTAGCAGTGGTCTGGTCAGATATCTGAGGTGGGCAGCCCCATTTATTTTGTGTCTGTAGGGTTCTACCTGGCAAAAGCTGCAAAGTTCTCATGCAGTAACAAATATTGACATCTAAATTAAGAATGTTCCTGCCTAAACAAATGGCCATGTCCATGCAACACATTTAAATGTGTTCTAATTATTAAATCAATGCCTGCCATTGGCTCCCCAAAATCATTGCTTTTTTTTCCCACTTGGGGAAATACAGGAAAACAAACTGACAAACTTCCCTAAAGAATCCTTTTCTTGTCAATGGAGAAAAAGTCATGAGTTTCAAGTTGAGAATCTTCTGTTCCTTGGTGATCAATGATTTCTCTGTTTCAAGCAGCTCTATCTATGTATCTGTTTCTCCTGGAAAATGCCAGTGGAGTCACAAAGCATCACTATTGATGCATTTTTCAGTCACTCACTGCTATCAATAGGTCAAATCAGTGCAATTTGGTATTTTTGAATACGGACCAAAAAAGGTCACCAGCACTTCCTGCTCCCCAAGGATAAAAATGACATAAATTATGGAGAGAGAGAGAGAGAATGGAGAACTCTGGGAGTTCTGGGAGCAGACTGGAATCAGCCTGGGCTCTGAGAGGAATTCATGGCTATTTTCAGAGATTGTCCCCAGGAGCTCCTCCCTTCCTCTTCCCACCCTGCTTTCCATGCAGATAAGAAAGAGCAAAAAACAAAATTCCTCTATTTTATCTGAATCACTGTGTTGAGAGTAACAAAACAACCCCAAGGGAATGCAAGTGCCTTTCTGGAAACAGGTTCCTACTGCTCAGCCTAATGTAAACAAGTTCTGACAGTGTTCATCATTTTCCTTTAAATAGATCTAAAGTTATCAAGATTGACATTTATCATTGAGCTTCTGGACATCTGTAACCTGATGGATAAAGAAAGATGTACAAGGGAAGACAGTAATAAGGAATTCAATGTACCGAACATTATTTTAGGAAAATTTATTGTATTTTGTTCTGCATGGATCTCTCCTACTGGGAAGAAGAAAATCAGGAGAGAATGAAAATGAATTGTGGTCTGTTTTTTCTTTAGAGGGGAGAATGTTGTGGGGTTTTTTTTAAACCACAAAACTACTTCACTCCAACACAGGCAGTTGTTAAGAACAGTTCTAATCAAACACAACAACCTGGTAAAAAGCTCCAATGTATATTTTTGATACAAAATCCAGAGACGGCATCTTAGGATGTCAAATCTCTCTCTGTGCTGCAAGCAAGGCTGGAAAGATGTGTAATTTTTTAATCTGTACCATGATATTTTTCTAACTGCATGAGCCACCCACCTCTCTTCATGTTCCACCCCACATCTGCCAGCTCATTCTTCAGCCAGATGTGTTACAGAGCAGTGGATATTCACATCCCTAGTCTTTAAATCCAGAATACAGGCATTATTTGAAGTGTCCAAGGCCAGCTGGACAGGGCTTGGAGCAACCTGGTCTAGAGCAAGGTGTCCCTGCTGATGGCAGGAGACAGAACAAGATCATCTCTAATGTCCCTTCCAGCCCAAATCATTCTGGGATTCTGTGTTGATTTTTAATTTAACCTTCCAAAAACATGGCAAGAATTAAGACTTTCAGTTCAGGTTTGGAGCAACCTGATCTAGTGCAAGGTGTCCCTGCTGATGGCAGGGGATGGAAGGAGATGATCTCTAACATCCCTGCCAGCCCAAACCATTCTGGGATTCTGTGTTGATTTTTAATTTACCCTTCCAAAAACGTGGCAAGAATTAAGACTTTCAGTTCAGGTTTGCTCACGTCCCACCCTCCCTATTTAAAATCCTTATCCTTGGGCCTTCCTAAGACAAACCCAAACGGAATTCCAGTCCAAGCCTGTTTGAACTCTGTTCTTAACAAAACATCTTTCTCATAAACAGCCCCTGGAGCCTCCACGCACAGCAGTGCCCATATTGAACAGTCCTAAGAAGGAGACGGGAAAGAACGAGGGGAGCCCAGGGCTTTGGTGGAATTGCTGTGATAGGAAGCAGACCTGGCAAGGAGCTGCAGCAATTCAGCTCCCTGACCTTTAGAGGAATTTTTCTCAGCCACCAAAACCACGAACAGCCTGACCGAGCAACTTTCCACGGCATGGGAAACTGGTTCAGGAGGAGATTTTTTGCTTTCTACAAGAGAAAATGTCTCTGCATGCAGGGATTAGAAGTCCCAGTCTGACTAAGACTGGAGGCTATAATTGTCCAATGCTCTATGAGCTCACATCAACTCTATGACACGCGTGGGATTTGGGGGAGCGGAGCAGAGGCACGCTTTGTTCTACGTGAGGAGTTTAATTTTGAACTGGAGCTCCTCCTGAAGGTGTTCTTGTACCCACGTGGCCAAGCTGACCTGCTGTCTGTACCACTGGGGCTGCTTCTTGAGATGCTTTAATGCTCTTTTAAAGGGAGATTGCAAAAAAGTCCATGTTCTGTGGGAAGGAAACAGATAAATTCTTCAGCAGAGTTCTGGGGAGGGTTTTGACCAAGGGAAACATCTGTGTGTCATTATATTGGTACAGAAGTTCTGGAGCAGAATTAGAGATGCTGAATTGGAAGAGGCTGGAAAAGTTAGAGAAATAATTACACCTATCTCTAAGTAATGCTTCTCCTTAGGAGAGAGAAATGATTTTCAAATTTGAGATAGAAGGTCAGAGATGCTGAAGGAGATATGATTTGGATTGATACCAAAATGCTGAGTTAATACTTGCATTGCAGTGGAAGGGTCACAGGACTCTATAGAAAGGTGAACAGCTTTCCTGGGATACATGCTGAGAACAACTCAAGAATTCATGTTACCAGATTTCTGCAAAAAGGGAGCAAATTCCCATGGGAGGATAAAATCCCTTTCTGCTTCAGTGCACACCCTGCTAAAAGCACTGTCAGGAGGCAGTTTCCAGGTGACACCAGTTAGTAAAATACACACAGTGATCCTGGAGTCTGATGTGAGTGTCAAAAGCTGAGGCCTGTCTGGGGATGCAGCAGACACATCTGCTTTGCAGATGAGCTGTTTAGAGCACAGGAGGAAGCTCACACAGCAGCCTGTAAAGGGCTGTGATTTCAACCTGCCAGCAGCGTTCAGCCCTTTGTGGGGTGACATCAGGCCATGTGAAAGGCAGGAGGAAATGATTTGTCCGTGTTCACCCATGCATTGGCAGCGTGCTGCAGCACCAGCCTCGTTACGTCCCGCCGCGAGAAACGAACACGGCAGCAAATCGAGGCTGGAATGAACCCCCTCATTATCAACAGCTACAGATCGGTGCTGCATCCTTCAGCTCCTTATTCCCCAAGGCTCTGTCCGAGCTGTGTGCCCGTGCTGGCACTCACCTGGGCCCCAGAGGGTGATGCACTGCTGCTCGTGGGTCTGGCAGATGCCGTTGTAGCAGTAGCCATCCACGCCGGTGCAGGCGTGCCCATCGTGCAGGTAAACATTGGCCGGGCACTGCGGGCCGGCCCCCGTGCAGAACTCGGGCAGGTCGCAGGAATTGCTCGACTCTCGGCAAGAAATCCCCGCTGCTTTCAGCTGCAAAACAAACACAACTTCAAGGGCCGTGCCGGGGCTGGCTCGGCCGTGCAGCACAGGAGCAGATCGGTGCTCTGGCCCGGCCCCAGCTGACTGCAGAGCACGGGGCAGGGATCACACAGCTCTGCGGGCACCGATGGAGCCACGCCGGGAGCGGCGGATGGAGCTGCACACACGGCTCACACGAGTGGGGATACCCCAGCCCTGATGATTGCAGTGCGCCTCCTCCATCGTGTCTGAACACAAAAACTCTGGAAGGGAGGGTCTGGAGCACCGGGCAAAAGTCAGATCAGAGACCTTTCCATCCAGGGCAGCTGATCACAGAACACTGGGCTGGGTTAGGGCTCGGGAAGCCACCAGCCCACTTGATGGTGGATTCAGATGCCCAACAATTCCCAGGCTGGAAGGTTCAATCAGTTCAATCTCAAACCTTGATGAGTCTGTGGAGTTACATTTCCTCATGGAAATGTTATTGTGATGGGCATCAAGGTCTCCTCAAACTTAATTACAAGACTAGATCATGTAACTGTTTCTGTCCTGTACTGATTTCCATGGGTAATGATGTTTTTTTTGGAACTGATGGTGGAATGTGTCAGTCTGGACATTCACATCTCATTCACAACAGTACCCACAAAAGCTGGGTGTGCTCTGGGAGCAGCCCTGAATTTTAATCACATTGCCTTTGGTAGAAAGCAAAGGACACGAAGACTGACTTTGCTAAAAAGCAATTCCTGGCTGTGGGGACCCCTTGCTGCTCCAAGCTCGTGGGTTGCACAGACACGATGGCAACTTGCTGGATGCTTTATTAGCCCATGGGCAAAGGAGGGTCTGAGAATTCCAGCAGGTAAATGCCTGTGGCAAGTTGGCTTTTATAGAGTGTTAGGAGACCACAACAGCTGATCATCTGCTATTAAAAATACATATGCTGTTGATAGAATTAATGATTTAAGAACCTTCCCTAAAATAAGAGAGTTCAGTATTTAATGACTGCTTTCCATGTAAGAACAAGAAAAATTAAAGCACACAGAAGTTCATGAAAAAGAAGTTCTGCATGAGCAACTGAAGGGGCCACAAAAAGCACAGACACAATTTAAAAGACCTGTTGATCTGCTCCTTCAGTAATTTATATTTTGGGAATTTTTTAATTGCTCACATGACATGTGAGTGTCTTAGTGCTGATCAATACCAATTTACTTGTCCTCCATCCTTGCCTACTGCATTGAAGGAGAGAGAAAGTTGGAATTCTGCCCTCCCCACCCCGAAAAGAGACATTTCCCGTGGTTCACCTGGCAGTCCTCGCAGCAGAGCCCATGTGCACACACTGCTCCCGGGTTCAAGGCACAGGTGGTTGCGTTGCAGCACCGGTTTGTACATTCCTGCGTGAATTTGGAGGGGAAATTGAGAGCAGACAACGTTCAGTCACAATGAACCATAAATCAAGAGGCTGCCTATGGCTCTGCCAAGAAAAACCGGGCATGAACTCATGAATTATGCATGAAATTCGACAACCTGATCCAAACTGCATTGTCTGCCCTCAGATTCAACAAGCCCAGTAAGTGCAGTAAAACCAGAGAGGCTGCTGAGGAGGGCTGGTTTACTCCAGCTATGGATCTGATCCCAAACATCACAAACAACCCAAGCGTGCTGACACCAACCCTGACAGAGCACTGGGGTGTTTTATTTCCACAGGAATCAGTGCCATGATTCCACTGCCTCCAGAGAGGGTCCAGGAGCCCGCTGCAGTTGCTGAGCATCGTGACTACAGCTCTATTTTGTGATAGCTGCTGGCCAGGCTCCTGTCTGGATGGAGGCTGGGGCTGCCACAGAGGAAGACGACGACATGATTCCATGTAATCCCTTATCAGAGCACACCAGTAATGGAGCTCTGAGATATGGAATGAGCATGAATTGCAGCCTCACTCGCTGATCCATCCCAATTTCACACTTGTGGATTAGATGGTGCCGTGTGTGGGCTCCTGCAAAGTTTATTGTCAGTAGAACGAGCTCGTAAGGAGCCTCAGAAAAGAACGGATTTGTTTTTCCAAGATAATGCCCACAAGCTGCAAGTTACACCAGCTGAGCTGGAATCTCATCTCTCTCACAGAAACAGCAGCAGATAAAATTGCTCTTCAGCTGTGTTAAGTCTGTTTGACTTAGCAAGGGATCACTAACAATACAGGGAACACAGGAAGCATGAGTGGGTTAGAGTGATGTTCACAGCCTCTTCTGAAAGCTTCCCAACTGGAAGGCAGGGCTAGCACTGACTCACCAGCACAAACCAGGAGGATTCTCAGCATTTCACTGTTTGATAGGTAATATCTTCCTGCATGTACAAAGCCAACTGTGCTCTGAAGCGGAGGAACAACTTCCTGCTCCTATTTTTTGATCCCCGGAAGGCAGCAGGCGATGGAAATATTCCTGTGCAGCTGCTGCATGTCAGAAGTAACATTCCTCTGCACATTTTAGAATTTCACCTCCAAAATAATCTGAGATAAGCAGAGCAGAGTGTCAGCCCCATTAAGGTCCTTGTGAAACAGCTGCAATACCCCATCCTCTGGCCCCACAGCAGCATTCAGCATTCCTCAGGCAGACTGGGATAAAGACACAGCTCTTGGAGTGGTGTTTCAGCAGCCTCTGAAATTTCCAATTGCTATCTCACTTATTGCTTCATTGTAGGGAATGAGCTTGGTAAATAGTTTTTGTGCCCGGGCTATCAAATTGTCAGGAATGATTTTAACATAAACAAGGAAAAAACCAAGGAAGGCTCACCAGGCTTTTGGAGGATGGAGGCTGCCAGCTGAAATGACTGCTGTGCTGGATTTGTTGTTATTATTATTATTAGTCATTATTGATAACAACAGCAATGATGGGAAGAGGTTTCTCACTGTGGCTCTCCTGGCTCTTCAGAGGAATCAGAGCAGCCCAAGCTCAGAAAAATTCCAGCACCACCTCTGTGATGTCAAGCTCTGTCCTGTGGCCAGGACACCTGGTTTTCACCCTCTCTTTTCTAAGAACACAAGACAGACCCCACTGGGTCAGCCCATAACTCCTCTGCCCTTGTGTCCCCCTGAGAGCAGCCAGCAGAAGATGTTTAAGGACACTGACACCTTCCTGCCTGTCCCTTGGCTCCACGGGCACTTTTAGCACCTGTAAGAGTCAGAGTAAAGGAACCCACAGGAAACCAGCACAGTCAGAGGAGCAGCTCCTTCTGCTTTGTTTGAAAGCTGCCATTTTCTAACTTCATCTGCCCATTTCTCATGGGGGACAATCCTTCCTCACTCACCTTTTCCATTCCCCTCACGATTTTATCAGCTTATGCTGCACTTCCCTTCATTTTCTTTTTTTCCAGCCAGAGCCCTTTCGAAACTTTGAACCACCTTATTGCTTTTCTCTCAATCTTTTTTCACTCTGCTTTATCCTCCCTGGGATCAGGGAGGGGTAGGGAAAACCTGCACAAGCAGTTTCAGGCACAGCAGATTTATGGAGGCCTGCTGGTGCTTTGTTTTGTTTTCCTATTTCTCCCCTAGTACTTTCTAACAGCCTATTTACCTTTTAGACCACTCCTGAGCACTGGGGCTGACATTTTCATGAGACTATTTATTGCAATATGAAGTCTTGTTCCTCCATGGTCAGAGTCAGCTCAGAGTCCATCATCTTCTTTGTGTTTTTGGAATGTGCATCACTCCTCAGTGGTTCCATTTCTCATCTTAATGCCTGTTCCAGCTGCCTCAGAAGGTTTCTCTGCAGTCCTTCACAGCCAGTTTTCATCTCCAGCAGCCTAACTAATACCATCAGCAAATTAAAGCCTATTCCTCTTCCCAGGCTGTTTATGGAAACGCTGAGTTGTGTAGTCCCCAGGACACATCTCCTGGATGCAACACAGCAGATCTCCTTCCACCACATGAAATGGAGGATTTACACCTGGCTGGATTTCTAATCTTTTAACTCAATTTGTGCCATGCAGTTTTCTCTCCTTTACAGCTGCTCAATCTCCCTTTGGTGAAAAGTTTGGTCCAAAGCCTGTCTGAACTCCTCACAGGCTGCAGGGACAGCCCTGTCCCTTTCCATCCGCTTGTTCAGCCCTTCAGAGCGCTGTGATGGATTTGTAAGACAAGATTTTGTAAGACAAGATTCTGTAAGACAAGAGTTCCTGGCACAAAAGCCGTGTTGACTCGTCCCTGGCATGTCACAGCTGTTTGGGCACTCGCTCCTAATTACATTTGGAAGTAATTTGTCTGAGTCAGCACTTTGTACTTTTCTGCTCCCCCTTGCAGTTGGTTGTAAAAGACACATTTTCATCTTTCGAGGACAGAAGATTTTTACTTCTCTTCACTCTTTTATCTTTCTATCTATAATCTACATTAACCCTCCTTCCATAGGCACTGCAGCACATCAGGCATTTTTGGTCATATAATTTAAAATTGTTAGGATCATAAAGTCATAGAATGGGTTTGAAGACACCAAAATTCACCCAGTTCCTCCCCCTGCCACGGGCAGGAACACCTTCCCAAGGGTGCTCCAAGCCCCATCCAACCTGGCCTTGGACACTGCCAGGGATCCAGGGGCCTCCTCACCCTCCCAGAAGAATTCACTCCTAACATCACTCATTTTTGGAACACTGCAACACCATGGACAGAACTCAGCTGGTATAAATGACTGGGCAGTGAATTAATAACTAATCACACAGGTTTTCTGGAACCCCTCAGATTAGAGCAGTAAATCCCAAATAAATTTACTTGCACCCATGCTGCAGCTTTTCCAATATAACTAAAGAGGCAAAAAGACAGAAAGAAGAGGCAAATCAAGGCAGTGCTTGCTGACATTAAGTGGCTTTGACTTGAAAAGGTATTGCTGACGTTCAGAAATGAAAACAAGAAAGATAACTGGGTTAGAAAGACATTTGCAAGCTGCCTGCACTCTATTGGCTTCAAACAAGGAGATAAGGCTGCTTCCTCCAACCCTGTTACCCTCAAGAGTGAGTGAACTGTCAGGAAATCCTCATGGCTTGGACAAATCCAATACACTCCACAGGCAGGATGCAGCGGTATCTTGCTGCTTTAACTGCCCCCATCTCTTTTGTCTGTAGGTCCCTATTTATCACAGGAAAACAAACCCTTGATCTGCTGCTGCCTTTAATTCAGATAATCAGAGAGAAGTTCAATAAAGCCAATGAGGATGGGATGTAAAAGGGATAAGGATGCCAGCTCGGATATTATTTGACCCCCAGGTTTTGCCTATCTCCTGCTGATCTGAGGAGTCCTCTGGCACATTCAATAAACTAAATGGAGCAATCTTTGAAGCAGCAGCAATCTGTTTGGGAGGCAGTGAAGGCTACTTCTGTTGGGAGGTAATTGGCTGGAGGGAAAGAAAAATCCTACAGTGATGGAGGAAAAGGTCTGGTACCTAAAAAGTGAAACAGCAATGAAAAATACCTGACCAATATTAATATTTCTATTTATGCAGTGTTATATATATGGGTAGTAAGGCCCTGGCACAGGGTGCCCAGAGCAGCTGTGGCTGCCCCTGGATCCCTGGCAGTGCCCAAGGCCAGGTTGGACATTGGGGCTTGGAGCAGCCTGGGACAGTGGAAGGTGTCCCTGCCATGGCTGGGGGATAATGAAATTATCTTTATGGACCCCTGCAACACAAACCATTCTCTGATTGCACAGTTTCTATGGTTATATTGACATAAATATAAATATAAATATAAATATAAATATAAATATAAATATAAATATAAATATAAATATAAATATAAATATATGAGTGGCTTCTCACTGACAGAAACAAACCTTCAACTGAGGCATGTTTTCTTGAGAAATTTGAGCCAAGTTCTCAAACTTCTTTTGAGTTCAGCTGATTAGCTAATGCTGAAAGGAACTTCCAGGAACAGGAGGTCATTGCCGGACTGCTGGACAAGCCCGAGTTTGCTCTCTAAGGATGAACTGAGCACATTCTTGACCCAAGCCCTGTCTGGACTTCAGCAGCTCAAATACACTCGAGACTCCCTGCACTTCTGAGGCTTAAGATGGGATGGAAGCAGAGAAGGGAGAGCTCCATTTTACACCAAACACACCAAACCAAGCCTCCACTGTAAAAACCCTGCAGGCAGGACACGAGCAGTAACTCCCAGGGTGGTGTCTTACCTCAGGCTCCCCACAGTCACACTCCTCCCCATCTTCCACGTAGCCATTCCCACACTTCTGGCCACCAAAGGACTCCTTGACTTCAGGCAGGTTAAAGAGACACATTCCCACTCCTTTCTCCAGGCTGTTTTCCAGGTCCTTTCTACTGCAGCTACTGAAGACCATGGGGAATGGATACCTGGAGAAAAACCACATGGAGACAAAAGGAAGGTTGTCATATGAGATGAAAACCTCTCTCTCCTGTCACACTGGTGACATTTTAGCACATCTCTGCCTTAACCAGAAGATTGTGTTCAGTTTTTATCACACAGAATTGAGATACAGCAATTCACTGTAAAACTGAGCCCAATCCAATAATAATAATTATAATAAATAATAATGATAAATAATAATGATTATTATTATTAATAATAATAATTTCTGACTGTGAGTAAGGGAATGTACACTTTTTCACTTCAATTTGTAGCTGCTGTTAAGGACTGGAAGTGTTCACATTTGAAATTCCTTCTCTCTCTTTTGCATATGGAGTTATAATGCAAATTATGATTGTGAGCCTAAAAGAAATGCTGGGTTTGCAAGTAGTATCCTGCATTTGCAGGACTGCAAAAGATCCTAATCCTTCTTGGAAAATTCAGCCTCAAATGGCAAATTCATTCATCTTGCTCTGCAGAATGGCAAACTTCCTGCTCTTTTCAGAAAAAAAAAAAAAAGAAAAAAAAAGGAATAAAAGAAAAAAACCACTGTTACTTGATAAGAGCCTGCTTCTGCAATTCATCAAAGCTGAGCTTGGGAACTGCACGATTAAAGCAAAGACAGTTCTTATTTTAAATGAGGAGGAATGTAAGGACACTGTGCTGGAAATGCTCCTGTTTGGAATTCCCAGTGCTGAGTGCAGGCACACAACAGCTCCCAGTCCTTCTGCAAACCACCCAGACAGTGTGAACAGAACCCTCCCGTGCACTGCAAATATCAGCAGGTCACTGGTGCTTTTCTGGGGCAGAAGTGAACTCCATTCCTGCTGAGGAATGTTTGCACTGCCTGGTGTCCTGAGGGCTGCTGTGACTGCTCTGTGCTGAGATGGAATCAGAGCCATGGAACGCTCTGGGTTGGAAAAAGGACTCACAGACCATTTCACACCACCTCCAGGGGCACCTTCCACTAGCCCAGGGTGCTCCAAGCCCTGTCCAACCCGGCCTTGGACACTTCCTGTGGCTGCTCCATCCACAGCTCCTCTGGGCACCCTGTGCCAGGTCCTCCCCACCTTCACAGGGAACAATTTTCCCAAATATCTCCTGTCCACCTTGAATTACATGGAATCTGTGTCACAAACACGTTGTAAAACAGCTTCTCCCCTCAGACTTTGTCACTCCCTGGTCCAGCAGTAACTCAACATTTCAGCAGCTCAGGAGCCAACCTGGTAATTTCGCTTTCCTCACTGAGTGCTTTGTGTCACCCACGTGTTATTAGGATTGTTATCTCTGCAGACAAGCAAGGGAACAGACAGAAATTCTGCTCTGCTGAACTTCAGACTTCCATTAATCTCCTGGTGTTTCTGATAGCCTCAAATGAAAAGCTTGTTTGGGGATTGATGATGCCCGTAGGTCTCAGAAAGGGAAAATTTCTATTAAAAAGAAAGGAATGTTCGCCAACTACAAATGCAATAGAGCTTCCTATGCTGACATAAGGAAGTTAATTAGGATCTTCTAGAAGGTTATGGATACATTACAGAACAGAATATATTTTGTGCCTAGTTAAAATTACCTCTTTTACAGTTTCTTTTGCAATAAAACAGCCAGCTCATTGGAAAAGAACATAAACATGAGTCTGAAGAAGAAAATAATTTTCCAATATCACTATAGGGCTTGTCAAGTTAAACTAAACAGTTTTGAGTTTCACTGACATATGACTTCAGAAAGCTAATAGGCATCTCCGTGTAATAAGCTGATTGCTGGAAAATATCAATGTTTCAGCAAAATGACAGAGTCTAAGATAAATAAAGAAATTTCAGAACAGCAGGAGGCAGGAGCCAGGCTGTTAGCTGGGTCCCAAGGGAGGACAGGGAAGGTACTCAGAGTAATGGAACAAAAAATAAAGGCTCTTGGAAAACTACTGACCATTTATATTGGGCAACTGGAGATGTTCTTAACAGGGCACCCCACAAACTTCTGTCCTACCCTCAGTGTGACTGGGAAGAAACCTCACAAAATTCTGTGTACGTGACTGTGAAGCAGTAGATGGATGTACAATCCTGCCAAAAAGCAGGAAAAAACAAAGAAACCCAGATAGCTCTGACTGATCAATCCTGCTGAGGGCTTGATCAGACACAGCCCTCATATCAAAGTGTGAATAAATGAACACTGCATCATCCAGGCAAGATCCTGCTCTGCAGTGGCACAGGTTTGCTTTGATATCCACCGGGGTGAGACAGGGAGACACACACAGCTCACAGGGAATGAAACCCACTCAGGAACACAATTCCTGCAGATTTCCATGTGACACCTCTCAGCCACACACAGACCATGAGAACAGCTCACCAGTCAAGCCTGTCACTGTTCTGGGGCTGCTCCTTTGCACCTCTGGGTTCCCAGGATCATCTGCATGGATGTGAGGTTTGTCTGTCCATCAGCAGGAGGGCAGAGTCCTCCCTCTGTGAGAGGTGAAATTGTGGCATTGCTGATGAATGAGCTTGATGTTTCCCCCTGAAAAGGAGCTTCAAGCTGTTTCCTATTTTGATCTCAGAGATCCATTCATCTTCTGGCTTTTCCTGCTCCTGATGCCGATTTCCTCAGCTGACATCAGTGCAGCACATGGCACATGAAGACATTTCCTGAAATGCTTCTTCTTTACCAAGTAGTCCACAAATAAAGCAATAAAAACCCAGAAATAAGCCCAGCTGGTGGAAACAGAGAAACTTCATGGTAACCACACCATGCAAGAGAAGATCCCACATCAATTGGTGCCAACTGGTGTTTCATTGGAAACTTGATCGATCTTTAATGTGAAATTCTGATACACCATCAGTCTTCCTTTTTTTTTTGACCAATAAAGTTCCATAGAACAGCCACAGCACTTGACTGTTGTGATTTCAGACTGTATTTTGCCTGTCTTTGCAATTTTAAAGCTGTTTCATCAGAAGAATGAAATCCCTGGCAGATGGGATGGGAAGTCACAGATATCCAATGTCAGGGGTGCTCAAACCAATGTTTGAGTGGCTCTGGAGCTTGTGAAAAATGACAAAAGAATGGTGATGTGAAAGGAATTCATCCTCTGAAGAAATGCAGGGAACCTGTACCCTGTAAAGAGGCTTCTGATCTCACCTGGAAGGAGCTGCCTTAGGGTGGGAGAAGGAAATGGGGTCTCCACAGCAGAGTCACTCCTTGACCTGTCCCCAAGATTTCAGTGATATCTGAACAGGGATGTTTGTGCCTCCTGTGGTAGCTCAGACACTTATTCTGTATGAAAACCAGCTCTTAAATGCTGTGCGAGAACCTTCCAGAGGTAAAAAATTCATCAGCAATCTTCATACTCCCATTCATCTTCACTTAAGACATTTTCTGTTACAGATCTTTTTTTTTTTTTCTTTTTACAGTTGGAAAGAGAAAGGAAACTTTAGTCCAGCCTAACTCTTATTCTAAAATGCTGTGTCTCATACATTTTTCACACTGTCTGGATCTGTAGATTTAATGCACAATGGATCATTTTGTCAAACTGCTCTGGCTGTGGGTACAACTCTACAGAACTCAAATTGTTCCCAGCACTACCATCAGTCTCCTCAGTGGCTTTACAGCAAGGAAAATCACTTCAGCCTTTCTACCCCTCCTGAATCCACAGCATTCCTGAGTGTCTCCTTGGTGCTTAAAAGATGTGTTTAATCCCCAGCAACAAATATCCCACTTTCCAACAAAAATAGCTTTGCCTGCTCCTGCAAATAAGACCTTCACAGTCATCAGAGGATCCCTGGTAATCGATTCCTTGGGAAACAGAGCCTGGGCTTGTCCCATTCATTTATATTTCAAGCACTCCAGCCCTCCAAATGCCAGGTTCCTTTAGGCAGCTCTGCATTTAGCCTGTATTAGACGGCTCCTTCCATTAACTAAGTGAAGTGGCATCAGCACTCTGTCAAGTCCCATTTAGGAAGAGAGGATTCTTTGTACCAGCACCTCCTTGTCCAGCACAGGCTTTTCTCCTTTCTCCTTCCCTTCCCCCTTTTCCCTTTCCTTTCTTTTTCCCCTTTTCACGAAATATTAAAGCTCATCTGCATCATCTCTATTTCACAGGAATTCCCCTTCCTCAGGGGCTGAATTAGAGTACCAGCCCAGGAACAGAGCCCCTGCCCCAGGAGAGGGCAGGCTGAGGAGAGGAGACAGCCAGGGCACTGAGGACACAGCCAGG
>VZSR01000514.1:11098722-11129620 GCA_013398615.1 Brachypodius melanocephalos
ACTGAGGACACAGCCAGGGCACTGAGGAGAGGTGCAGAGGTCACAGCAGATCAGCTCCCACTGCTCAGCTGCTGGGATGTTCCCATTACTGCCTGAAACTCCACCTGAAACACTCCTGGAGGGGCACTGCCCTGGGCTGCAGGAGACCCAAACCCTTCCAGCTGCACTGCAGCATCACCTCAGGAAAGGTGCAATTCCTCTGGTTCCCCCAAATCCTCTCTGTCTACACCTCAGAACCTCGTGTCCACCTCTCCTGAGTTCCTCCACCACAGATTGGTCTGTTTGCCAACAAGCACCACCAAACACAGTGATCCTGGGACTTCTCTACCCATTGCACAGGAGGATAAACTGCAGCCTCATCACACCTTGAAAACATTTCCATTATTATGATTATCCCTATCCAATTTGACTTTTTTTAATTTCTTATTCAAGAGCTGCAGGTTTTTTCTAAAGGAGCTGCATTGTTCTGTCCCAAATGTTGGTTATACACACACACAGACACTCTGTGGATATACACATCTATTTATAGGGTTCGTTTCTTCCAGTTCACATCACAACCTGATTATTCAGCATTATGGCAATGTTTATACAGAGCCTTTTACCAAAAGACCCTGAAGTGTTTTACAATTATTCACTCAATTAAAATGCACAAGAGCCCCAAAGAGCTCTGTTAAGTACCACCAGACCTCCCTCCCTGAGGTATTATGATAATTGGAGATTATATTAATTTTAAAAGGGACATTTTGATTTTAATTTTTTTTTACATGCTTATGGAAACAACTGCTGGCTAGCTAATTTCCAAAGGTGCAGAAAACTGGGACTGAACTTTGCCCAAAATTCCTGAAAACCCAAATCTGAAGGGCCATATGTGGAAATAGCTCTGGCATCAGCTGTGCTTTTAGGAGCACGAAGGTGCTCAAAGACAAGAAGGGTGCTGAGTCAGAAGTCTCCCTGGTCCAACACCTGAATTTCCAACACTTTCCATGAGAACACCTAGTCTGACTGACCACCACAGTGACTTTGTGTCTGCCTCGACCCAAGGACCCTTTGAGATTCAAAAATATTAATATTTACTTTCCTTAACCTCCAAAATTCCTGATTTTTGGCTCACAACTGGAGGGGAGAAGAGCAATGCAGAACCTTTTACTGGAGGATGGAGATGTGAGTCTGGGTTTGTTCAGACTCTGCAGATGTCTGAGACAGAAATAAGTGAGTTTTCTGCTGCATATCCCAGTTTTACATATGAACATAAAAATGAGGGGAGGATTAAATTAAAGAATAGGGATAGAGTTGTTTTCGTTAATACAGGTGTAATTAATTTCTCCATGGAAAAAATGGCAGCACTAGAGGGAGTAACCCAAGAATAAACCTGTACAAGGCAGAAACTCAAGCAGCAGGAATGTTTCTAGGCCCAGGGAGGTGTTGATTCCAAGGAACTGTGACAATTTCCCAGCCTCCTCTAACTCCTGATCTAATTGACGTAATTCCTCTGCCCTCAGAAGCATCTCCCTCGGTTTTAACCTTCTAGACATTATTGCTGCTCTCCAGCTTTTGAAAACAACTTTTTTTATGGGCTCCTAAGAGAGATGAGCCTACCAGAATAAAAGTGAATTTGCTATTAGATGACATTTTTTGACATGCCAGCTCTTCTGTACAAGCGAGTATGTTAATGAATTAGTGAGCATAAAGAACTTCACAGAATTAGGTGTCAAGCAGGAGATAAAATCCAGTTTTCTTTGATATTGAGACAGGTGTTCAAGTATTACAGATCCCTTCATGTAGCAAGTTCTGTCACTACACGTTATTTCCTACACCTCACGTTTTAGCAGCAATTGTTTAAAATTAGACAAGTGCCATGATGGGGAAGGACTTTTTAATCTATTAATTAGGCAAGTGCCATAATATGGGAGGACTTCTTCATCCATTATTTAGACAATGTCTTCATTTCTAAGTACTTTTGAGGGAGAAAGGCACAAACGCAGTTTTTGACCCCACCAGCACAATAAAGGGGGAGCTTAAAGATTGTTTCACACCTAAAGCTTTTGCAAACAGCAAATTGGGAAAATTAGGAGGAAGGGAGAAGCTGGAGGAGCCTTTGGGCTCTTGGAAGCTGCACATGACAGAGCTTTGCCCAAAACATCAGCACCAGAGCTGATGGCACACGTCTTTTTCAGGTGATTTGGAAGGATTTAGCTAAAATTGTGGAGTGGTTTTTATCTACAGAGAAAGTATTTGAACAGGAAGTTTGCTTCAAAAGGCAGAGGATGCCTGACAACCCACACTGATTTTTCTAGCCTGTTTTTCACTCCCTTGCTCCTCTTTTAGAGTTTTAATCCCCAGAGCATCGCTAAAGTAGAGCACAGAACTGGGCCATGTAGTTAGAGACGACATCAAAGCTCTTCTCTCTGGGTTCATGGTCAGAGACTTCAAAACGAGCCCAGATTTCTCCCACAGCTTCTGTCACATTCACTGCATGGTGGCTTCTCACTCTTCCAATAAATAACTGGGTTATTTAATCTATCACACTGGTGGTGAATTTAATCGATGCCTGCTTGGATGGTTTCTTGTGGAATTCCAGGCTTATTGGAAGGAAAGCCTTTCCAAGGAAACGTTTAAACTTTGCACACAAACGCCTTTAAGTTTGTTTTGATTTTTCCCTGGGGATAGTGCAGATTCCCAGAATGGATTCCAGCAATCTCCCTTCAGGTGCCCAGACTGGATTGACACAGCCCCAGCTGAGCCTTGACCTCTCCCATTACACGGAAGGTGAAATTTTAACTGCCTGGAATATTCGAAAAGGCAGATTTATAACGCTGGATGTGGGACTCCAGGGCAGAAAGCAGCGACAGAACAAATGCCTGGATGGTTCCCAAAAATCCATTCTGCAAGGGAGCACCACTTAATGGCTTTATACAGTATAGACTGTTGTGGCAGTCACAAAACTGCCAAATAAAACATTATTAGCAGTTACTTTCCCTTTGACAAAGAGATGGTCAGAGAAGTTTTTTCTTGGAGGAGAGGGCTGTTGTGGCTTCCCTTTGTGTTCTGGGGGTGAAGCAATACTAAACCAATTTATCACCCCTGACAGGATCCTGACTCTGTGCTGGAGTTATCTGCATTGCAAAAGCTCTTGGGAATTGAACTCAGACAACTGTTCTTCCTGTTGGGAACCAGACAGCCAAGGAAAGGAGCTATAATCAGTTTGAATTTGCCTCTGGCTCATCTTTTGCTCTGTTTCCTTTTAGACCACTACCTCATTAATAAAAATTTGCTGGACTGCTGAGAGTTCAGGTTTCACAATCCACTGCTTAGAATTTGAGGCCAATCCAATGCTGACTACAGGAAAAGTCAAAAAGCAAGAGGGAGCAGAGGGAGGGATGAAAAGGCCGGGTCAGGGCTGGTCCCAGGCTAAGGAAAATTGGGATGCAGACACCCTGTGCCTGCCAGCAGCTCCCGGCAGCGAAGGAAAGTCTGGATGAGGAGCACAACCAGAGTGCCCTGAGTTTAAATTTGTCACACAGAACACAACATCCTCAGCATGTGAGGAGCAAATAAAGACAAATGGTCCAAACCATTGCTGCAAGATCAGCTTCCTGCTGATTTCTGATTAGGGAAAAGGTGCTTTGGTTAGTTCCCAACGTGATTTTACAATCTGCTTTTGTTCCAGGAAATTACATTCTCATTTTCTCCCTTGAAAAACCTTGGAATTGATTTTTTAAAACAGGCCAGGAGCAGACATGGATGAAAAAAAAATCTGACATTGGAAATCAGATTGATTGAAAGACCTGTCATGAAAAGGATACTGAGGCTCAGGAGGGACATCAGGTGAGCAGATCAAACAACACCAAATTAAGGGAAGTGGACCCCAAATAGGGCTAAACCCAACCAGGAGAAACCCAGGCTAGGGAGAAGGGATTTCACAGAAAACCCTGAGTTGGAAAGGACCCACAGAATCCTCGAGTCCAGCTCCTGGCACAGACAAACCCCAAGGATCAGCCCTGTGGATGGAGCACGTGGAGAAGCTGCTCCACTGGGAGGAGCAGGAGCAGAGAATGAAGCATGGAGATGCCACTGGGTGAGATGGGGGTGCTGGAGAAAAGAACCCGAGCCCTGCAAAAAGCTGGGAATAATAAATACCTGGGGGAATAATAAATCCCTGGGGGACAGGCTCCCATTGATTTCACTTAACAGCTGCACTACCCGGGCTCTCAATAAATCAGGGCTCCAGGACAGCAGGATCTGACTTGCAAGCAGCATGACTCCATTCTTCCTTCTTTGGGAAGATCCAAAGGAAAGATAAGTGAGGAAAAAGTGCCAGAAATCTGAATTTCCTCAGTATTCCCACTTTCCCTGCTTCTGTTATGAGAAAAATGCTCTTTATCCCCTATCACCCAAACCACCTCAGATGAGTGGAAATGAAGTTCTTAAAAAAACCCCTAAATGTGTAATAACAAGGAATCACTTTTTCTGCCTTCCCCTTTCTTCTTCACAGAGCTGGAGCAAAATAAAATCAGCAGCCAGGTTGTATTTATTTCATTATTTCAAGCCACGAGGACAGGATGGATCCAGCCATGATCTGAGACTTAGGGATCCTTAACGAGCAAATTAAAACTTTCACTCACAGGAATGAAAGGCTTTTAATTCCCCATATGGATCCTGATGAAGTCCTGGCTTTATTGAAGTCCACTAGAGATGAACACAATTTCCATGCTATGGAAAGGCTCTCCAGGACCCCAAAGTTATCTCACCTGTTCTTTTTCAGTGCCTTTACTCTAAAACAGGTGGTTTCTTATCTCAATCCATCACTGGGGCTGCTCATTGATTTGCAAAGGCTGAAGGGGAGCCTCCCTGCACTGCTGCCACCAGAACCTCCCTGTAAAATGTGCCCAGCACCTCGTGCCAGGCTTTGATTTTAGCAAAGATCAAGAAGGACTTTGCAGGAAGGAACCGTTTGGTAAAATTTTCAAGGTTTTGCACATCTATGGCAGGCACAAAGGGCTCTGTGATTCCCATGACAACTGTGGCAAACGCAGCTGTGGGCACCATTAATTACAGGGATTCAGCCTTGCAAGTCCACATCAACCCCTTCAGGTGCTCCTGGGCATGAGCACAGGCTCAAAAAGCAGCTTTAATGCAACCTTAAGGATTTGCCCTTTAAGGTGTGTTTCCATTTTTAGCCAGGAGTTTGGCTGGCTTAATTAACACCAATTAAAACTGGACACTGGGTGCTTAATTCTCCCTGCACTGCAGATTTATTCCCTGCAGGTTGAAAATTTTGGGGTTTAATTTTTTCTTTTAAATGAAATACAAAGCCAAGATAAAGGGAAATGTCCTCATGTGATTTGTTCTCATGGGTCATGGCAACAGCAGCACTGCAGGAGAAAAATGTCCCTCTCAGAGCTATATTTCCTATGGATATTACAGCAACAAGACAAAAGGCAGCTGAGCTCTCTCATCCCAGCATCCAGGCCAGGAAAAGTGGATACATCTCATGGCAGAAACCCCTGCTTGTCCTTAAGTATCTGCTATAAATAATCACACCAGGAGTAAAATGTGTTTTCATTTGAGAAGTCACCTCTCTCCTTGTCAGCTTCACTTACAGCAAAGTCAGGCTGTCAATCTGGGCGAGTTCTCCTTGAGAACACACCAGCAAAGCCAAATATTTTCCCTCCTAGCAGCACATCTACTGAAATGGGCAAGACTAAACTAAATAAAAAGCAATTATCTTTTTTCTCTTTTTTTTTTTTTTTTTTGCCCCCATAGCTCTGTGTGCTAATTGTTAACATGACCCACTCCTGCAAAGGACTGGGAAAAAATCAAATGGATTTCAACCAACGCTGCTAATTCTTCGACACAGATCTTATTTATCACCAAAAAAAAATTAAATATCTCTGCCAGGGATGGAAATTATTAACAAAAAAAAAAGAGAAGGCCAAATGCACTGCAGATGTGGGGCTACTTGGAGTGAAGGGAAAGACTGACATAAATCTATTCTGTAATTTTGTGGCTGTTTCCTACTAAAGGAAGGACCAGAATGCAATGTGCTAAATTACTGGGGCACAGGGATATGTTGCTTAAGGTTTTTTTGTTGTTGTTTTATTTTTTTTTTTAAAGCAGTTGCACTGCTGGCACAACAGACCCAGCTCTGTCACAAGTAATTTATTACATCAGTATATCAACTTTATTAAAAAAAGGAAAAGACAACAAAGAAGTCTGTCTTTGTGCCGAGCTCAGCTCAGACTGGTCTGGAAATATAAACAGTTTCAGAGTTTAATTAGAAACTGTTTACATCTGAAAGATAATTTCATTTTCCTCAAATTGTAACAGAGGTAATTCCAGATAGTTCTGCTGACTCCAGAGTTTAATGGCTCTAAGCTGCCAGACTGAAAAATGCAAAGTGAGGTCTGAACAGCTGAAAACTGACTGAGAGGGGTCAGGAAATTCTGTGCTAACTACTAATGGTTTGATTATCTAACATTTAACAGCTCTGCAGCTCCAAGATGCTGCAAGTCTACGAGAAAAAAAAAAAAAAAAGAACCACTCAGTAAACTAAAGTGTCCTTTCCCACACTCTATTTCTGGTTTCTTTCCCATTTCACCCTGACTTTTTGTCTTTTTTTAAGCTTTTTTGAAATTTTTTTTTCCTAATCTGGAGACATGCTGGATAAAGTGTTTTTCCCTTTAGGTTGATGCTGTTTTCATGGCATACCTGGCTGTGTTCTAGAGCAGTGTGCTGGAAATCTCTGGAGGGTGTAAATTTTCCCATCTGGAGACTCCAGTTCAGTGACCAAAATGAGAGTGACCTTATCTTCTGCTTCCTTGAGATCATTTTTCAAAAAGGAGAAAAGTGATTGAAACTAATACAGCAAATGGCACAAGTGATGAGTACTTTTCCAACTTGTCTTTAAGAAACTTTCACTACATTTTATTTATTTAACTACATGTTTATAAAGTAGTTAAATAAATCTTTTTTTTCCCTGGCAGCTCCCAAATCAAACAAAAGCAGATGACAGAATAAGAAGGCTCCTCAGAAAACCCTTTAAGACTCAAACCCACTGAGCCCAGCAGCTCTCCAGGAGCCCCCAGCCACCCCCTAAGATGCAAATATTCCCTTGTGCAGTGTAAAATCAGCATTGGTGCCACTGGCCTGCTTTTGATGTGCAGCCCTAAAACCTCATTAATGGTAATGAGGGCTCCACAGGGAGGCAGAGACCTTCAGCACCATCAAAGGACTGTGGAACACTTTAATTATGGGGTGCTGCTCCCCCAGACACCACCCTGGGGGAGGAATGAAGGGTCCCTCAGCCTGAGCCAACCCTGCTGCTCACTGAGCCCATTTCCATCAGGAGAGCTGCACTCCTGGACAGCCAGAGAGATCCCTGAGGGATCCTCATCCATGCACATCCTCCTACAAACCCTGCTTTTCATTTGGGTGCCTCCCTTCACTGGATTTGCTCAGAGCTCCCAAAATGCTGCTGCAGGTCACCAGAGGTGGAAGCAAACTGCAGCACAGGAGCATGTGGGGACAGTCACAGAGTGACACCATCAGAGTCCAGAAGGCTCCCCTTCATTATGGCCCCATGCTGTCTTTTAGACAGTTTTTACAAACCTCCAGGGCAGCTTTTAATTGGTTAATGGCTTTCTTGTGAATTATTCTGTTGGTTACTAAAAGACATTTTTCTTGTCTATCAAATCTACCTATTCTCAAATTGTTTACAGATTTTCTTTGCTGATTCTCATGGGACAAATCCCTTTTCATTACAGGTGCATTTATTTTTCACCCTCAGAACAGATTGCTGTGTTAAAGGAATTTCTCATTCTCCAAACAGCTTCATGTGGGAATTTACAGATTACTTGTTAGCTGCATTTCGAAGAAATGACAGGCCAGCTTCTTACCCCATTCTTACAGGAGCAAACCAGGCTGGGCTTTGGGGGCACAGACCAATTTCTCTTCCCAAACCCTTATTTGCAGCAGAAATATCAGATGGAACAGGACAGAGACCCTGCACACAGACAGAATTCACACACCTGTGACCAAACACTTGATTAAGGAACATTCACTAATCCAGGCTGTGACACCTCAGTGGCTCTGGGGAACATTCCAGATGTTGGACCCCAGAAGTCTGGGGAACATTCCAGATGTTGGACCCCAGAAGTCTGGGGAAGAGGGAGTGTTCTGATGCTGGACTCCTGCAATTACAGCTGCACGTGAATGCCAAAGCTTCTGCCAGCCCTGCCCTTGCACTGAGCACAAACCCCAGAGGAATCTTTAAATCTGAGCACTGCAGAGATGGAATCAGAGCCCTCACACCAGGAAAAGCAGCCAGACCTTCCAGAGTATGGAACAGGCATGAAATGGGAATGAGGGCAGGAGGAGAAAACAAACAGCTATTTTAGATGGCTCTGATAATATATTTGCTTCCACAGAGGCTGTCAGTAGAGGGGAGCCAATGAAACCAGCTTTTCCTTGCCAGCAGAAAGCGGTGTTTATTTATGAAAAAAGCACAAAATAAAGAGTGATGCACCCTTCCTTGGCCACTGAGGATAACACATGAAAGCAAAGCATCCAATGAACTGTTCCTAACCTGCAGCAGAGCTCCCTTTCAAGAAAATCTTGGGAATTGTCCTGTGGGGAACAAACATCTCCTAAGCTCATCCTGGGATGCCTGGACCACTTCTGCAATGGATCCATGGACCAGCTCACCCCCAGGGAGGCAAACAGGGATGTTCACATTTGCTGTATCTCCTGTGCAGCTCTTGGTGTCACTTTGAGCTCCTCACAGACATCTGCTACTACTGCTCAGGAAAAAAAAAAAAACCAAACCCCACTCTGTTCCCACTTAAATATTTTATCTCACCTTAATTACTACTGATGTACTCAGTGTTCAGTGCAGAATATCTAATTGCTCCTGGAGGGAATTACAACCCGGTAAGTGCTGAGGCTCTTTTTTCAGTGGTAGCTGGAAGAAGCCCACCTGATGGTCCTTCCCATGGTTAACTTTGCCCCATTTCTCCTCAGCTGTGCTTAATTCGAGTCATTAGTTTAATTTGGGGCTCTCACTCTGCTGAGTCTGAACAGATCACCTTTGCTCTCCCTCTCATTCTCGAATAGGCAGCTCCCCATTGCCTCCCTGCTTTAATTCTACCAGAAAGGTTTTAATTTTGCTTAAAAATTTACTGATAACAGCGGGGGGCTCTTTTGGGGCTGGTTAGAAAAATGTCTTCTTCAAATTACAACAGTGAATGAACCTGTATTTTTCTACTTACAATTTCTACTCTGTGCTCTTTCTGTGTTCCTAATTGGTCTCCTCCCCCAGACCCTGCCTCCAAAAACTCAATAATTAAAGTGAAATTGTGTACTGAAAGGCAATTACTCAAAATTAGCTGTTCCTTTTTTCCCGTGAGGCACCGTTCCATAAAAATCCTCTAACATAATAATCTATAGCTGAGAGGTTGAATTGATCTCATTTCTCTTTTTTTTTTCCCCACTCACAGCCATCACCACACAAACCAGGAATTTCCACCAGCGGTGTCACAGCCCAAGCCCCACTTCCCTGTAACACTCACAGTCATATTAAACTGAGTAAATTCAATTTAAAACCCGAGTGAGAGAGAAACACGGAGTGACTTTAAATTCTAGCTGTGAAATTTGGAAATGAAGTGGCCTCAGTGGCTCAACCCAGTCCATTGGTTTACAGGTAATGAGATCTCAGTAAAAAGATTCACAAATCTCTCTAATATTCCTTCTTTTTCACTTGCAATAGTCCATGTACAAGACAATTTTAAAAACCAGACGAAGATCTTCACAACAGATGCATAAAAAAGAGCACAATATGTGTTAAACATTCCTTACTGATGTGATTAGTATCACTATATTTAAATATTAATATTCCATAGTACTAAACACTAATTCTAGTACTAAATATTCCTTATTGGGGGTATTTTTACAGGAACCACCCCCGTTTCTACAGAAGGATTTATGTGATTTTCATAGCAAATATCTGAATCTCTGAAAGTCCTATACTGACACAAATTTGTGGGGTTTTGTGCTTGATGTCATGTTATAAAAAATACATTTTGCTAAAGTCCTTGGTCTTTAGACATTTGTAGCTCACACACAACTGGTGCTCATCTTGCTGGTACCTTTTAAGAATAAAAACTATAAGAAGTTGATTAAAGGATAGACCCAACAGAGTTTAAATTCCACCCTGATCCCTGGAGGTTTTTTTTCCCACCAAGACCTCTTCAAAGACTGAAACAGAAGAACTGAACGAAATTAGAATAATTGATGAAATCCCTTTTAAGTCAACAGCCCTAAAACATTCCCTTTTGTGCATGACCACAGCACTGACTCCAAAGTTAAATTCACAGAGGCCTTTCTGGTATAATTTAGATATTTCCTATTTTTTGTAGACATCACTTCTCAGTGCTTTTTACTCTAATTTCAGCTAGATTTTTTTTTAATTCCACTCATTAAATCTACCTTAAACCAATTAGAAAAGCACAGTCAGTGCAGTGAGTACACTGAGAGCAGGCTGTCTCTCTAAATGGATGTGGGATGCTCTTAGTTTTGATTTTTTTTTTGGCTATTTCCAGGGTGCATTTGAGAGAAGGAACATTCATTTGGCCTTCCCTGAACAGACAAGCACTTCCAGAGAAGAAAACTTTTCAGTGTTCCTTCAATAATGGTGCCCAGGGGAGCATTGCTATTGGTGAGACACGATGGGTAATTAAATATTCAAAGTGTTAATTTGAAATGGGTGAGATGCAGCTTGGCTCAAGGCATGGAGTGTTCCCCAGGAAGATTTATCTCACAGACTGACAGCACGGTGTCGAGATACAGCCTGAGGCTATAAACCCAAAGTTTCCATTTCTAAATCAATAAGCAGAGCAAACAATCAGCCTGCTCAGGGCTCTGCAGGCCACAGCTCCTCCTCAGGCACAAACTGAACACAGAGCTTGGTGAAAATCCAAAGAGGGAATTACAGGACTGAGCTGGATCCACCTGCCCAAACTTTTGGGGTGCTGGGGGTGGGCAGAGCCTTCAAGGAAGGAGCCACAGAAACCCCAAAGGGGGAGCTGAGCTGCTTGGAGCCATCCCCAAGGCATGAGGAATGCAAAATCCAATTCCACAGAATCACAGAATCCTTAGGGTGGAAGAGACCTCCAAGATCATCAAATCCAACTCAACCCTAACCTCAACTAAACCCTGGCACCCAGTGCCACCTCAATTCTTGAACACATCCCAGAATGGTGAATCCACCACCTCCCCAGGTAGACCATTCCGATAATTTATCACCCATTCTGCAGGAATTCCTCATGTCCCGAGGAGCACTGAGTGGGCACAGCCTTGCTCTGACCCTGCCCTGAGCCAGCCCAAGCCCAGTGCCTGGACTGGCACATCCAGCACCCAGCACAGGGTCAGATACACCCAAGGGAAGAATTGGGAAGGAGCTGTTTAATGTCCCTCTCACCAGAGGAGTTCAGAAAGTGTCCAGGAATTTCTGTCCTGAGAGCATCCCTGTGTTTATTCCCAAGTGGAGCAGCTGAGCACCAGTAACTCAGCTGGGCTGACAGGAGCTGGGATGTTTCCTTCAGCAGCTCAGAGCCCAGCCCTGCCTGCCCAGGGCTCACCATCACCCCAGAGCTGTCTCCCCTTCACTCTGTCCCAGTGTGCACAGAGCCCTGACCTGTGCAGGATGCAATTCCATGGGGACAGTCACCACCTATTGTCCCCAAAGAGCTGAGTCCTTGTTCTTTTCCAGACTGCAGGAATCCCTCTCGTCCTCCTCCACTCTTAAAACTCTTCTGTTTGTCTCCCAACTCGCTGTGCCTGGCCTCTGGCCACGATGCTGATTGCTGTCCTGATGGAGGGTGACAGCTCTGCCTTTGAAGGAATTCCAAGGCTGCTGTGGGGCTGACCAGCAGGGAACAACCCTGCCCAACACTCCCTGGCCTCTCCCACATTGCTCCCCTTCTTTCCCAGAAACTTGCAGTCTTGGAAAAGGCAGGGGGAGAGCTGCTCACAATTCCCAGAAGAGGTTTTTAGGCAACAGCTGAACTTTAAGCACAGAGTGAGCACTGGAGCTGGAAGGAACATCAGAGAACATCCAGACCATCCTCCTGTCCTCAGGCACATCCAGCTGTACCTCCACTGCTGGCAGGTGTTTGCCTCACTGGTTCTGACAGGATTCCAGTCACAGGCACTCCAATTCCTGCATCTGGCCCAGTCTGACCATCAGAGAGCTTGGACAAATCTTACTTCAATTCAGTCCTTCCAGTCCAGTCTGAACATGGACATGGAGAACTTATTCCTCATCTCCTTCAGTTCCACCAGGAATTTCAAACACACCCCTGCAAGCAGTGCCAGCTCACTGTGCCCAGGGTGCCTGAAATGCAGTGTCTACAAAACCCTCCCTGTCCCCTGGCACTGTGCCTTTGCCACCAGCACAGCCACCCTCCAGTGCTGACAGGAACCAGGGAATCAGGGAATGCCCTGGGCTGGAAGGGACCCAGCAGCATCAGAGCCCAGCTCCCGGCCCTGCACTCACACAAGTGACCACAGCTTCACTGGGTTTTATTTCCCACATTTCAGATCTCTTTTCTTGGACACAGAACGCTGACCTTGCAGATTTAATTTTCTCACATGCTGAAACTGCTCCATGCTTACAACAGAAGTTTGTGCAGAACTAAAATCCTGCTCTGTACCAGACAAAAGAGTTTGCAGAGAGTCTAAGAGTGCATTTCCTGCATTGTTGGATTTCCTACACACTCATCTCACTCTTGGCTCATTTCCTGTTGTGGCTGATGTTCAGCTGGCAAGGTGAGAGAAGGTGAAATTCTGATTTAACATTTGCAACGCAGTGTGTTAGGTTGTGGATTGGGTTTTTTTTTTAATTAACCAGTTGCTTAAAGCATTTTTATCTCTCAGATTGTTCACCTGGAAATAAAAAGGTGCAACAGTACATGTTGTGCTCTGATACATTTAATTTTTTGAGCCTGAGGAGGATAACTGCAAAAAGATTCAACAGGTGTTGAAAAATCTTTTTTTAAATTTACCTTTCAATGTTCCTGAGGCACAAAATGAAACCACAGCCCAGTCTCAGGCTGGCACTTACCCAGTGGAGGGGTTCATGATGCAGCCCCCTTTATCAGTGGATGCTTTGCAGTTGCAGCCCCTCTCCAGCGTGTCGTGATTCATCCCAAAATTGTGCCCCAGCTCGTGAGCCAGCGTCACTGCTGCACCCAGAGGGTTTTCTGAGTGATCCTTCAAAACAAAAAACCCACAGGAGAACCAGTCAATTCAGCATCTCAACCCAGCTCCAGGCACACATTCCCCCTCTAAGGTGCTATTGCCTGTCCTCCCAAATGTTTTATAAGCTCAACAGCTGAGGTTATTCTGTTGTTAAATAAACTCAATTTTCAACTCATCCATGTATAGGGCAGAGTGGGAATTTCAGGCCAGCCACTCTGGCCACCCAGTTTCCCCATCAGATATCTGAAACCATGGAGAAGCTGTGAACATCTTTTTACTGGGGCTTAAAATTCTGCTGTTCAGTAAATCCCCCAAACTCCCAAGTCCCAGAGAGAGGTCACCAGACATGGGGTGTTAAAAAGGGCAATAATTTATGGGTGAGGATGATGAGGGAGAAGTGAGAAGATCCTTCATGCCAGGAGGCAAATTAAAAATGCGGCAGAGATTTCACTCAGTCTGTTTAATTTGCTTCTTTAATATCACAATGTCCAAGATTTCACAGACTTTGTAAGAAAACCCAAGAACCTTTAAAAATCTCCTTTTTAAAATGAAAGGCCAAAGCAAGCCAGCATCTTCCACGGCCTCTTAGAAAACCTATGAACACTCTAAATGTTGAAAGTGTCAGTTTGAAATTTTAGCATTAATCTGATTTCTGGGCCAATCATTTCTGAGACATTCACTGCATGGTCTGATTACAGGCTGCTGATCACAATGACGCTTTGGCTTAACCACAAGTAAGAGACCTTTCCACACCCATCATTTTCCTTTGGGGGAAAAAAAAAAGCCACTACACTTGTAAGAAAGCTTTCCCTGAAGGCATAAACATGTAATATAAATGCATGATCCACCATTTATCAGGGAGTAAATGGAATTACTGTGTACAGCTGCCTGCTCCAGAAGCGTGCATGAATATATTCACTTTAAATAACTCCTCCGGCATCATCTAAGCCAAACTCCAGACTAAAAAGAAGTGAAAGGTAAAACTGTCTAAAATATTACCTGTGTACTAATGGAGGCCTTAATAAATGACTTGGGGTAGATGTGAGAGTTTCTTCTTTCATCTGTCTGGGCTAACATTTTTTAGTAAATCATTTCTCAGGCAGCAAATAAAATCAAGAAGAGAATGCAGCCATTCTGAACACACCAAACTGCTCCTTCTGCAGCTGGAATCAGCTCAAAAGAATTTTATCTTTTCACAAAATGTCTCTTTTAAATCTTTTTTTCCTGGATTTTAAAATCTTTATATAAAAATTTTGTCACAGCCAGTTTGTGTGCAGTTTGTCCTGCACAACACCTACATAATGAGGTATCTTATTTAGATCCTGGTCTGATACAGATGGATTTGTCTTTGTGCACACAGTAATTGATGGAATAGTTAAGAGAATTCAGTGTAATTGAACCTGATTTCATAAAAAGAGCACAACCTCTCACTCAAAAGGGAAAAAATGCAGGGCTGAAGATTAAGAAAACAGCAAAGTAATTCCATATAATTTACCACTGGCTTACGGGATGATGCCTTGAAATTCGGGCTATCAGGTCAGGACAGAAACTCCTCACGGAGCTACACAGACACACAGCAAATTGAGCTCAGACTTTCTTTACTTCCCCAGTATCTCCTCCACTTACTGAGCAGTGATTATATTTCTCTGAATCCTCTGAAGCTGTCAGCTAAAACTAAAAACAAGGATTCACACAGTCCACTCCAGAAGTGGAGCAATAAATGATGTGAAATGTAATTTGGGACTTGAATAGGCAAACAATTATTCCAGCCCATGCAGTTCTCATTACTTGCTCAGCCCCACTTGGAATGCAATTTTATCAGCTTCTAGAGAGGGTTTTTAAAAGGAGGAATGTGATGCCTCAGCAAAAGAGGTTATTTGAAGACAGCATAAATGAAGATTATCAAAACAAACAGTGACATGTTCCATTTGATACTGAGACCGTTTAAGTATCACAAGGCCCAAAGAAATGAATAGCAATGTGACTTTGATTTATTCCACCAGGGTCTTTCAAAGTTAACTTGAGCAGCAAAAGTCATTACCAAACACATTTCACAATCACTGAATAAGCAACCATCTACTGTTAAGACATTATAAGCTGTTGCACAAAACATGCAGCTGCTTTCAGCTGAACCCTGCTTCATTCCACTGGGATTTGAATCAGATCCTAATAATTAAATACTGTCACCTACAGCTCCAACAGGCAAATGCCCTGCTCCTGGTACCTCCAGTGTGTGTTCAGTTGCTTCACAGAGCCACAGAATGGTTTGAATTGGAAGGGACCTCAAAAACCATCCAGTCCCACCCCACCTTCCCTACCCCAGGCTGCTCCAAGCCCTGTCCAGCCTGTCCTTGGGCACTGCCAGGGATCCAGGGGCAGCCACAGCTGCTCTGGGCACCCTGTGCCAGGGCCTGCCCACCCTCAGGGAACAATTCCTTCCTAATATCCAATCTAAATCTCTCCTCTCTAAGTTTGCCCTATCTGCCCAGATAAAAAGTAATTTTCCTCTTCTCTTGGAAATATTTTAAGTCCACAAATTCAGTGGGCAACTTTTGGAAATGGAAGAATGGAGACTGAAGCACGTCAAAGACTCGCTTTAATGTCAAATCCTCTTTGGTTTTTCTGTGACACTACAGAAACTTCACGGGAAAATGAAATGATAAAGGTCTTGTTAAAGCTTCTCACACTCACATGGCTGCTCTCCCTGCTTTGAGCTCCTCTGAAAATTAATGGGAGACAGGGTGTCACCCACTGAGAGGACTCAGCCCTATGGAAAAGAGACAGGCAGGCTCCCAGGGAGGCATGACAGAGGAATTTAGATCATGAAGCAGAGCTGACTAACTGCAAAAAGAACCAGGAAAAGCACATCAGACAAGAGTCACTCCAGATTTTGCATTCAAATGTCATTTCTGACGCAGTTTCTCATTGTCTTTTCTTCCAGAACAGGTTTTAGAGTGTGGGAGTTTTTGGTGTTGAGTGCTGGGGGTGGGATGAGTGAGAAATTGGCTGAATAATGAGGTTGGCCAAATGTTCATTTGCAGTATTGGGACACCTGAACTCCTCACCTTCCCAGGCTAAGAGTGATTCATTCTTCCATAGAATCACAGAGTCTTTTAGGTTGGAAAAGACCCTTAAGGTCATGGAGTCCAATCATTCCCCAGCACTGCCAAGGCCACCACTGCCCCATGTCCTCAAGTGCCACATCCACAGGGGCTTTTAAACCCCTCCAGGAGTGGGGACTCCACTTCTTCCCTGGGCAGCTGTGCCAGGGGACAAGTACCAATATTTAGAAATATGTTTTGTCTATGCCTGAATCAGCCTTTGCTAACTCAGGGGGTGGTTGGGCAGCTGCACTTTTGGGTTTTGGGGTGAGTGTTTGCTTCCTTTGGATTTGGCTCCTTTGTGAGGATTTGCTTAAAGAACTGGAGAACATTTCTGGTTATCCTGTGCAAGTTTCAAGTTAATTTGCAACTTAAAAGCTTAAATTCACTGACAGAAGCTTTAGCCTGGGCCAGGATTCATCCACAGACCCTGGGTTTCTCCTGGACATATAAATCAGTCCCCTCTCTATGTGAACATGCTAAAGAAATGCTGATTCCTGTTTTCTTGTTACTAGAATGAACTATTTGTAATTATTTATCTTTAAAATGACAGTCTCCGGAGTGAGGAGAACTGACTTGGCAGTAAATTACACTGTGGAGTATTTTAAATCTTATGCTAAAGATTAAAAGGACAAAAAAGTCACCGTTAATGGCATCTCTGACTGCAGAAAAAGCCAAAGCAGTGACTGCAGGGCTGAGAGTCAAATGGGTAAAGTGGGGCTCTCTGCCTCATCTGTGCCTTTACCAAGACTTGAGGGTGCACTGGGAGACTCCTCCAGCTCTTTCTTCCTTTTTTTCCTCCTCTTCCTCCTCCTTTCCCTTTTGTACCTCTCCCCAAGGTACCCAGTGAATAATTGGTACAGACAGCAATTACGGGCTCAGCTTCTCAAGCCACCAAGAGCCTGAAACCTTTGTCTTTTCTACAACTTTGACACAACTCCTCCCAAATTATGTGCTCTGTTTTAAAGCTTCTTCCCTCTGTCTTAGCACAAACCACTGTAAAATTGAAATCTAAACACAAAAAAAAAAATCAGAAAGAAAATACATCAGAACTCCTTCCAGAAATTGGACAAGATGTTTGCTCGTGTGTTCACCATGTCTTGCATCTAACAACAGAAATACCCTGGGAGAGACTCAGGTGGAATAAATGCTGCCATTGTTTGTTCTCGCTGTCTGGCAATGCAATAAAACCATGGCTGCAAAGATGGAAAATAAGGCCTAACACAGGAAACTCTATAAATACAGAATAAAATCAATATAATAAAAGATTCAGGATAGACTGCTGCTGCCTGTAACACAAGAATACCCAAGTGTATAACAAATACATCTTCTGGTTCTCTTCCTTCACAGCACCTCAGCACCTGGTGCAATAACAATTAGAGGTACAAACTCCTTGCAAAGAGGCTCTGCTATATTTTAATGCAATATTTGGGGGTTTTTCACTATGGAAACTATAATTTACAAGCAATCTGAACAGGGATATAAACAATAGGGAATGGAAAATGGGACAAATGGGGGCTGATGTTGTGGTCCAGGATTCAGGACTGCAGACCTGATGTGATGTCACCCCAGTTGGGCCAGTTTGGGTGCTGGGCTTGCCCCACTTACCATGACAACCCCTCCAGACTGCTCTGCTGTGCACATGCTCATGATGGGAGCCATGCCAATGGTTGTCCCCTGGAAGTACACCCCGCTGCAGGAGGGGGAGAGGAGACACAGAGTCACCAGTCAGAGCCAAGACACCTCCCCGTCCTCTCCAGTTTTGTGTTTCTGCCAATCTCCAACAACGACCCCGCTCCTGCTCTTCACATCTGCAGCTCCAAAGCAATGGAGAGCCCAGATGGGCTGTGCTGACTCAGCTGGACTGAACCCCAGTGTCCCAGTCCTTGGAACATCCATTGGATCACCCCCATTGGATCACCCCCACTGGATCACCCCCATTGGATCAGCCCCATTGGATCACCCCCATTGGATCAGCCCCATTGGATCAGCCCCATTGGATCAGCCCCATTGGATCACCCCATTGGATCACCCCCATTGGATCAGCCCCATTGGATCACCCCCATTGGATCAGCCCCACTGGATCACCCCATTGGATCACCCCCATTGGATCACCCCCATTGGATCACCCCATTGGATCACTCTCCTTTGTTTTTACTGCTGCAGCAGGACCCTCCTTCCCTTCCTTTGTTTCTGCTGACTGAAGTTGGGAGCAGGCATAAAAATAATGTCCCTAACTCAAAGAAGGGTTATGGTAATGCAAGGTGAAGTTTATGTGCTACTTGTGATGATGCACAGCCTTGAATGTAATAATTTCAAACAAAGTGTTAATATACATGTAGAGCAATCAAATATCTCAGGAGGGACAGTTTGGAAAGGCTCGATTTATTCTTATTCAGGTAATGTAAGAAGTAAATAACTCCTTTTAATTACTGAGACATCAGGTGTGTTTATCTGCTCAGTACAAAGAACAGTCAATTGATCAAAATAATACCTTTTCAAGAAAGAGGTGTTCCTCTTGCCTTTTTTTTTAAGAGTGCTTTTACTTTCACAGAATCATAGACTGGTTTGTATTGACAAGGACCTTTACTCAATTACTTTATTCCAAGAAAAAGCAGCAGGGTAAAACATGTTTTTGGTTTAAATATGTTAAATATGTTTTAAATCAGGAATGCAAACGAATTGTCTAAATTAGACAGCATTTTAAGGCATACTGAGGTCTTTTCATTAGGAAATAGGCTTCACATTAGGGCCAGAGCAGGACTGGCTTTTCCAGTGACAATTTAGACTGAGGCCAGTTTAAGGTGGTTTTAATTCACACCCTGAGTGTGCAGCAGGTGAGTACAACCCACTGCTCTACACGAGCTGCACCCAGGACAGGCTCTGAGCACCAGGGCTGGGGAAGGAAACTCCTCTGGAGCATCAGCTGGAGGGCCCTGCAGAGTGGGTTTGGGTTTGGTGTTTGCAGAGGGGAAAGGCAAACCCTCGGGAGCACAGATGTTCCTTCGAGAACTCAGTCCAGCTATCCTGAAATCCCCCAAATCCCCCAAATCCTGGTGGGTATCAGATCCAGAGTCAAGCCTACCTGATCAGCTGTGCATTGTCGTGGGCTTTCCGAGGCAGGAGTTTGAGCTTCCTCCAGTCCAGAAACTCATGGAGGCTGGTGAAAGGGTCCTGGGAAATGGAGCACTTATCCATGTCATTCCACACCTCCACTCCCACCAGGGCCACTCGGATATTGAGTGGCCTGTAGAACTGAGGAGAAGAGAAAAGTAGGAAATACGTGTCCAAAAAACCATTTTGGACTGGAGTATTCCCATTGGAATATTTCAATACAAGCATATTGAACCTTTCTTGTAGAGGTTAAACCAATTTCTTCTTGAGGGCAAAACACCTGACAGGACTCAAGCAAAATATTTCCAAGACTCCCAGAAAACAGTTCTGACCTGACTCAATACCCATAAGGCATTCCAAGAGATCCAGGGATTTCCTGCTTCTCCCTTTCCTACCCAACCCTGCAACTCCCTCCCCTTGTCCTTCAGCTCTGAATGAACCCCTGGCCACGGCAGATCACTCTCCCAGGGCTGCCCCACCCTGGATTGCACAGATCCAATTCCAGAGGGAGAGGAACTATGCTGTGCTATGGTTGTGGTTCACAGTAACAGCTGAAAACGAGCCAGGGCCATCAAGTCTTGCACAGAGCAGAAAAAAACAAGTGATTTTATCTATTCCCCACCAGCAAACGCCATTTTTGGTGGAGCCAGAGCAACATTAGCAGAGCCAGGACAACAATTCCGACGTGAGAGTAATGTGAGGAAGGAGTCAAGGATTGATCAAGCCCAGATTTGCCTGACAGGCTGAGGAAAACACCCAGTAGATCTTTGTCTTGTTTCTGTGCGCTCCAGCCATTTGCATAACGCCGGCGTTTGCTGAGCATAAATTAGGCATGAAACAAAAAATATATTACAATATGCAAAATTAATTTTGAGCAGGTAACATATAAACACCTGTCCTCTGGCAATAAGTCAGCAAGACAATTATGGATGAGGTAGAGGTGTCTCCAGCAGCTTGTTTTTAATCAGGAATGCTTCTCCTTGAGCTACTGCCCTTGAAGCATCACTTGATAAGTTCTCAGATAAATTAAGACACTCTCAGTTCTAATTTCCCTACTAGAGTCCTAATATTTTCTGGTCACACAGCCCAACAAACACAAACTCTAATTTGTTCAAAAACCACTCTAGAGGACTCTTACCCTTTATTGTTTACTGTCAAGGAATTATTTCGAGACCAGAAAAAAATTCAGGTTCTGTCTCTCTCTTACTGCTCTCACTCAGCCATCAACTCTGCTTCCTCATTTTGAATTCTGCCATCTTCCTTGGATTACACATCTTATGAACTGTGTTTTCACAGGCCTTTGTTGGCCTTACAACTGGGCCTTCCCTTGCTGCTGCAAATTACTTTGTTCTCTGAATTTCTCTTCAAAATAATCCTCTTTTTTCTACAGGCTGTTCCAAGGGTGATTATCCCCACCCTCTTCCCTGCTGAACAAAATCTCTGGGCTAAATTGGGCTTTTTTCTTAGGAACAGATCTTTACATCCCATACAAAGCAGAGCAGAGCTCATGGTGTATCAAAAGGCAAATGAATTTAAAGTTTAAATTTGCTTTTCTTGGTTGGAGAGCAGCTTTGCTCTGGAATACTGGAGTACCAGGAAGGCTGCAGGGTTAGCTCCTGCAGCATCCTTCAGAAAGTGTGGTAAGGTTGGGAAAAGGGGAACAATCCTCCTGTTCTTACCTTATCAACGTAGTTTGCAATTTCTATCAGCCTCTGCTTAATTTTCTCCACGTCTTTGCCTTGTCTCTGAAACTTGGAACGTAAAGGATCAATGTAGCAGCAGCACAAATGTCACAGAGCGTCACAGAATGTCCCCCCAAGGGCCAGCACATCAGGGATGTTTGGGAATTAGGGTACAGCCAAAATCCACCAGCAGACTCCTGCTGGATTTACAGGACCACAGTCTGCCCCAAAAGAAACACAGACTGGGGGACAGGATTTTGGTTCTCCTGGAAAGATTTTAAAAGCTCCAAGTGTTACATAGGGATCTTTCCAGGACTGGTGTTTTGGGAAAGAGTTCTTAGCAGGTCTTGCAAAGAGTGATTGCAATTCCCTAAGGAGCAGCATGCAAGGGAAAAAAAAAAAAAGAAAAGGCAGCAAAATAATTCCAGCCAAGATTCAGATCTTTGCCATTCA
This sequence comes from Brachypodius melanocephalos, assembly GCA_013398615.1. Lineage (NCBI taxonomy): Eukaryota > Metazoa > Chordata > Aves > Passeriformes > Pycnonotidae > Brachypodius > Brachypodius melanocephalos. Next base: position 11,120,327 of record VZSR01000514.1, read on the forward strand.
GCTCCTTGGAACATTTTTACAGCCAGGGCTGGGTACTTTGAAGCTCCCTGTGCAAAGCATCAGGAAGGCAGTGGTGCTCCAGGGAATGTGATGGCCAAGCAGTGCTCCTGAAGCACTGCCAGCCCCACTGAGGGCACAGGGAATGGCACTGACGACTCCACTTGCTCAAGGAAGGCATATTTGCCTCTCCTCCCATACTGACACAGTTATTTCAAACTCCTGAAGCATTGCGAGCGATTTTGCAACTGAGTGTCATTACTGTCCCACCTTAATAATTCCTTCCCTTGCTCAGCCCTAATTAGGGAGGATGATTTACCTCAGCAAACCATCACATTATTGACTGCAGCACCTTCTTTGCAGCACCATGGCAACTGAACGGAGCTGCCCCTCTCCTGCTCACACAACTTTTTATTTGGCAGTTCCTCACCTCACGATTATCTGCCACAATAACAAGCTCCACGTACTTCGTTGTCTTCAGAGCCTCCCTCTTGTGCTGTCAAAAAAACCATGAAAATCTTACTTTATTTTATTTTCAGCCTTGATACAGCAAAGTGCTTGGAAGAGGAAACACACAGCGTCTCAGGTTTCCTACATTTTATCAAGATTTTACTACACACAAATTTGTATTCCTGCTCCTCGTGGAAGTTTTCCTCACCAAACCTCTCAGGATTTGATCACAGAAAGCAGCAGAGTGGCGCAAAATCTCTCTCAACCTTTCAGCTTCCTGCAGTTGAAATGCTTGAGTTATCTTTCCTCACAGGAGAATATCCCCTCTAGCAGAAAGACCTCTGCTATTTCCAAGGCACGTTTAAAGGAGGGATGAGGTAACTTCTAACAAACATTTCACACAATAGGCAAACTGGTTGCTAAGAAAAATGAGAGATAAAGGGATATTGAGGGAAGCAGAGAAGAGGTCAAGCAGTCAACTGATAAATTATGAAGGAAGAAAAACTCAAAAACAATAAAAAAGGAGAACCAAATGTCACTGTCTGGGGAAGCAAATTAACACTTGAAAAATGGAAGGCACACGTTTCATTTTGTATCTGCATATTCATATAAAATGCAGGTCTGAAAGAATCATAATGCTTAACTGAAAAAAACCAAAATCACTGAAGAAAGTGAAATGATTTTGTCAGAGTGCAAAACATGTCACAGCTCCTTTGCTACCCTAAATTTAAATGACCTGTTAGTGCCTGTAAAAGGTCTGTGATTTACAGCAGCAGCATCTATCCTATCATTCATTCCTTGTGTCTGGATGAGGACATTTAGGGAAAAGAGGTCTCAGCAGAATATCTGATCCTCCTGCCAGAACTTAGAGGGCTTAAACAGATGTGTGACCTACAACTGACCACGATGGCTTGAGCTGCAGCAAAGCTCTTTAACCTAAAACATGACTAAAGCTTTCCAAGGAAAACTGCTCCAAGGCAAGCTGAGAGATCCCCTAAGCACAGCCAGGGCTGGACATTTCCTTTCAGCCAAATTTCACAAAGTTTTCTTCACGTTATCAAACTGTTCCTCTTCATTATCTGCAGATTAATGATTTTGATGTTTTGCAAGAATTAGGGAAAAGTGACCGATGCAATTTTTTAGTATCTGACTTTCAAACTAATATTTAATAGTGTTGTAACTCCAACAACTTGAAAAAAAGTTTTATTTGGACAATATTTATGGATGGAGAGAGGAGTAAAAGCTGCTGTTAATGAACTAAACCTCAAGGATGCAAACACTTGACAGGATTACACTTGTTAGGAGCTCTGGCAAATGAGCTGAGGTTGATTCTTTTAAAACTTCTGGTGCTGGGGTGTGATGTCACTCAGACATGAGGTGCCACAAAAGGCAAATGGCCATGTGGCCATGGTTTGTGATGGAATTGATCTCTTAAACACTAAAACTTTCCCAACCTGAAATTTGAGGTTCTAAAGAGATGCATCTCTCATCCTCCTCCAAGAGAGGAAGAGAAGATGATACAGGAAAATCTGAGTTCAAAGGTACAAGGAGAGCTCTGTCACATCAGTCAGTTTGAAACATTTCCCTCTCAGCAAGAGTAAAACTGTTTGGACTGGAGTGAGCTGGAGAGAAATTGGCTAGCAGGTATAAAAATCACAGAAGCCTCTGGTGACTGACTTGCATAACAGTTCTGTTCCTGAGATGTGCCCTGAGGCTACGTGAATTCCTAGGATACAATATTTATTTGTGAAATATACCTAATTATGGCTCCTTTCAGCTTGGTTTCTGCAAGGTTTAACTCAACTTTGCTGAGTTAATCCTTCAGAACCGAAATGAAGAGTCAATGACCCAGCCAGGAGAGTTGGGGGACAATGGGCTTTGTTCCACTGACCATTGTCTCTCTCCTCTGCTTCTTCCACACCTGATCCTGTCCCAAACCTGCTGTCCCAGCTGCTGTCCCACCCCTTCCTCACCCTTCCCTGCCTGGGAATGGACACTGCACTGGTGCAGCCTCTCTCTCTCTCTTCATGCTCTCAAAAATCACCTCCCTGGTCGTGGTCACCAGCACCACCTAAATGGATTTTTTTTCTTTGTGACTGCAGGGTCTGTAGATGTTCTGCAGGGTCCTATCTCAATGGAGCTCAGTTGGAAAATGCTCCTTGGTGCAATTTGAGGGCTCAGAGAGTCATGGAATGAGCCAGCACTCAGAGAGACCCCGCTGCAGGGGGCACAGCCTGCCTGCAGCCCCCTCTGCACCTCCTGCCCTGCTCCACTGAAGCTCCAGTTTGGATCTGTGAAGTTGAGTCTGCTGCTTGTCCCATCCTTCAGGTGTATCTGCACCTAACCCAAAGGCCCTTGGTGATGTACTGATCTCACATTTCAGCTCTGCTCAGTAAGAATTTCATGTAGGTGGTTGAGGGAAGAGTTGGGGGATGAAACCAAACAAAAAATCTTCCCCCAGACCTGTCAGGAAGCCAAATATTTTCATCATGCCCTGAACCTCAGCCCAGATTTCTGCTTAATTCTGTCACCCAGTGTGATCTGGAGCAGCTTTATGTCTCCCCACCTTGCAGGTCATCTTTATTCAACGTGCCCACTGCCAGACTGCTTAGTGACAACACTGAAATATGAAAACTCACCGCACACATTTCATTTGACAGCTTTCAAAATTCCTGCATTAGAAGCTTAACCAACTTCCTCATTACATTTATTGTACCTATCCATATGATGTGACTGTTGACAGGTTTTATAATTATGTCCACTGAAGCACAGCAAAAATATTTTTCAGATATTTAAAGTGAAATTTGAGATGGAGTTGAAGCCACCAGCAAAGTGGGAGAACCATAAGGGTAAAAATCAAATGGCTTTGATTTTGTCAGTTTGTTACATGCACACGCTTTATTTCTTCATTGCACTGACTGCTTCAGTGGAACTCAGTCAAAGTCACAAATAATTTGGGTAAACCATAATAAAGTTGTATTTCCTATGTTTTCCACCCACACATGCTTTTAGAAATGCACTTAATTCTTATAATGCTACATGCAAAGGCTGAAGCTCTAGATGTAATATTCCTAGAGATATAAAATGAATTAATTCCATTGCATAATTATATCTAGAGATGTCCCTTAGGTTGCTTTCCTTAACAATGGACCTGATGCAAAGCCTGAGACATTTGTGCAAGTACAAATCCCCATATGTGACATTGGAAAAATGCTGATGGCAGATTTGTATCATTGTATAATTCCTGAACACCTAACCCAGCCTTTTCTACCATCCTTATCCAACATGCAGATGAATTTGTTACAGGATTTCCTCTTCCTGAGTTTTTAGCTCATTTAATTTTCTAATTTCCATTAGCTAGATGCATCTCATGTGGAGTACATTTCTGCCAACATCACAGCAACTCCAAGGACACACCTGTAAAATAATGTGCTGAGAATTTGTTTTGTCTGCATAAGAGACTTTGCTACTAAAATATGAAGGTTCCAAACCTGGTATTAGCAAAGTTTCCCAGCTATCATGTTCTCTTTCATCTTGGGAGGGCATGAACTTTTCCAGACATCACTCAGGATTCTTAGGGAGCCTTAAATTCTGGTTAGAACCATACAAGAACCAAAATATACGACCATAATACGAACCCATAAACTTTTCTGTGCTGAGAAGGAAGTGAAAAGCAAGTTATGCACGGGGAGTCCAGGAAAAGCAATAAAGCTTTAACAAATAACTCCGAGGCTGCACTTCAGCAGACAGCACCAAGGGAAGTCGACGATGTGGGTTAAGGTTTTGCTCAGCAGAGACTCTTGTGGTGGCAGTGCCATGGAAATGCTGCCAACCAAACACAGAAAAGCACATCAGGCACCTACCCTGGCAGCTGGATGATGCTGTGAGGTGGCTCTGGGGGCAGCCCCTGTGGCAGGGATGTCCAGCTGGTGGCCACAGGATCCCGGGGCTATTTTCAGATTCTCCGCTCGGTAGATCTTGTGTTCGCCTGCAGCACCTTCCAATGGCTCCAGAATGTAGCTGTTGTTCTCAAACACAATAATTCCCCTGGGACACAGCAGAGCAGAGCGGGACACGTGGTTTTCAGGAGCTTGTCTACACCAGAGTTACACCAAGTTTAATAATGATGGAGTATGAGAAAGCAAAACACTGATTTACAATGTCACGGGCGAGCAGAGCAGGAAACATCAAAGCTGTACATTTGTCACTGCAGCACACGCTATACTTTAAAAGAACCAATGGCTCACAAAAATTTGTCTCCTCTGTAGTGCTGCACTGCAGAGCAAAATGATATTTGTGTTTTATTTGTTTGCCATTCTCCCAGAGTGATGCATTGCCCACGGAGCCGTGGCAAACAGGAGAAAACCAAAGCCTGGAGAAACGCTCTGGGAAGAGAAGGTACAGGGGGAAAACATTCATTACAGCCTGCAGCTGCATTACAGCACTTAAACCAAACCCTGGCGTGAGCCTTGGCCCTGCCACATCAGAGAGGCCTCACGGTGTCAGGATGGATTATTAAATATTGCACAGCAGAGTGAAGCTCAGACACAGGAGGGGATGATTCCTGTCTCGCTCATTTTACTGCCCAAAATAATAATTTTGACAGCAATACCACCGGCTCCCTGAGGGACTCACGGGTTTTGCAGTGAAAGCTCTCTTGCTGAATTCTCTAAGCTACAGCCTGTAGGAGGAAAGAAAGAGGGTCCTTGTGCTGGGTGTCCTGCCCAGGTGTCCTGAGGTGCCACAGCAAAACAAAGGTGACAAGAGGCTGAACGTGACACAGGCTGGGAGAGCTGGGGGTGCTCACCTGGAGAAGAGAAAGTTCCAGGGGAACATCAGAGCCCCTTCCAGGGCCTAAAGGGGCTCCAGGGAAGCTGGAGAGGAACCTGGGATAAGGGCATGGAGCAACTTTATTCTCTGAGTGTGTCTTTTTGGTGTTTTAGAAGTGTCTGCCCTTTTCATTTCTGTCTGTGCTGTGACAAAGGTAAGATACCACAACCACTGTGAGACCAGTGTCACTGTTTTTCTAACAAATTTCCAGACAGTTAAAAAAACAGAAGGATCAAACAGGAGAAAAAGGACCCCAAAAGCAGGTTAATGATACAATGGAGACTGATTTTAAAATTAAGTTCTAATTATTAGGAAAAAATCTACCTTAGTTATCCTATTATTAGGAAGATATGATGAAGAAACTCAAAGCCTTTGGTCTGCTAGCAGCTCACCCCGTGACTGGAGTAACCTCACGCCTCCCAGCTCTGAATTATTGGCAGAGCTGCCCAACTCCTTGGGGCATTTGGGAAATGAGGACAAAATATTCCCTTTACTCCAAAAGCCAGCAGGCCTGTAATCAGCACAATCAAATAAGGGTTGTTGTCTTTGCCTTGTGCAATTAATCACTGAATTTTGGAGGCAGGAGCCCATTAGTCACTGTTTGAAATGGGCCAGCCTGACCAGCTCCCTGTGTTGACAACACAGAAACAACAGGAAAGGATGAAGGGGTTGATTTTAAATGGTAAATTTGCCCTTCTTAGAACATTACACTTTCAAAATTAGAAGCTTGAACAATTTTCCTTAATTACTTACACTGGGAAGGGACAGACTCAGTTGTATCCTGAGTAGAGTTCTCTCAGTTTCAAATTTTTTAAAAAATATTTTAAAGTGACCGTCTTGTTTTTGGGACTTCATATCCAAAAATGTGCAACATCAACGCCACGTCTCCAGCGTGTCCCTCACGTACCCAACCTCTGTCTAAAAGAACCAAATAACCATCTTTAAAAATAACTGAAGAACCATTTCTTTAAAAAGAACTAAAGAACCATTTCTCTACTCCTCATTTCCTTTAGCTGCTGAGGGTTATGGACAAATGATCAGATGCCAGAATGATTAATTTGGGTTTTTCCTGAGCAGACCAGTCTGATCCCCACCCCAAGGACGGCGTGGGCCTTTAAGGACAGCTTCACTTTGCCTATGGAGCAATCCCAGGATAAGGAAAATCTGCAGATTCTGCATAAAGAAACACAGACTTTTCATTTAAGGCACACTTATCCCTTGAGTGCTGCCTACAGGATATCAGCACTTGGCTTGTGACCATCTGTAACAAGATAATGAATATCAAATATGAATTTTCTTGGCCAGCTCTCCGTTTTTGACTCATTTTCTTTTCCTCCAATTGCTTTCTTTCCCCCATTGTGCAGTGCCAAGCACAGCACCTTAAAAATGTAACGAGCCAAGAGTTATGGTTCCTTTCTTTTTTTTGTTTTTGGTGTGAACAATCCCCACCAGTCATTCAGGCCTGAGAATTTGAGGCAAATAAAATAAACCCATAGCTACTGGTTCCTTCCACTCTGCTCAGGCGTTTCCAAGAAGCCTCTGTTACTCCTCCACCTTTTCTGTGTCTCCCTCTTCAACAGGGTTCTCCCACACTCCTGAGGCAGCCCATGTTCCCAGAAACTCTTTTATTTTTTAGGAGCCATTCATGTTAAACAATGTAGTGTTTGCCAGTGTGACAAAAATATATTAATGTGGCAAATGGTATATTAATCAAAAAATATACAGAGAACCCCAAAGAGATTTCAGCAGGTCCCTGAGACCGATCTGTGGGATTTCTATCAGACAAAAGACTACCAGGATTCCCAGGATTATAAATGTTGGAGGGGGAAAAAGAAGAGATATGAAGTATTCAAAATTTAGTGTCAAGTGTCTAATTCTGTGTTTTCCTTGGTCCCAAACCTACAGATGCTGGGAAGAAAGATTTGCAGGCAGGAAAGCCAAGAGACAACCCCAACCCTACCTGGAATTATCCCTCTGTCTTCTCCATCACTGGTAGCAGAGAGGAAGGGGAAATATCCATCCCCAGAGCACGTCCAGACAGCAGCTCCCAGGCTCCAGGCCAAGTGGAAGCAGCTCCAGTGTGGTCCTTCCTGAGCTGGGTTAAATCTGATCCAGCTCTGCACAGGGTTTGGACCCTGCTCTGTCTGGGGTCAGCACCAAACCGAACCAAACCAAACCAAACCGAACCAAACCAAACTAAACCAAACCAAACCTAACCAAACCAAACCTAACCAAACCAAACCCATTCACATTCACATCCCCATCCACACCCACATCCCCATCCCTGCTGCTCCACCCTGCTCAGGGAAACTCACGGGTTTTCCCTCCTGTCCTCCCTTCTGAGCAATGTGGGCACCTGGGGAATGTCTGTGTGACATTGATCTCAACCTTTCAACCTTCCCCAACATCTCAAAGAGAAATTAAAACATAACTCACATAATTCCACACTGCCAGGAATCTCTCAATCAGGGAAAGGCAATTTAATGGAATAATTCCACTTTTAAACTGTCAATAAAATCAAATGTAGGGTTTTTTTTCCTCTTAAAAAGGAAAACCCAAACAAAACCTAAAGCGAGGCCAGTCGTATTTCATAAATCAACAGGCTTTAGGAAATCTCAAAATATAAATGGGATTTTTCTTTTCCAGCTTGTCAGCAGCAGCAAAGGTCCTGCCAACATAAACCATCAACACATACTTGTCTGAGAAATTGTGATGCTGAAGCAAAACTTGGCTGGGACAGCACTATATGAAACTATTATATATTATTCTGCTGCACTGTACAGGGGAAATTAAGTAAATTGATAAACCTGAGATCTGTGAGTGCAATTAAACATTTGGTTTTAATGAAGCTCAAAGTTATATTAATTTCTAAATAATAATAATAATAACTCTATTACCACTGGCAAAGGAATGTAGATGTCCTGAGCTGGTGAGAAATTAATTAGAGGGGAATCCTGCTCACACACAAAATATTCACTTCAGGTCTGTCCCTGCCCACTGCAGTGCTCCTGTGCCAACTGCAAACCTCCAGGTCCTTCATCCCACAATTAATTTACAGCTTCACAAGGACAGGGCCTGACCTCACAGCTCTTCCATGCATTTCAAGGAGTTTTAGGTGAAAAGGTGCCAGAATTGGAGCCTTGTGACCCTGGAGTGCAGGGCTGCACCTCAGGGGGTGATCTTAAATAAATTAAAAAAAAAATTATTTATTTTCATTATACATTCTACATTCCCAGAGCTCTGTGTAACAAATTCCCAGGCAAACAAACAAAAGGGGAAGAAAAATGAAGTGGTGACTGAGGACTTCACTTTGAGGCTGTTTTAATAAGTTGCAGATGGATGCTATGGGGATAAATGAGCAGGATGATCTATTGACTGTTTTTCTAATAGAGCTGATATTTAGATTTTTTTTTTCAAATGGTTTGGTCATTCTTTAACTTTAAAGGACTGGGAAATACAGAGAATGGGAGTCTGGAGGCAGATGTGCTCCTGTCTCCACCACTGCCCCTGGTCACCTCTTTCTGTAACAATTCTCCACCTCTAAAATAGAGGAAATTTTAGTATGCACAGAAAAAAATTATCTCTTGATGAAGAGCACAATAGGAGAGGCAACTGCACAGCAGGATTCTATTAAAGTAACAAATCTGACCCAAATCAACCCAGGGCAGCACCTCAAAGGGTGGTGGGAGCAGTAGCACCACCGGTTTTACATCTCCAGGAGCGGTGGAGGTGTTCTTCTCACACAGACACATCATTACTCACTGAGCTTCTGTTCCAGCCTGTGCCTTTCATGAACCTGAAAATATATTCTCTGAAATGGAATTATGGCCAGAGCTCCTGCAGCACACACTCCATCCTTTCTCCATGCAGGACAGATCTGTCCACAGTGGGTGCAGACTGAGCTGCAGCTTTGATTCCTGCAATCCCAGCAAGGAGATACTTGAATGGGAAGAGAAAAAAATGCAATTTCATGGCCAGAATTTGGGCTGAAAGGAACAGTAATTGGGTTGTCAGAGA